>WEKW01015808.1:206974-244382 GCA_013389905.1 Sula dactylatra
GATGCAAGGTGTCAAAGCCTAGCAAAATCAGTGAAGAGAGCAAAACCTGTTATCGTCCTTTTAACTTATATATTATTATTTAGAAATTACAAATTCATTCATTTGTTTTTAAAAAGCCAACTGGAGAACATTTTATTTCAGGGTGACAATTTATTGCTTCTCTACTCCCATCAGGCCCTGCTACTAAGATCAAACATTAGAATGTCTTCTGGTGTGTAACCACAAACACACTTTAAAATAAACACAAGCCACACCTACTCTATCTGTAGGATCTTTATTCCCATATCTTCAAATAGCTACATAACCTATAGGACTTAAGCCACCTAAGGCATCCTTGTAATGAAAACGCATTTCAGTGCCACTAAATTGACTATTCTAGAGCTCCAGTGTAGGTAATGCATGTTTAAAAACCAGGAATTGTATTGTGACACAAAATTAATGTAAAAATAAAATCTAAATAAAAGTCACTCCAAAATGGCAGCATTATAATACTTTCCACCTAAAACCAGTAAATCCTCACTGAAGTTCTCATAAATAACTCCTGAGATTTTGGCACCGAATGTTACAAAAAAAAAAAAAAAACCCACACACAGGATTGTATTCCAGATTTTCAGTTTTACACTTCTGTGAACACAATCAATTCCAAGAAGTGAAAACATGAAAAGATTATGTTCACTGAAGCATATGAATATTCTTTTAGGTAGGAAACCCTACAAAATGTTAATGCTACTTGATGCAATAGTGCAACTTGTGTTTCCTGCAAGCAGTACTCTGGAAATCTCATAGCATCACGAACCCCAGCATACTACAGATGCTCTCTGTGTCTCCACTACAAATAAGTTCTGCTCTCAGATTTCTTATATATGCACAAGGGAAAACATGGTCCAGGTCCTCACCTGGTATACTATGTCCATCTATAATAAATGAAGATCTTGGAACTTCTATTGACTCATTACATTCAAGCCTTTGGTTTTTTAACCTTAGTCCCACTAGCTTAAATTTTACTCTTAAAAATATTTTACTGCAAAATACTAAAGCCCCCCCCCCGACTTTTTTTTTTTTTCCCTCTTTCTTTAACACTTAATAAAGAACCTTCACAAAAATGGTAAGCTTAGAGGGTAAAGCATTTGACAATGTTCTGGGACAGCCAACTCTAGTCTAGTGGACTATACCATGTAATTGCAGCTTAGTGTTTAAGGCTTTGAATCAAAGCTTTATCTCGAGCCTTAATGACTTCAGTCATGTGGATATTATCCCCACAAATAGCATGAACGTTCAGCTGCAACAACGTGAAGTAACTAATACTGGCCAACAGCAGCAGGAGTCCTGACTAGGCACAGCAAGAGGTGTTACACTCTGCAGATGATGAAGAATATTCAAGCTAACTTTAAAGATTGCCCAGGTACAGAAAGTCATCTCACTGTTACAGCCCAAATTTGGACTAATTTGTTTTTTTTCTTGCTATATGGGACCTCACTGCAGCAGATAATATTACCTGATCTATTTTGCATACAGGTAGCTCAGGTTTGGAATGCTGCAGTCTGCTGTATAAAGATTATATATATTTTTTTAATTTATATAAAGACAAGTAGCTACACATGTAGTTTAAAGTTTACTATCAAGAACCTCATTAGAATCCGCAGCATCCTGCTCCCAGCACCAGACTCAAATCTCTAGCTACTACCACACTGTCAACCTAACACCTGCCCTTCAAGGTTTAGTCTGTCTTTTAAACAAAAGGAGAAAATGTTACCTGCTCTCTCTCACTCTTTCCCATATTCCTCCCCTCAAAAGAGAAAGCAAGAATTGAGAAAAAGGTGCAATTAAGAAAGAATATGGGAATCCAACATTTAAGTAGGAAGGCAAATAAAATTAAAGAACCTGGCCTTGTTATACATAAAAGTAGCACATTAAATTTTTATGGTCTGTAATTTGAGAGGTTGCCAGGACAAAATGGCAGATTTTGCTTTAATATGATCTGAGAAAAGTTTTTGAACCAACACAGTAACAACTGCAGAGAAGAACGTGTCTTTTTTTGTTTTAAAAATATTTTTTAGAAAGTTTGTTTTGGAATCAAAAAACATTGTCATCTAGGGATGAATCTCTGTCCCATCACTGCTTCCTTTATGTGGGAGGAAGCAATAAAAACTTTGCTTTGTAAACATTATAGTGGTTGAGAATAGGTGGTTGAGTGTCTGGAAAACTGCAATCCCCAAAACATTTCAAAAGCCTTTTATTTTAAGCTGGGGAGATGGAAATATGGTAACATGGTTAAGGAGCAGAATCATTGCTGTCACTCGTCTCTAGAACTGCAGCTGAAGAGAATTTGTCAGCAGTGATTTTGGGGAGCTTGTGGAAGGGCCACAGAGCCAGCAAGCACACAGGCTGCAGACACCGGATCCCAGAGAGATCAGTCGAACTGTACAGGTCTCAGTGACATACTGAGAAATCTCTCACCAGCCTTAGCTACTGTGACCTTTCCTTTGCTATCATATTTTACTCTTCCTTTACACAGTCAATGCTACTGTCCCATTCTTTTCACTCCTCCCTAGCTCTGCCCACCTCCCCTACTCCCCCTCTACTCTTCTACTCCGCATTTTCTTTGGCAAAGAATACATTGAGATTTCTTTTAAGGAATAATCATTCTGAATTAAGTTTCTTTCTGTGTTGATCTTCCTCACTCTTTGCCTACCATGTACTCTGTTTTCCATCTTCCTTTCTTCATCCCTGGTGTTCCACGGCCAACAAAAGTTGTCACTCCAAGGTTTAGTGCACATGCATTAACAACTATGTAATTAACAAAAAAGCAATGCAAAGTAGTGGTTTTCCATTCTAATCTCCATGATTGACTCTCACTGTTGTGTCATGTCTATCCATGAAGGGAGAATGTCTAGACTGGGTCTGTAATGCCAGTATTACAAAAACCCATGGAATTTTCCAAACCCACTGGGATCCATGAAGGGCATACTATGTTTTCACTGTTTCGTGTGCCTAGAATAGATGATTAATGACCTGGACCTTAAAACACCAAAATTTCTTTAAGAATTTCATCTGCAAAAGTGTAAATAACACAGTAATAAATAATGAATTTCAAGTAAGAGCAGAGTCACCTTCTATCTTTAAAAGGGCATCATTAAAAATGCAGAAAGCATACTGTCCAGAGAAAAAAAAAAAACTTATCTACACTTGCCAGAGCAGTGGAATGCTTACTCATGCCTGTAAAAATTATTTTTAAACAGAGATAACCCCCCAACAGCTCAGTTTTATTCAAAAGCAGGAGATACTTAATAAAGTGTACTAAACTGAAAGGACATGGATACTTCACTCACACCAGCACAGCTACATAGCTAAATAAATCACCTAAAGCCAGTAAAAGTTATCATCAGCACTGAAGCAAGTCCACCACCTCCTCCCTGCATCACTCGTCTTCTTTCCACATTTGTAAATACTTTTAAGCTCTTCAAAGTCTTGGTTCTGTTGATCCACACTCCACACCTAGAGCCCATGAGGAAGAGGAGAGGTGCTGAGGCTCTCAGGTCATGGTTGTCCTGAAACACTGACAGTGACTGAATTATCCTGAAGTCAGTGGACAGAAAAGCTGGAGCTTACACCCAAAACCTTTTCAGAGTAAAAAGAAGATTTACTCTAAAAATGGATAGGGATTATTGTTTTTCTTTTCAAACCAGCACACAGATGGTCTACTCTCGCTGTTTCTATTGAATGTTCTCAAGACTGTTATTACATATTATTGCAATCTAAGGTCATTCAAAGGACAAGAATGTTTTAAAGGTAGCTCCAGCCACTGTGAGATATTATAAAAAGCCTTCACGGAGCTTACCAAAGAGTGATAACTGTTCATTCAGCAGGGAATTATCAGCAGAAGTTATTGTACCATAGCTCTTTAAATACCTTCCAAAACTATTCAAGCATCTGGTTTTGAACATGAAAGAGACAAAAAGATAGAACAGAGTTAGCATCTGTCAGCTAGGATCCAAAATATTTTTCTTAATTATTGCTTGTCCAGCTGTATAGGTACATATTCTCCTGAAAGGCATTAACACATGAGCTGTTATCAAAGCACACACCTTTCATCCCTGGCTGTTTTGGATTTCAATGCATTTTACACCATGGGTGAATTTAGAGAGAAACTAACATGCAACTATATGGAGGAAATGTGACTTCTGGTTAAATTCCCAGAAAAGATAGCAGCTGACTCTGCTCTTTACTCAGCAGACAGGTTTTTGTAAAAACCTGTGAGTAAACAGGACTGAAAACTGATCTTGAGTTATGAGGAAAAAAGTAAATATTGTACTTTCAAACACAATTCTTTTATTTAGCACAGCAGACTATGAACACAGAAAAAAAGACCACCACAGGCCATCCGTTTTAGTGGCAACCACATATGAATGCACGGTTACATAACAAGAGAAGAAACTGTCAGTATTACCCCAACTCTAAACTGTTGTCCAAACAAGCTGGACTTGACCCATGAATAAAAGCAAAACTGGAGTAGAAAATACAGCCTTGAGCCACCTTCATGCTCTTCCTATTCCAAAAATCCCTTTTTGAAAATAAAGCTAAAGCTGTTCCGACTTATAAAATGGTTTGGGTTGGAAGGGACCTTTAGAGGTCATCTAGTCCAACCCCCCTGCAGTGAGCAGGGGCAGCTTTAACTAGATCAGGTACTGCCTATAGTATTATAGTACTGTAAAGAGAGTTGTAACAAGAACAGTGTAAAAAGGGGGCTGCTTCTACTGGGTACTGACAATACTATGGAATACACCAACTAAACCCCTATTCACCTCCGTTTTTCCACAGCAGATGCTGTTGCTACTGCCACCATGACAGCAACATTAGGCTGAGCGGGAAGACACAGCAACATTAAAAAGCAAGTGAAGAAATCTTGTAAAACACTGGAAGAATGTAAGGAGTGTCAAAAATTGCAGAACCACAAAGCGGGACAGGAAGAAGACAGGACAAATAAGGTTTCAAAGCTATTCACCATGGGTCTTTACTAAGTACACTGATACTGATTACAGGCACACCTTTAGTCCTGACTCCTTTCACCCTTTTCCCAAAACAAAGACCAGGGCTGACAAAGAGGCCATTATTTACCTCTGCACCCTTTGAATATTGCCTCTCAAAAAACCAAAAGGCAGACTTTCAAATTTGATGCTTCAAAACATGGAAACGTTGTATTTCAGCCAGAAGAGGACTCCAGAACTGGCCCCCTTAATAATGCCAGAGATATAAAAGCACAGTGGAAGATAAATGGCTGGGTTTGATTATTAGCTTTTGTGTAAGCAGCTATAACAACATTATATTTTTTGTTATTCTATGAACAAGAAACAAACAAAAACCTTTAACATAAACTCATGCCCAAATACTTACACATATTAAAGGGCATTTATATAGGTTGATTTGCCTATTTGCCATTACACAACAGAAGGACAAGGTTCATGCTTACCGGGGTTTCTCCAGTAATGCAAATATTTCATCTTTTCTCATTACTTCCCTTTTCTCCTTCACTAACTTATTCACTCAGTGTTGAGCAGTTAAACAATAGCCTATTTGCCAAAAGTCCTTACTTACACTTTCTGTTTCCCTCCACCACATTCCATTTACCATAAAATCCACTGATATCTTTTGTAAGTACCCTTAAAAGAAACTTTATACTGGTGACTTGTGCAACACCTGTGCAGAAAAGGAAAGTATTTTTTGCTTTTCAGCACAGAAAGTATGGGGTTTTTATATTTTTTACATTGTTTTGATATATTTCCTATATTGTAGGAATATATGGATCATATATCAATTCTGAATATATTTTTTCAAAATACCATTCCAATATTGATCATTACAAAATAGCTTCTCTGAAAATCATATATGCTACTGTTTCATTCAAACAGGATACTATTGCAATGCATCATACTGCATAATTCTGTCAGACAGAACATTTTTTAGACACATATTTATCCACTGCCCATAGCATATGGTCACAGTGATGTTTGCCAATATATTAATTGCTAATACTGGCTCCAACATGAGAAACTTTTCAAAACTTTCATGTTTTCAAAGCCTTTAATTTCCTCTACTCCTCCTTTTGGATGAAAGCAACAGAAACATAGCTTCCATGGCAAGTCAAGTCAGAACAATTCACTCCTTGTGTAATCCTATTGATGTTAGTGAAAGAACGCCAAGGAAAAAATTTGAAGAGCAGGAGTTGGAAGGAAGCCTTGTATAATTTTTATATCTTTGGCCTTGCCTGAAATCTAACAGTTCTAGCACAGTAACTAAGTTGTTCTGATTCAAGTTCTATCAATTTAAACTATTAATATGTTCCTTATTATTTTAATATCTGAGAGCCTTGCAGAACTACATGGAGGTGTTGTTCAGACCAAGAGCACACTTCCTCCTCCCAGGAATCTGGCTGCCTGTGTGTCCTGGTTTCAGCTGGGATAGAGTTAATTTTCTCCATAGTAGCTAGTTTGGGTCTATGTTTTGGATTTGTGGTGAAAACAGTGTTGATAATGCAGAGATGGTTTAGTTGTTGCTAAGCAGTGCTTACACTAGTCAGGGACTTTCCAGCTTCCCATGTTCTGCCAGGTGCACAAGAAGCCAGGAGGGGACGCAGCCGGGAGAGCTGAGCCCAACTGACCAAAGGGATATTCCACACCATGTGACATCATGCTCAGCATATGAAGGAAAGAGGAAAGAAGGGGGGACACTTGGAGTGATGGTGTTTGTCTTCCCACGTAACCACTATGCTTGATGGAGCCCTGCTTTCCTGGAGATGGCTGAATACCCGCCTGTCGATCGGAAGCAGCAAATGAATTCCTTGTTTTGCTTTGCTCATGTGCATGGCTTTTGCTTTGCCTGTTAAACTCTCTTTATCTCAACCCACGAGTTTTCTCACTTGTACTCTTCCAATTCTCTCCCCCATCCCACCAGGAGAGAGTGAGCAAGCAGCTGTGTGTTTAGTTGCTGGCTGGGGCTAAACCACAACAGCATTTCAGCTGTTGAGAGCACTGTTTTGAGAAACCTCAACCAGCCTCAAAGACAGCTCATCAACAAAAAGCTGGAAGATGCCTCAGCAGAGTCTCCCCACCTTGTTTTGGCAGCTGCATATAGCCATCTCTTGCCTCTATCCACTGCCTGAACTGTTACAGCCACACTGCAGTCATGTCCATACTGGTCAAGTACCCTTTTGATCCAGACCCTGAATCAAACTCACAGACTTGACTTCCTTCCCTGACTTCAGACCTTCCTCATCACTGTATACTCTTCTGGTATTCTAGACTATTGTCTGAATCTAGTTAGCATCCCCAAACCTGCTTTGCTCACCTTGCTCAGGTATGGCGAGCCTGTCCCTTGTCACCGAGGCCACTGTCCATGTCTGCCTTGTTGTCACATCCTGATACAAGTTCACCTTTCCTTTCATCATGACCTGCCCTCATCTAGTGCCTGACAGGTAGACAAAGACTATTACCACAAAATTAAAGAAAGGTAATGAAAACCCTAAGGCATGGATTGAGTCAGAGCTCTGAAGGCTTCAGCAGGAAACCTGAGCACACAACACTAATCACAGCACCAATCACTCTTTGTTTTGCCTGAATGGACCAAATGACTGATCATAGTGCACTACAGCCTAATCCATCAGCAGATAGTCTACACTCAACTTCCCTGGCACAGTGCGGCTGTTTTCAGGCAGGCAACCAGCCAGCAGCATTGACAGAAGCACAGCTAGGTGTACTTCAGCCTGTACCAAGCTTTGCACTCTAGCTGGAGTCCAGGAAGCCAGAAGCATTCACACACTGCACTCTGAGGCATGACCAAAACCTTCCAGGTGGCTTAAATCCTCCAGCTCAGCTACATAAGAGAGTATCTTGCAGCCTGTCCTGAACTCCACACTGGTGAAAGCGATACCTAAACTATCCAGCTTCAAGCGAGCTGAAGTACCCTAAACAAAGTTGCAATCAAGCCTTCAACTGTGGCACAGCTGCAGCCAGTCAACCTCGTTTGGCAATAAAATTTGAAATGAGTTCTGAGTACAGTTATAAACAAAGGCAGTCCCTACTCTCCCTTGGTGAAGTTTTTTTATACAGTGGAATTTTGTTTTTAAGTATAGACAAAGCCTCAATTCCTGCAAGTGTTTCTTTGGATAATATTTTTTATTTCGTATCAGCTTCTATCATCCAGGATAGGATATGCTGACTAGCTCTGTGAAGTAAAGTGCAAGTAAAGCAAGAACACAAGTTAACTCTGCAAACCCTTCAGAGTTAAAATGGCTAAATATTTCTTAGCTTTTTACTGTATGAGAGCAAAATTATGATTTTTGTCTTCAGCACCCTGCATGAAGACACCTACTGAAGAAGAGTAAAGAAATTGTGGGAACTCCAGCTCCCTGGGTATAATGAGAATTATTTGCAAAGTGTTCCTTAAAAAAAGTGAGTTGACTGAAGAGAAACATAAAAGTTATAATGATCTTAAATTCACCAAAACCCAAGTTTTCTTTTGATGGATTAAATTGAATAACAATGTATTTATTGTATGTATTTAGAGTTACAACTGTGTTATAATTACATTCATTTAAGCCATACCAACAGCAAATGCAGTAAAAAAAACTGTCAAACATCAGTTTTCACTGTGTCTTCAGAATTCAGAACAAACCACCTTTGGAGCTGGAGAACTGTAACGTTGATGGAAGACAGGCAAGACGCTTACTGTAAAACACGCTTGTTTCCAATCATTGGAATAGTTTCCTACAAAATCACAGAATCACAGAATGGTGGGGGTTGGAAGGGACCTCTGGAGATCATCTCATCCAACCCCCCTGCTTGAGCAGGTACACCGGACCACATCCAGGCGGGTTTTGAATGTTTCCAGGGAAGGAGACTCCACAACCTCTCTGGGCAGCTTGTTCCACTGCTCTGGCACCCTCACAGGAAAGAAGTTTTTTCTCATGTTTAGGCAGAACTCCCTGTGTTCCAACTTATGCCCATTTCCCCTTGTCCTGTCATTGGGCACCACTGAAAAGAGTCTGACCCTATCCTCTTGACATCCACCCTTCAGACATTTATAATGATGAATATGTTGAACAGGACTGGACCCAGCACAGAGCCCTGGGGAATACCCGCTACTTATAGGCCTTCAACCAGACTCTGCACCATTGATCACGACCCTCTGAGCTCTGCCCTTCAGCCAGTTCTCTGTCCACCTCACTGTCCACTCATGTAACTGACAGTTCCTAAGCTTACCTATGAGGATGTTATGGTCAAAAGCCTTGCTGAGGTCAAGATAAACAACATCCGCTGCTCTCCCTTCATTGACCCAGCCAGTCACGCCATCATAGAAGGCTGTCAGGTTGGTCAAGCATGATCTTCCCTTGGTGAATCCCTGTTGACTACTTCTGATAACCTTCTTTTCCTCTACATTCCTCTTGGCCATTGAAGATTGGCCAAAAATTGCTTTAATATTTCTGAACCAAAAGCACTTCAAAGTCTATTTAAGCTATGACCATCCTGTCACTGTCATTTTTTACTTCTTTTTCCAAAGGATGTTTGCCTAACAGTCAGCCACTTCAATATTACCATTAAGTGGTGTTGGGTTTCTTGGAACAAAGTCCCACCTAAGCTCAATCCAGCACTGTCACAGGAGCTAGTAATTTCAGTAAGGACTGCTTTTCCTTACTGAAAAAGGAAAAAAAACCAGCAAAGCACATAAAGCAAAACAGTACAAAAAAGGCTTAAATTGAATGATTTGCTGAGGGCCAAAAAAAGATTAGAGGGAAGACTGAACGTGGCACCCAGTTCTCCCAAACTCAGCCACAAAGTACAGTGTCCTTGAACCCAGTGCTTAAGAACCGACTGATACCCACAAGACAGCTTTGGCAAGGGTGTTTAAGGCAATAACCATGTTCCAAGTTACAAGGTCTGGGCACAAACACTTTCCCATCGTTGCCCTTCCTCTCCTCACATGCATTACATTAATTTCCAAGCATGTATAACAAGCATTAAGTGAAGATCGACAAGTTTGGAACCGCCTTTGTACATAGTCCTTCCCCCAGGAATCAGGGCCACATTGCAGCAACACAGCAGCAATGGCAGAAGACAGAGCGGTTCATCCAATGATCACATCCCTCTTCGGAGCCCAAACCCAAGAGCAGAACACCAAGAGCAAGCTTTTGAAGGGTCTGTGCCAACACAGTACTTCGACAAGTTCAACTCATTTCCCACCTGTGCTCTAACTGCTCCCCATCTTTCCTTCTCCAACAGCAGATGTAGAAGAGAAAGTAAGATTAAGTTGACAAGTATATTAAATAAAATAATTAAAGAGGTATTTTACATCTTCCTAGATAGAATATAGAAATGCATTATTCCAAAGAAGTACTAACCTATACAAAGGTTTGGGCATCCTCAAACTTATTTAGGAAGAAAACCATCAGCACTAAAACAACCAAAAAGGCATGCAATCTTCCAGACTCCTACGTAAGAACAGGTTGTTTCCACAACTTCATCTCTATGGGGGAAGAAAAAAAAACTAAACTAAACAAAAAACCTACATCTGTCTCCAAAATCCTGACACAGCACACCCATCTTTGCCTGCATGAGCAGAAAGTCAGCAACTCTGGGTTATTTTAGAAGAAAGTGGTGACAAATTTTCAGGACTCTTACGTAAAATATCTTGATAGCCAAGAGTTCTCTCTCATATAGTTAGACTCTCCTGACTGTAGCAACGGCAGATATTAATTGACAAGAGGTACTTTCCCTCAGGCCAAGACTGTCTCATTTACGATTTACGGAGATTTAGGATTCTGATCTTACACACTAAACTTAATATAGAGACCAATGGACAACTGGAAACAGATTTATAGAATCTTAAGGCTAAAAGGGACCTCAAGAGGTTTTTATTCCAATCTCCTGCCCAAAGTTGGGTCAAAACTGAATTCAGACCTGGCTGCTCAGAGCTTTATATTGTTGAGCCTTGAAAGCTTCCAAGGGTGGATACAACACAATCTCTCTGTGCAACCTGTTCCAACACTTAATTATCCTCATAGTGATTCCCCCCGCCCCAATATCCAGTACAAGCCTCTCTCATTCCAATTTATGGCCATTGTCTCATTCTCCCACTGCGCACATCAGTACAGAGCCTGGTTTCATCTTCTTGATGACATCCTCAGAGGTATGATAAGGCTGCTGTTAGGTGTTCCTCACAAAAGATCTCTCTTCCCCAGGCTGAACAAGGCCAGATACCTCGGCCTCTCCTCACAGGAGGAGAGTTCCAGCCCCAGACCGCCTTGGTGGCACTCTGATAAACTCACACCAGCTGAATTGATCTTTCCTGTATTGGAGGGCCCCAGCCTGGACACAGTATTCCAGGTGGGATCTAACAAGTGCTGAGTATAGAGAAAGAAAAAACTTCTCCTGGTTTACCAGTCCCTGGATACAGCCCAGCACACCTAACTTTCACTGCTAGATAAAAAGACAACCAAGATCAGTGCAGAGGCTCTCAAGGATGCCATCTTTATCACAGAATCCTTCATTGCTTCAGTGGCCTCATCCCACCCACTGCCTTAGTCTATTCCTCAGGCTGATAAGGAGTTCACTAACCATCCAAAAGAAAAAGTATCCAAACCTACAGGAGTGCAACCACATATCCTGGATGGCTTCTTGGTGCATCTGCAACCAGCCATAAAACACAGAGCAGCTTTCCGGGAGTATGCACCAAGAGTTATACCGCCTTTACTTGTGAATTAAAACAGTTTTACTTAAAAGGTATTACACAAGTTCTAGCTACCCTCTGGGTGAATTGCAGAAGGCAACTGATAAAAGAAAATTTCAGAAGACTTTTTAGTGCTTGGCACGCGCATAAAACACTAGTCTTAAAGACTACACTGCCTTAACGAAAAAACTACAAGGGAAAAATAATCCCAGACTTACAAAATATTTTAAAGTGTATTTCCACTGCATTTTTTTAAAACCTCACTATTTATTATCTTTATGCACTCTGAAATGCTTGAGTTACTCTTTAGAGAAGACTAGCACACTTTCAACATCTCAGTCTGGACCTTACCTGGAATTTCTTTATTTTTTTTTCTTCTAATCAGGAATTCTCAAATTGCAAAAACTCCTTAAGAAATTTTCTAACAGAAGTGGCAGTTTAAATGAGCTTTCCAGTTCTGACAAAGAAAGCCTGAAACTGTCAAAAAGAAACGTTATCTATTTTGTTACTCCCCCCCACCCCCAATGTTTCAGCTGTTATAAATGCATGGAAAATTTTATTTTAATGGAATGAGTAATCAGACCAAAATGCAATACCTGAGAGTCACTGGCAAGCTGGAACAGAAAACCTCAAACCTAAGCAAGAGTTACAGTGCTCTTGGGCAGCAGCATGATGCTCAGCCACAGAATGGCAGCAGGTGAGCCTGGAGACTACAAACAGGCAGACAGGCAGCTTGTTGGGCTTTGAGGGACAAAGGTATGTGCTCAGAAAATTGGCAGGGCATTAAATGAACAGGTGTACACAGAAGTTACATAAATGGATAGAAGGATCACCATCTCCATAGGGCCTGTGCCACCATTTGCAGAATCCTCCCAATGCAGCAGCAACAGAAGAGCTACCTGCATAGTATGAAAACCTACAGCTGAACTTACGTTATGCCTGCCACGACAAGCACTGTTAGAAGTGGAGGTGACTCTATACCACCTCCTTATCTATCTACATCCTCCCTCAACCTATGGACATTCAGTTAACAATCAAGTACTGCCATGGAACACAGAGGCTTCTGGAAGCAACCAACAAAACGCATGGGTAGAGTCTGCATGGTACAACCTTTTGTACACAGGAACTCTGCAGTTCCTCTGTAACTGGGTAAGGTTAGCTCATGGACAGAAGCTGGGAACATCAAGGTTGTGTTCACAAGCTGTACAGACATCTAGGGGTGGCCGGCACATGGATAGCAAAAAGGGAAAGCAAGCTAGTCCGTGCTTTGCAGAAAAGTGAAAAAAGTAATTCAAGTATTCTTTAATCACCAGAAATGCACTCATCAGTTTTTCACAAGAAATTCAACATAAACTTATCTGAAACGAGATTTTATCTACCCAAATAAAGGAAGCATAACTAGGGTGAATGCAGGCAAAGTGAGTTTACCTATGTCTAGTGGCTTTTATAGTTTCACATTGTCCAACCTAAGCAGATAAGTCTACTCCTTTCTTACATTGGGATGTTATCATTAATGCATTATAAATATATTGCCTTCTGAGAAAAAGCAAACTTGCATTTCCAACTCCAGTTTTCCACTTTCTAACACGATGTTTAGGTTAAATATATTCTTGTTATACTCAATCCAATATCCCCTGCAGTATTGAGAAAGTTTTTCAAGTTCTCTCTGAAGATTCCAATTTATCTCAGTGTGTGCAATAGTTGAAAACAACACTACGTGGTCACTTACATTTAGAAGTTTTAAATTATTTCTGTATAGATGACATACATTTCACTCAGACACATTAGTCACAGGATGAACGTTTTGCCAATTCGCAGGGAACAGCTATGGTTTAGAAAATAAGGACTGAATTCAAAAGAGTAAGTACCTACAAACATTTTAACTTGTGCTCAACTCCAGTCTTTAAGCGGCTACGTATCTCTAATCATTTTATTGTATTACAGCCTCAAAAGCTCAGAGCAACAACATTAGGTTTTGAATAGTATGATTATTTTCCACTGTTACTACCTATTTCTAAGCCTGAAAAAAAAGCTGTTTTCATCATCCAACTGCAATGGCTTTTATGGCACAAGCTAACCTCCCCAGAAGACAACGAATAATGAGCCACAAAACGCTACCTTTATTTAAGGAAACTTTTCATCAGAATAGTTGCCAAAAAAAACCAAGTCTACATGGCAACTACCAGAGACCCTTACATGAATTTTGATGTTTTTCTTATAACATATTGACAAACGTGGAAATGCAACTTACCACCCATTACGTCAGAAAGTACAACCAAGATGTAGTTATGCTGATGTGGTAGACGGCTCATTTGAAACGGTAACCAGATTACAAAGCTATAGGTAAATTTGGAACGGCATCTTGATCCTTATGCTTTAATGCATTGAAAGAGGACTCCTTACGGAGATAAATACATGTAATAAAGTCTGCTGCAGTTCCACTGAAGCTTCCTTCCAAGAAGGCCACAGTTCTTTTACCCTGATAATGATTTTAGCTTCATAATGATCACTCCAGGCAGCCTGGAAGGTGTTATTTTCACATCCCTACAGGAAGGATAATTACAATACAGCAGCGTGGCTAAAACTGGAAAGTGACCTACCTGCTAACAATGGCTTTGGCCACCGGGGCCAAAGCTGAAAGTGGCTCCAAGCAGCACTTGGAGAGAAACTTGCAATCCACAGTACTTAAAATTCAGTGAAAAGCAAGTTCTAATACCTCCACCATCCTTTTGGCTCTTGAACTCTTTTTAGCTTTTCTAGCCATATTTTCCTGTTTTAACGTGTTTTTGTCTTCCTTGGTGCATCCTCTAACATCAAACAGCTAAAAGCACATGACAGAAGATGGGACAACCATTAACACTACGAAAAACAATCGAGGCGATTTAACCCCAAGCACTGTCAAGAGAGTAAAAATAAGCCAACTAAGAAACAAGGAATACCCCTCCCTGGCAGGCTGCCGCCTGTAAGCAACGAAGCGGGCACAAGCGGCCACGCTTCGGCCCGAGGCGAGCTCCAGAGGCGAGCTCCAGAGGCGAGCTCCAGAGGCGAGCTCCAGAGGCGAGCTCCAGAGGCGAGCTCCAGAGGCGAGCTCCAGAGGCGAGCTCCAGAGGCGAGCTCCAGAGGCGAGCTCCAGAGGCGAGCTCCAGAGGCGAGCTCCAGAGGCGAGCTCCAGAGGCGAGCTCCAGAGGCGAGCTCCAGAGGCGAGCTCCAGAGGCGAGCTCCAGAGGCGAGCTCCAGAGGCGAGCTCCAGAGGCGAGCTCCAGAGGCGAGCTCCAGAGGCGAGCTCCAGAGGCGAGCTCCAGAGGCGAGCTCCAGAGGCGAGCTCCAGAGGCGAGCTCCAGAGGCGAGCTCCAGAGGCGAGCTCCAGAGGCGAGCTCCAGAGGCGAGCTCCAGAGGCGAGCTCCAGAGGCGAGCTCCAGAGGCGAGCTCCAGAGGCGAGCTCCAGAGGCGAGCTCCAGAGGCGAGCTCCAGAGGCGAGCTCCAGAGGCGAGCTCCAGAGGCGAGCTCCAGAGGCGAGCTCCAGAGGCGAGCTCCAGAGGCGAGCTCCAGAGGCGAGCTCCAGAGGCGAGCTCCAGAGGCGAGCTCCAGAGGCGAGCTCCAGAGGCGAGCTCCAGAGGCGAGCTCCAGAGGCGAGCTCCAGAGGCGAGCTCCAGAGGCGAGCTCCAGAGGCGAGCTCCAGAGGCGAGCTCCAGAGGCGAGCTCCAGAGGCGAGCTCCAGAGGCGAGCTCCAGAGGCGAGCTCCAGAGGCGAGCTCCAGAGGCGAGCTCCAGAGGCGAGCTCCAGAGGCGAGCTCCAGAGGCGAGCTCCAGAGGCGAGCTCCAGAGGCGAGCTCCAGAGGCGAGCTCCAGAGGCGAGCTCCAGAGGCGAGCTCCAGAGGCGAGCTCCAGAGGCGAGCTCCAGAGGCGAGCTCCAGAGGCGAGCTCCAGAGGCGAGCTCCAGAGGCGAGCTCCAGAGGCGAGCTCCAGAGGCGAGCTCCAGAGGCGAGCTCCAGAGGCGAGCTCCAGAGGCGAGCTCCAGAGGCGAGCTCCAGAGGCGAGCTCCAGAGGCGAGCTCCAGAGGCGAGCTCCAGAGGCGAGCTCCAGAGGCGAGCTCCAGAGGCGAGCTCCAGAGGCGAGCTCCAGAGGCGANCCCGCCTGCCAGCCTTCGCCCTTACCGCGGAGAGCCCCCGCGCCCACGGAAGCCCCCGACGCGGGGCGTCAAGCGGGTGGGAGCCCGCCCACGCCGGGCAGGAGCGCAGCAGGCAGCCTCAGTGCCCTTCCAGGGGACGTTTCTTCTCCTTTGGGGCAACTTCGGGCTAACTGCCTCCAGGCCGGGCCATGCTCAGAGCGTGCAGTGGCATTAGGGTGAAACGCACACGTCGGTATCCTTCTGGGTCTCGTATTTTGGGCAGGCACCCTGTTGCTCCGTGGTATCGCTGCCCATTGATTCTCGCTAAACTCAGGCCCGCTGTTTGGCAAGGGAGCGGTGTGCTGGTAGCATTTTTACTGGCCCTGCCTGCCAGCGGGGAAAGCCAGTTCGGCCTGCCTGCGCAGGTGCGGCTGTTGCTGCAGGGACAGTGAGCGTGCCGCATGCCTGCTGGCTCTGGGGAATGCATTGCTCTGTTCCTCTTAAGACATGAG
The DNA here is from genome assembly GCA_013389905.1 of Sula dactylatra. Lineage (NCBI taxonomy): Eukaryota > Metazoa > Chordata > Aves > Suliformes > Sulidae > Sula > Sula dactylatra. The sequence goes on from WEKW01015808.1 coordinate 223,312, forward strand.
GGAGCGTTCAGTAGCTTCAAGGCTCGCAAAGTCTGCTTAAGCTCAAAATTGCTACAAGTACCTTGTTTTCCAAGTTATTATAATATGTATAGTTACATATACTGACATTAGATTCACTCTTTCAGTTCTAATCTGCTGATGGTTTTGATTTCCTAGGGCTTGAGGAGTCTTTGATAGATTTGACCAGGTAGATCTGATAGCCTTCTGTGATGGCGTGACTGGCTGGGTCAATGAAGGGAGAGCAGCGGATGTTGTTTATCTTGATTTCAGCAAGGCTTTTGACACTGTCCCCCATAACATCCTCATAGGTAAGCTTAGGAACTGTCGGTTACATGAATGGACAGTGAGGTGGATTGAGAACTGGCTGAAGGGCAGAGCTCAGAGGGTCGTGATCAATGGTGCAGTGTCTGGTTGAAGGCCAATAAGTAGCGGGTATTCCCCAGGGCTCTGTGCTGGGTCCAGTCCTGTTCAACATATTCGTCAATGACCTGGATGAAGGGACAGAGTGTACCCTCAGCAAGTTCGCTGATACCACCAAGCTGGGAGGAGTGGCTGATACACCAGAAGGCTGTGCTGCCATTCAGTGAGACCTGCACAGGCTGGAGAGCTGGGCCGAGGGGAACCTCATGAAATTCAACAAAAGCAAGTGTAAGGTCCTGCACCTGGGGAGGAACAACCCCACGCACCGGTACAGGTTGGGGATTGACCTGCTGGAAAGTGGCTCTGCTGAGAAGGACCTGGGAGCGCTGGTGGACAGCAGGCTGACCATGAGCCAGCAATGTGCCCTTGTGGCCAAGAAGGCCAACGGTGTCCTGGGGTGTATTAAAAGGAGCGTGGCCAGCAGGTTGAGGGAGGTTATCCTCCCCCTCTACTCCGCCCTAGCGAGGCCACATCTGGAGTGCTGCATCCAGTTCTGGGCTCCCCAGTTCAAGAAAGACAGGGAACTACTGGAGAGAGTCCAGCAGAGAGCTACAAAGATGATCAGGGGACTGGAGCACCTCTCTTATGAGGAAAGGCTGAGACCTGGGTTTGTTCAGCATAGAGAAGACTGAGGGGGGGATCTCATCAATACTTACAAATATCTGAAGGGTGGGTATCAAGAGGATGGGGCCAGACTTTTTTCAGTGGTGCCCAATGACAGGACAAGGGGAAATGGGCATAAGTTGGAACACAGGGAGTTCTGCCTGAACATGAGAAAAAATTTCTTTACTTTCAGGGTGACAGAGCGGTAGAAAAGGCTAGCCAGAGAGGCTGTGGAGTCTCCTTCCCTGGAAATATTCAAAACCCACCTGGACATGGTCCTGTGCACCCTGCTGTAGGTGTACTTGCTCAAGCAAGGGGGTTGGACGAGATGATCTCCAGAGGTCCCTTCCAACCCCCACCATTCTGTGATTCTGTGATTTATTTTAACTGTCAGTGCGCTCAGAGAAGAGTGGCACTTGCATGGTTTCTGACAAAATCCGTATTTTCTTGTCATGGTTTTAGCTGGGATAGAGTTAATTTTCTTCACTGTAGCTGGCATAGTGCTGCACTTTGGACTTAGTATGAAAATAATGTTGATAACACACTGATGTTTTAGTTGTTGCCAGGTAGTGCTTACACTAGTCAAGGACTTTTCCAGCTTCTCATGCTCTGCCAGGTGCACAAGAAGCCGAGAGGGGAGGGGGCACATCCAAGAGAGCTGATCTGAATTGGCCAAAGGGATGTTCCATATCATGTGACGTCATGCCCAGTATATTAACTGGGGGGAGTTGGCCGGGGGAAGCAGCGATCGCAGCTTGGGGACTGGAGCGGTGGGTCAGTGGGTGGTGAGCGGTTGCAGCACTTGTGGTTTGATTTTTCTTTTCTCTCTTTCCCCAGGTTTCACTTCTCTCTCTTGTTATTTTACTTTTTATTATATTGTCATTATCATTATTATTACTATTATTATTACTCTTATTATTATTATCATTACCATTACTACTATTACTATTTTATTTTAATTATTAAACTGTTCTTATCTCAACCCATGAGTTTTCTTGCTTTTGCTCTTCCGATTCTCTCCCCATTCCCACAGGGGTGGGAGGAGTGAGTGAGCGGCTGCGTGGTGCTTAGTTGCTGACTGAGGCTAAACCACTACAAGATGGTCTCCAGAGGTCCCTTCCAACCCCTACCAATCTGTGATTCTGTGATTTATTTTAACCATCAGTGCGCTTAGAGAAGAGTGGCACGTGCATGGTTTCTGACAAAATCCATATTTTCTGAAAGATGGCTACGATGAAAAGAAAATTTCCTTTGGAAGTGATTTTGATCCCTGTCAAAATTTTCTTGCTGTTTTCTATTTCAGCCGAGTTGCACAGTCAAGCTGCCAGTACAGTTTTCCTTTAAAAATAATTGTAAAGATATAACATTTACAAAACTGGTGGACTGTAGTGCTACTGCAGCTCACAGCATATTGAAGGTTACTGCAGAGCTGCCTGCATATGCCTGTTGTCATCTAATGAGGCTCCATAGGTGCAGTCTTGAGAATTTCTATACTAATATTTTACTTGATAGCAAAGAAAAGAAAAAAGCAGCAGAAGCTGTGGGACTCAAGTTCTTCAGTCTACAGTAAGAGTCTCCTTTATTCCATTAATACAGCATTTCAGACTGTCCAGCTGAGCAGCTGACATACATTCAAGGATTTTGACATTTGAACTACTAAAAAATGTAAATTGAACACTGATTTGTAATTTTAAAACACTCATGAAAACTGACATAGCCAAACTGGGGGTTTTTTTCAGTGAATTAATAACTAGCGCAACAAGAAGCAGTAGCAACCTCATTTTTTTTTTCTCTAAAAATGAAAAGATACTGCAATCACATGGTTTTAAGTTAAAATCTTATTTTTCTTTCTGTTTTCAGTCACACTGGCAGGAAAGAAAATGCCTTCCCTCCCCCTCCCAAAAAAAAAGAAATCAGAGAAAATTAAATCTTTTAGGTGGCTTTTTTTTTACAAATAATTAAAACTTCATTTTCATGTTTTTGTATGTAGAAAGATATTTTCTGGTTAATTTTAAGTCAAGCAGAAATCTCCTTTCTTGTCCTGTGTAAGTCATCCGCTCAAAATTTTGGATAGCACATGCTGTGTGCTGATGAGTCAATGGAAATTATGTATAACTACATCGCAGACAAAAATGTTATCTTTTTTTCCGTAGAAAGAATGGATATTCTGCTGCTGGAGCTAACTTCTGAGTTGTTCATTCAGTAACTATTCATTAACGGTTACTTTTCTGTGTATAAATATTCATGAAACACCCTCAATTTTATAATTTCTTTCTGTGTCAATGCAAACAATTAAGGTACTTCAGGCTAAGTGTGGAAAATAGTTAACCTGCCAGTGAGAAGTATGCACATTTCAGCTGACTGACAGGGTGTTGAGGTACTCTGGAGAAGGGGAGAATGGAAAACCAGAAAGGACTTAGTTTTGATGCTGAAGAAATCAGGTGAAGAGTCTTTTCTATTGAATATTGGGAGAAGAGACAAAACATTTCCAATGTTAAACCTTGAGAAATCTACAGCTGTTTGATCTCTTTGAGAGGAGATTGTTAAATAGCAGTTGTGGGAAATAAGGGAAGGTTGGTTAGGAGGGTTGTGAACATGCTCAAGTGACTTAACTCTGGGGTGTTGAAAAATGCATGCATCATACTAATTGCTGTTCAGTCTTATGTGCTTGACAAGTATAACATCTGTGTTAGGTTACACAGTCCTGTGATAGACTCAGAGGCACCCTATCGAACATGCTTGAGATTCCTGCCCTGCTTTGGGAAAGATCAAAGCACAGTGGTAAGCTACCCCTGCGGGAATCCCCGAAATACAAAATACGGGTAAAACCAGCAGGTTTGGTGATCCTCTAGCATGGACCAAGCTCCGCGGTGCCTGCGTTCCCGCTTGTGTGCCTCTGCCCGGGTGTTGCTTCGGGGATCCCCTGGTTGGCGAGGTAATGAAAATAAATTTAGTCTTTGCATTTCATCTGTGGTTTTGTGGTTGTTCCTGCATGCTGCCTGTGCCAGTTCACACAGCAATCAATACCATTTTAACAGCTCTGTGACTAAAGACATCATTGTGCAATGAATTAATTGCGGGGATTACTGAGGTTGCAAATCCAAATTCTGGAGAATTGGCTGTGGGCATTTCAACAGAGATGGAGGAAGCTTTTGAGGAAGCCAGGGCTGCTGCCAGCACAGCTGCAAGGTCCAGCTGTGACTGAATCAAGCTGCCTCACCAAAGGTCAAGGGAGGACAGCAGCAATGCCAGCTTCATGTTTCCAGGCCTTGTCTGGGAAGGGAGTCATCAGAGATTATCAATTAATATTGTTCAGCCATTAGTGGCTACAGGGAAGACAAACATGTAAATGATGTAGTAGGAGAGAAAGGTAAACATAGGGAGTTTTCCACACTGCTGCATCTCGGAGCTTGTGACACTTGGCACTTGCATTTTTTTACCTCAATAAAATCTCCACCAAATGTCTGTTTCTTAGAAAGACCAGAGCAAACACCAAGTACCCACATAACCTTCATCTGACCCCACCTGGGAGGTGGCTATGGCACAAACAGGAGCTACGGACTAGCGACAGAGGGTGTAAATTGCACCTCCCTGCATGAGTGAACTATCGGCTCACTCCAGCGGGAGTGTGGAGACCCTTGCTGCTCTCGCAGCAGGGGGACAGACTGAGCTTGCAGGCAGAAGAGTGCCATCATGCGAAGTTGCCTTCGATAATCGGCTCCAGGCTGGCTGGGTCTTGACTCTTAATTGCAGCATGAACCTCACGGTGGTTGGTGGTTGTGGCAACTATTTCATGTTGCATTGTCTCTAATCCTTGGCAAAATTCCTGTAGCCATAAAAAATGCCAGGAGCTCCAGATTAAAAGCCTGAAGCTACTTGTTGAAGAACATTGCTGCTCAGTGTAACACTGGAGTCTCCACCTTACAGAAGCTAATGAAGCTGTGTTTCTCAGCTCCTGCTTGCTGTAAGGACTTCTCTGGTGGTATTGCATGAGAGCTGCATTGTAAACTATTCTAAAAATCAATGAAAAATTAGCAATTATCTTAGTTTCTGAGATATCCGTATGGGGAGTTTTATTTCGCACTCAAAGTATGTCTAAAACTTTCCAAAAATGGAATAAATCCTTAAAGGAAGGGACAAATAAAACTGGAGGTATACCTGAAACTGTTTTATTGTGTCTGGCAGTAATGCCTAAAATGAAGTTGGAAATCCCATGGCATTTATGGGCACATCAAACCGTGTGGACTGAACTGTTTTTCAGATTTATATCTGTAAAACCAGCATCAAGGGACAGTACTTAGCTGAGCAAAGATACAAGACACATGGACAAGGTAAAGTTCCAAGACACACATTGCAAGACTCAGGTTCTGAACTTTCCATCATGATGTCTCTTTGTCAGGAAAAATGACTTACTCCTTTATAACTACTTGTTTCAGAATCTGCTAATTTTTACTCTCCAACGTGCTCCCTTTTTGATAAGTAAGTACACAGAGAAAATTGTTTTTGCAAAGAATTACCCATTTTTTGTCTGTTTTACTGGTCTTCAAGAAAAATATGGTCCAAGGATAACTGATGGCCTGATATTTCCTTTATCATTGAAAAATGGCATAATCCTGCCTGCTTTCAGTCTTAGTTTGGTATATATTATTGCAAATGTAGTAACACTTAATCTAACAGTTGTTAGATTGCTGGCAACAATAGAAGCAAACTATGAAAAGCCTTTATTTTAGCAATAGGAAATACTTGCTTGACAGTAATTGCCTGTCTCTCTAAGCTATATAAAAATGCCTTTATTTGATTTCAGAAAAAATGCCTAAACACCTTTAAACTATAAAATCCTGACACAATGATGGTGTAATGGCAGTATTTGGTGGGATGCACTTTATAAGATGTTTGAATACTTTAATGCTACCCAAGCAGACATTGATTATGCTGTTATCAGTGTAATCTCTCTGGCAAACACAGTTTTAATACCTAATCTATCAACCATATCTAAGTGGTCTGCACCAGCAAGCCTATTACCAGGAAGAATACTTTTGTACCTACGGTGGAAAAATTGCAGGATGTTCACCAACAAGAAGAAAAAAAGGAAAAATATTGTATTAGAGCCACTAGTCCAGTGGTCTTGAAGACCTGAAGGGTTAATTCAGTGCTGCTTCTAGCGAGATTAAAAGCAGTGCTTATCAATCTGAGAGGAGTCCAGAACAAAGCAATAGTGTAGGTACTGTAACATCCACTGCAGCTAGCTGGTGATTTAAAGAAGATAAAACATTCTTTCAGAAGTTAAATGTTGTGTTACAATTTAAACTAGGTAAATAAACAGGAGGTGTACTTGTGTTCTTATCCATGTTGGACTCTGCATGATACAGACATGCTACAACCAACTCCTCTTTCAGTTCTTGCTTTAAAACCCATTTCTTCTAAGACATCTATAACAACTTGGTGATCCAGAAGGTAACGTACAGAAAGGCCTCTGTGAAATGACATCAACTAACTCTCCTCTGAATCTGTTAGATGTATTCCTAACACTCAGCCTCACAACCTTAAGTCACACTGAGAAATCTCCTTACATCTCATTGATTTTTGACAACCTGAAGTGAACAAGATTCAATGCAGAGATGGCGGGGGAGAGGGGGAGGCATTCAAATAGATGTACAGCTCAGGGCAGAGATTTGAAAAAATGCCTGAGGAATTTAGGAATGCACATCCTGCATCTCCAGACAGATTTATATTCCTAAATCATATAGACAGTTTTGAAATCCACCTTTATTTCATGCCTAATAGTACAACAACTGCTGTATTAAATCAGGTTAAACAGCAGTCAAAGATCTGCAGCTGAGAAGATTTTTGAGCCAGAGGGAAGGTTTTCTGCTAAATACTGTTTGAGATAATTTTCATCATGTGTAACCACTTTTTGAACACACGCAGACTTTTAGCATCTACCCCATTCTGCAGTAGGAAGTTTTGAAATTTAATTCTTGGTGCTCAAAGAAATACCTCTTTATGTTTTAGTATTTATTGTCATCATGTAAAATATGTAAGTCAATGCAATTTGGGAAAGTCCTATACCCTGTGCAGTAGCATTACCATTCAGATGCTGCATGTCTCCTTTTCAATAGCTACAGGCATTGGCATTCACAACCTTTTTACTGGAAGCAAGTGCATGGAATGCCAAGTTCGTGTTTTACTGCTGGAACAACATCTATTTCGTATGAACATACTAAAATGTCATCAAAACAAGATTCTGGAAAATATCTTTGCTTTTGAAAAGTACCCACAATGATGCTTTAAGACTGGCTGCACTGAATTATAATTAAAAAAAAGCTTGTGATTTTCACAATGCAAGTTGTTTCTCCCGGTGTCTTAACAGACCACAAATGATCCAGGAACTTTTTTGCACATTTAAGGAAAATCTGGTATGGTAAAATATGAACCATTTGCTGGGACATGGCCCAGGTGAGAAGCCCACCAGGAAAGGGAAACAATGCATGTTTAAATAATTGTTAAAAAAAAAAAAATCCTTCAGGATGACATCTCAAGGATGCAGTAGGTGTTCTGGGGCAGGGCACTGCACCTACCCCTCTTTTTTGAGAACCAGCGTGAAGTCTCTAGCAGGGTGCCTACTGCTGAATCCCTGCTACTTTATGACCAGATCTAGACCCAAGCATCTTCAAAAGATTGTCCAACTGTCGTGGTTTAACCCCAGTCGGCAACTAAGCACCACACAGCCGCTTGCTCACCTTCTCCCTCCACCGGTGGGATGGGGGAGAGAATCGGAAAAAAAGAAAAAAACCTCATGAGTTGAGATAAAAACAATTTAATTGGACAGCAAATAATAATAATAATAATAATAATAACAACAATATACAAAACAAGTGATGCACAGTGCAATTGCTCAGCACCCGCTGACATGCCCAGCCCGTCCCTGAGCAGCGATCGCTGCCCCCCGGCCAACTCCCGCAGTTTATACACTCAGTACGACGTCGTATGGTGTGGGATATCCCTTTGGCCAGTTGGGGTCAGCTGTCCCGGCTGTGTCCCCTCCCAGCTTCTTGTGTACCTGGCAGAGCACGGGAAGCTGGAAAGTCCCTGAGTAGTGTCAGCACCAATTATCAACAACTGAAACATCAGTGTGTTATCAACATTGTTCTCATACTAAATCCAAAACACAGTACTATAGCAGCTACTAGGAAGAAAATTAACTCTATCCCAGCCAAAACCAGGACACCAGAGATTCACCAGAGCTACATGTTGGGAACAATAGCTAACTCAGACTGCAGGGAATGCCAGGAAGCACATTCTTCCAAGTTTGGTTCAAGGTGTCAAGGCCCTGCTTTCCTGATGATGGCTGAACCCCTGCCTGCCAATGGGAAGTAGTGAATTAATTCCTTGTTTTGCTTTGCTTGCGTGCACAGCTTTTACTTTACCTATTAAACTCTCTTTATCTCAACCACAAGTTTTCTCACTTTTACTCTTCTGATTCTCTCCCCCATCCCACCGGGGGGAGTGAGCAAGTGGCTGCATGGTGCTTAGTTGTTGGCTGGGGTTAAACCATGACACAAGGTCAATACAAGATGCCCTAGGCATGATCTTCAGGAGCCCAGATGATCACAAGTGGTATCTTGCCATCCAAACTCAACCCACTGCCCTACTTTCAGAACAGAATTTACGTATGTTGTTTTGAGTCATAATATTGTTGGTGGACAAAGAGAAATGAAGTCTGCAGGTGAGGCTGACAGACTCCATCCAGGGAACATGTGCTAAACCAGTCCTAAATGTACACATGGTGAGTTAGTCAATTATGGCTCCACAATCAGTATAAAGGAATAGTAAAAACATAGGTCTTCCAGTCTCTACTGTTCTCCTTTCATAACTCCCTGTAGCCCATAAGAGAAGTGGAAGGCAATACTCCTGAATCTATTCAGGAAGCAGAATAACAAAAAGCAGGTTTTTTACAAACAGAGCTGCTGACTGCAAGCCTGCACCGGGTATTTCAGGCAGCAGACTCTCAGCCCATTCCCTACTCAATCCATCTTTGTTCCATCTTAATTTGCACATTAATCTTCTGAGGAGTAAGTTAAGTATCCTTTATAAAACTCCCAAATCATTTATGTCAAGTTTGTTAACAAACTCTTTTTTGCAGATGTCTACATTAAACTAATTCAGCAATTCCCTTATATGGACATGCCACAATTAGATTATCTTCAGATGTCAGAGACAGATTTGCTTTTTCTGTATTTGTTTCCACTGCCTAAACTTGTTTGACCCCATTTGCTCAGTAGTCCATCACTTACAAGAAAGTCTGTGTTACTCAGCAAATCTTGGCTAAGCATCACTCACTGTAGGATGGGTAATGCAGAGACTCTGTGCAAGTGTGGCCTTCTCATATGAGCTCTTCCTCCTAGGTGTAAGAAGCTGGAAAAAAGGAAAATATCTCAAAAGGCAAGTGTATGAAATTTACCTGACAAAGAACTCCTCCAGAGGAAAGTTTAAAAGCTCATTTTTCTATTCATTTTTCTACTCATTTGTCTTTTTGTAGGAAGATATGAAGAAAAAAACCCCTGCTTTTATTGTCAGCTCTTGTAAGGATGTTTCTTTAGCCTGTCACCATTTAAAAACTAATATGTTCAACCCAACCCAACCATCTATTTTAAGGGAGGTTGAATTGACTCAACCAGGATGTTAGTGGTGTCTGAAAGTCATTTTACCCTCACCCCAGAAAGATACTTGATGTATTTTTAGTGAATGTTTATTTTTGTCTGGGGTTCCTTTTTCATGGAAAGTTCCAAGAGCTCTATGTACCAGATATCTTGGCCACATAATTTACAAGTATTGGTAAATCAGTTTGTCTCAGACTGGCCATTTAAGTTTCTGAAGAATTGTTTGTCTTTGGAAGGTATCTTCCTGTAACACTTTCAGGGTGTTAACTCACCATGGGATTGCTGCACTTAGTCACGCTGGTACTTACTCTTATCTTCTGAATTGCAGCATAGTTTGCAGAGAAAATGTCTGAACAGTAGCGATAGCTGACTTTTTGAAGATGGCAAAACATTTGTGCTAAGGCACTTGTTAGTTACCCCTTTAGACTTGTTTAGTGTCGATATACATGATAGTGTTCATTGATAGCAAGTTGACTCATAGTGATGCCCTGTGACACATGGTTAGAACCGTTCATCAGCTAGACAAGATCTTATACTTTGAATCTCAAATTGTGTTTTTAATCTAGCCTATTTAGAAAAAGGTCCAAAGATTACTTTGAGTTGCTCTCCATGGGGGAGAGGGGCAGGGCAAGCAATTCCTTAAGATCAAGTAATGATGTGCTTTAACTGTCAGAAGTCATTGCCCATATGCTTCTGGTTTAGCAATCCACCATGCCCCAAGGGCTTTCAGAGCATGTACAGACAATTATAAAACAAAGAAAACTTTGGGCATAGCTCCATGTTCTTCCTGGCATTCTTAGAGAGCAATGGGAGTGTCTAAGAGGATTCTGTATATGCAGATTAGCTTTTCCGTAGAAACACCACAGAATATTTCCCCATGTAAACAAGCCATAGTTTCTTTGCCTGATGCCTCATAGAGATGTTTCCTCTGGCTTTTGTCACAGGCCTCTTTACTAGCACAATTTATAGTACAGGAGCCCCAAGCCTGTCTCCTTCTATGATCTGCACTTCTCTAACATGGAGAAAACCAATTCAGCAACTCTGAGATCAATCAGGAAGACCGACCTGATAAGGAGGCCTACTTACACAGGATCAACACCTGGGGCTCCCACCGTGACCTGGTCTCTCATCACAACCACCAGTTGTGAAAATGAACTAGTCAGTTGGCACCACCATAATAAGGTTGGATGAATCCCAAACACTGCTGGCCAGTCCCAGGAGTGCCACTGCCCTTGTACTCCATTCAGTCTGTACTTTGGTTACAAACAAAAGCCTACATTTTAGCAAATATTACTGTTGTTTAGCTTCTCCACTAATTATTGGGAGATAGATATTAATGGAATGGGTTTTGAGGATACAAGGAAAATACTAGTGTACTCCTTTCCGCGTGTGAGCTTAATGTCTTAAAGTACATGCCAGACATCTATCTTTATAGAAGTTTTATGCGAAGCGCAGAGATAAGTAAGCATTAATTGTACCCTATGAACGATGTAAATACCGAATCCTTGCAAGGCTTATGTGAATAGTATTTGGAATATCCTTTTTATAAAAGCTACAAGGCAGTAAATCTGCTCGTTCTTCCCCTTTATGGTATAAAAATACAAAGCTCCAGCATATCAGTTTTAGATCATGCATCAGCTCAAGCATATAAACCAGTTTCCCTCTGATCTTTTTTCTGAGGTTATTTCTCAGCCATTGGTGTTTATCTTACACATTGCGTGTCCCCTAGATAATTGAAAGGTGGACAGAAAAGTAGAATTTTTTTTTTCAACTACTCTGGAAGTCTGCAAACAATAGAACAGGCAGGTCTTTCCACTGTCCAGCATCCTAGGATAACAGTTGAGTAGTCTTCCATCACTAACAAAATAATGATACTGATGAATGGTGATCAACAGCTGTATCCTGTATCCAAAACAATAAAGAGGCAGGGACCCAGCTATTATGATAGTCATGTAATAGTCACTCAGTTAATCAGCTTAATCACATCTAGATAATTTAATGCACTTAATTGCCTTTGGCCTCCTGCATTTCTTCTCCATCTTCTGACTGACTGCTCTTAGTGGATATAAATGGGAATGGCCTGCAAGGCAGCATTGCTGCAATGAAAGCTTCTGAGGGGATCCAGTAACTACCACATTCTCCATCATGTATCCAGGCTCCTTTTAGCCAGGATGCCTTGGCCCAGTCTCTGAACACGTTCCAACTAAAATTCATATATCTTTTTCTTATGAGGAGTTGGAATAGGATTTTGGCAAAGAAAGCAAAGACAACAGCATGAGTTTTGGATGTGCTGAAGTGGAGAGTCATGGCAGAAATGCTGTGCTGGAAAAAATTTCCTGTTCTTGGGGAATTTTTAGGACTTCAGAAACTCTCACATTCTGCACCAGGTCAGAGCCATCTTTCAGACGGGGAGAGCTGTCAGACAGAAAGGCAACAAAGCAAGTAGCAGGCTGGTTGTTAAGACACTCCTTCGAAATCATGATGCTGTATAAAATCCAGCATCAAGCGTCTGCCTGCAAGCTGCTCCAGCTACGGATTTTGTCAGCTCAGCTGTCCATGGAGCAATATGGCTGTCAGCCAGGACTCAATGAATTCAGGTTGTTTGTTCAGCTCAGGAGAAGCCTGAAAAAAAAGCCATGGATATGATATGTTGGCATCTAACCTTGTTCTGAAAATTGTTTGGCTGACAAGGTTGTGTTGGGACACCACTGAAAGCAAATTCAGACTCTGCAAAATTATTTCATTTCAGTGAGCTGACTAATTCATACCAAAAAAAATCCAAAACCCCAACTAAATTTTATTAAGCTTTTTCTGATCAACTCTATCCATGCCCTTTTTTCCCTAACTAGTCAAAGGCACTTTGTACAGACATTTTCTGGCTCAGCATGACATCTCCTGTTGTTACATTTCAGAGAGGCGCTCTCTCGCACATTCTTGCAGATGCTGTGCAAAACAGTCAATAAAGTCAATACAGGGAGAAGGTATTGATGAGTTGCATTACAACTCCTCCCTTGGAATAAAGGCCCCCTCCACCCCACAACCGCCTTTTCCTTCAGTCATCCACACATACTTCCCAACCTCACAGACACAGCTGGAAGTAAAGCAAGTAGGGAACAGTTTTCCTATCCAAGCGTTCATTAAGATGATTCACAAGCAGTGAAAGCAGAGCAGGAGGTAGGACTGCTGAAATGGCAGCACAAGCAGTGCTTATACAAATCCTGGCAACACATACTTTTTATTTAAATTGCAATAAACCCAGGGAGGTTTCTCAAGTTCCTGCCCATGAGGACTTTTGGTGTTGACCTCCATTAAATATCCTTGTGCACTGTCTCAGTCAAACAGATCTTGCATTACCTTTCTGCAGTAAAAATGCCCTTTTTTGTCTTTCATTTAAATGTTATCCATTGAGGCAAAGAACACATCCAATTGAGTCATTGAGGCAGTTCCCTGTTATCATGGGTAGCTGTAATTCAGGCTGATTCATAGGTTGACCAAGCTCTTTCTTTAAAGTATTTTTGTTTATCCCTTGCAATTTCCATTGAGTAGCTGTTCTAGAAGCTTACTGGTGAAAAACTGTCTTCCGATTTCCGGCTGGAATGTACTGCTAGCAAATTTATATATCATTCTAATTATTTGGTGCCAACATTGTTCTATACCATAGATAGCTCTTTTTTTCTTTGCTGTTCGTCACTGCTATTACTCCTACCAATACAGCTAGAAAGAGTGGTTTTGCTCCTCTCAGGTTCTGGGTTTGCTCTGCTGAACAAGACAACCTGTTAAAATCTCTTATTGTTCGGGAAGAGATTAAAGAGGTAAGAGTACAGGGACTTAATTATCCATATCACAGCAGGAGCATTCCTTTGTTCCTGCTCCAAATTGAAATCACCTCGTCAGCAACTGGAATTACAATGTTCCCTTACAGTTTGAAGCCCCCTTCACATACTAAACCACAACAACAATGTATCAATGTGCATTATCCAGCCTTACATCAGCTGTACTCCGTCTCTACCTACAAATATCTCTGGAGACCACGTGGACAACTATTTGACAAGCTGCTTAGCTACTGCCAACTAGCAATCCAAGATGGGGAGGTGTCATTGGTGACAGTCACACCCTTTTTCACTTTGAAGGGAGCTTTTGGTTATGTAAGAGACTGCTGCAGCTCTGGGCGAACTCTGTACAGGCTTCAGGATGACTAAGACCACTTTCTTGGAAGTTTCACTGTCACTGATGGTCATTCCAGGTCTACAACACAATCCTTGTGCCATCTAGTCTGAGCTGGCCAAACTTGTAAGTAGCTATATGTGAAATCACTCAGAATTAATATCTAAAGAAGAAAATACAAAATTCTTTGTTTCCTCTCCTGTAACTGGCCATTAGGGCATCCCTGCATTTGTCACTCAGTCCAGCCAAGCCCATGTGGCTATATAAAAAACGTGGAACACATATATATAAAAAACAAACATATATATATAAAAATATATTAAACATCTATAAACACACACACATATATATAAAACACATACATATAGAACCAGATATATATGTTTAAACATATCTATATAAACACACATGGAACACCTCATTTGTATGCAAAGTGAAACGTAGAAGTTGACAGCAGTTCACAAATGACACCGAGTAGTTAAAAAGCAGATGGATTATCAGAGACCAGGAGGAAATCGTTGTTTTCTTCAGTTTAACCGCAAACCTCGCTAAACAATCCAAGATGTCACACAGGAAAATCCCTGAGCATAAACAACACACTGGTGCGTAATGTCCCATATGTCATTATCCCATGCTATAGCTGTCCAGAATGCTGTGCAGCTTTGTTGGACAAGAAGTAGATTGTGGATTCAGTGATTCATAAAACAGAAGTTTTAGCCAAAACATACAAAGTTTGTCAGTGCTATTTTTCTCTGCAGTTATTCTGCGTTAATCACAGTATAGAAACATGTCATAGAAAATAGAAAATCAATTCCTATGAAGATATATTATCTTTCTTACAGTGGGTTTCATAAAGTTCCTGAGATATTCCAGAAATCAGTTAGACGACTTCCCTTTTTGACTTTATGTCGTTCATCAATTGTGTTTCACCAGGGCCTGTTTTTTACAGCAATCAATAAGCAAATTTGTCAAGCAATATTACAGCAATGTGTCCATGGTTGTATTAGGTTGTTCATGACTGGAAAAGAGGGAGCTCTCCATAACTGCACTAACAGCAGGTATCAATTTCTGCCTGCTGCTTTGAAATATACACTGCTTGTCTTTGTGCGAGATACAAAAATCTTTTATTCTATTGTTATTTCTATTTCTAGGAAGCTTTCACATTGTTTTTATGCGCATCTTTTAACATTAGGTAGCTTTTAATAACTAGAACATTTGGTAGTACCACTGACAACATTTCAGCTGGATTATTTCTCTTAAACAGTTTGCATGTGAGAAAGATATTGAAAGAAAGACTTATATACTTCTGTAACCCATACAGTTTTACAGCATTTCTCATACAGTGTTGTTTACTTAGAACTTCTCACCCACAAGTCATTCAGACCAACAGAAATTTTCTAAGGGTCTTTACACCACTACCTTAAATGAAATCAGTACCTCGGAGAACAGTTATAATGACGTACATGTTTTCATAAACTGTTAAAGTCTTTTGTTATTTAAAATGCTTATTTCTGAACTTCTCATACCTCATCCTATTCCTTAGGCAGAAGCCATGTGATTTTAATTACTAGATTCATCACTTTTACACTAAGATTTCTGAAAGTCCTGAGTTGCAGAAGCAGCATGATTTCGGGTCTGAGAAAGCACAGGTGGCAGTGATCACAGTCCCGAAGTCCGAGCAGGAAGCTAGTTTACATACTGGTTTTATTTCAAATTAATTGTTTAGGGAGTATGGTTGGCACATGAACAGCTGGGCCAAATGCTAAGGGCCAAGTTGGAGAAAGGAATGCCACTTTCATTGCAAGTGGCAACGGCTGGAGAAGCCAAAGATCGCATTGAGCCACAGGTGCCAGGGAGAAACATGACTGGGACCGGGAAAAGAAAAAGACACACACACTGGAGTAAGAGAAGTGATAAGCAGGAACCATGGGAAAAGGAAGATGCTGGGCAGCAGGTACAGCCAGTGACACTGCACAAAAAATAGAAACTGATGGGGTTGCTTCTTATACCCAATGTTGTGAGTCAGCTACAAAAAGGGGTCACTGGCCAGTCCTTGGGCCCTCCACAGCCCACAGTCTATTAGGGAAACTGGGTTACCAGTTAACTCCTAGGTTACCAGTCCTTTTTGAAACATGCCTCACTGCCATCTCCTCTTTTCTCATTCCTCTACTTTCCCACCAGACAGCGTCCCGTTTGCTGTCACTCCATCTGACTGTGCCTTTAGGAACCAGGATTATGGGGAATTATTTGCTGCCAAGCCACCAAAAGCATGTTTGATACACCAAACAGAGCCTGCAAGTTGTTGGCAATGTTTATAAATAAAAATTTACTAAAACAAATACGAGATCATATCATGTGTGTTTCCTAAGCCTATGCAGCTAAACTGTTTCTAAAACTATGGACTACTCATAAGATTAAGTTGCATACCACATAAAATGTGATCTAACTCATAACTGAGGAAAGGAAATGAGGCAAGATTTCTCATTCTGTGGAAAGAATTAGAGTAAGCAACAGTTTGAACTCACCTTTCCCATGGGTCTGCAGTTAAGCTTTTAAAAATGCCAAGGAACAAAAACTTGAATATTATAATATTTTCTGCATTCAGACAGTGCTTTTTTTCTGCCCTTCTTCCTCCTTGTAACTGAAGACTGACCTGAAATGATTAATGGTGTTAGGGAGATATCCAGCATCTGCAATCTGAACAAAAAATTTAGAAGAATATAAACTCGTGAGATGAAAAGATGTGGACAATGCCCCTTAGGGAAGATTGGAAAGGAGGGCTGCAAACTAATCTCTGGAATCTGCTGCTGCATGAAAATGTGCTCCCAGATGCAGAGAAGACATCCTTTTGCCTATAATGGAGGAGAAATTCATAAGGAGAATTTAAAACCAACTATCAATTCTGAAGCACATTTTGCATTCTTGGCTGATGGGAATATCCTTCAAATGTTCTAGAGATGAGAAAAATGGTATTCACAGCTGTAGGTTTGGTAGTTAGACACAAATCTATCAGCTTTTCTCCTAAAAACAAATAGCAATGGGGAAAAAAAATCTCCAAACCAGAACAGCTGAATAGATGGAAATTACATTCACTGGCTTGCCTGCAAAGCAAAAAGAGCATTCCTTTCCAAAATGTTTTTTCTCAGCCATACCCTGACAGTTCTCTTTCTTCCTCTGGAGAGCTGGTTACTCCTGAGATTTGAGAGAGATTTCTGTAGCATGTCCTGCATACGATAATAAGAGAAGGACAGAAAGATTGTTAGTTCCCATAGTTATTACAAAAAACATTGTTAGTTCCCATAGTTATTACAAAAAGGTTTTTTGGTTGATCAAATTGAGTGGTTTATATTTACAGCTGGCTGATACAGCTTCCATCTGTGCTGATGAGGGTTAAGCTGCTTATACAAAAAAGTCTGGCATATCTGACATTGAGAAAACTCTTTTATACTGCCCACAGAATAACAGGCTTGTATTCTGCCACTAAGAAAATTTCATAACAATGAATAAAACCACTGGCTTCAAAAAGCATTCCCGAAAAAGCACAACGATTAGCCTTGCAACCTTTGAGGCATTCCCATTGCTGAGTAGTCACTAGGGGTCTGTGCTGGGTCCAGTAGTGTTCAACATCTTTATTAATCATCTGGATGATGGGGCAGAGTGCACTCCCAAAAAGTTTGCTGATGACACCAAACTGGGAGGAGTGACTGACATGGCAGAGGGTCATGCTGCCATCCAGAGGGACCTCAACAGGCTGGAGAAATGGGCTGACAGGAACTGCATGAAGTTCAACAAGGGGAAGTGCAAAGTCCTGCACCTGGGTAGAACCAGCCCCAGGCATCAGCATATGCTGGGAGCCACCAAGCTGGAAGGCAGTTTGGCAGGAAAGGACCTGTCAGTGGTGTCCAGTGACAGGACAAGAGGCAACGGGCACAAACTGAAACACAGGAAATCCAACTTAAACATAAGAAAAAACTTCAGTGTGTTAAGATCCACTATGTTTGCAATTATCTAGAAAATTCATCTAGACTAACCTTCAAGTCTTTTCAGGATTTTTCCTCCATCTTACCTTATAAGTGGTCCTTGTAGGCACTCAGAGATCCTCCTGAATTACTGTGGTTATCCTGCCCAGAGCCTGCTTAGAAGTACATAGGTTGCTAAAAGGCAGAATTTGGGAAAGGGGATTTCATTTTTAAGGAAATGAAAGAACTTAACTTTGGCTTATCATGCCCCTATCAAAGTCTGGAGTGTAACCAATAGCTCATTTCTCTTTCAGCTACACAGCACTACAGACAGGCCTGCAAATGATTAGAAAGCCCACAGCTGCCTTTTTTGTATGCCTGGCAAGCACAGCTGGAGTTGGTATGGTGGGCATATATGTTTGTGAACTGTTGATCTTGCTGAAGTCACAATGTGGTCAAAATTTGCTTGTCCAGGCATGGCTCTCCGAAGAGAGTGGTTTCTAAATCATCCCCTGCTGTCATTGTAACTGTGAACAACATCTGTTGTTGAGGTACAACCAGCCAGAGAAATGGCTTCCTTACTGCCAAATATCAGATTAGTTGAGCCTCTTCTTTGGTATGAAGGAAAGTCTGTGCCCACTGTCTGCCCAGATGAGGCCACCCTGCCTCTTAGCTTGTAGCACCACTCTCTACTATCCCTAATCTTGTGCAAAACCACACATGCCTTTCGTAAGTTGTTCCATCTGTTAGGCAACAATCTGACCCAGTGATAAGAGGCAAGCTAGACAGCAAACAAAACTCTGCAAGTTTGTCTTTCCTCAGATAGCCTCTGGAAAGCTGGAGTCCTCCACAGCCACGTTTCTCTCACATGGAGTAAGACCTGGAGATCTGCCCTTCCTTGCAGCTGGTCTTGGGAAGCACTTGTTCTCCTTCCAACTTCCAACCATTACAGGCAAAGCAGGCTGCGGCTGAGCTTCCAGGACAGTGGGCAGTTTGGTTTATGTGCCACATCAGTTGCCAGGTCTCCTTAATATACATTCAGAAGTAATTTGGGTCCTTGGCAAAAGACTGCTCCCGCTTTGTATCTGTTTGATCTCAAAACCAAAGCTGTCTTAAGCCCTGACCCTGGCTGATACCAAATAACGTTCCACCCACCACTTTTCATCCTTCTGAGGACACTCCTGTTTTTTGGTTCCTGCTCTAGGGGACTGGGAAGCATTCAAATTTCCTGCTATTTGCAGACTATAAGAAGGAAAGTCATTCCAGTAGTCTTCACTTCCCCCTCCCTAGAGGAAATGTGATGGGGCAGGGAAGCACTGCTTGGTTAAGAGGACACTTCTGAACCTCCACTTTTGCCAGGACATCAGGTCCAGAGGCATGACAGATTTGTCTGCCTCCTTCTTGACAGCTCTTCACCCAGGGGCAGGAACTCCCCTCACTGCACAGAAACAACAGAGTTCAGGTAAAAAAAAAATCTGTACTTATAAACAGTTGCACATTTTGCGTATGAAAAATCCCATCATCCTGTGTACAAACACTGCAAGACCAGTGTGGGAGGTAATTTGAAAGAACAGCCCTTTTATATCCATTAATACTATTTTCCTTAAGGAAGAATGTCCAAGGTAGGAGTCCAGGGTATTCTGTGCCATTTAAATAACTGCACTCAACTTTGCATGTAACCTTCAGTGAGGTACTGACAAAAAGCCAGCGGTCTCTATAATAAATATTAAGCAAAAAAAAAAAAAAAAATTTTTTTATGTGGTGACAGTCTCACAGAGCCAGGGCGTGGTGTTTGGGAAACCATACAACTTGCTAAAAAAAAAAAGCAGTTAAGCTTTTCCTTGCTCTGGCTGTGGGATTTGCTGGAGCAAGGTAGGCTGTGTTTCCCTTGCCTGCTCTCTTTCGTTATTACTGTGCCTTGCTACGGAGACAAGACCAGCTATAGATAGTGCCAAATTTCTGTATTTGCTTACAGGATTGGTTCTAATACTCTCAAACTCAAAAAAACCCACAAGCATAAGAGAGGAAAACAGCCAGATCCTCCTGAGTTCAGATTTTCAATGGCTACAGGAGTGCTCAGTTTCTTGGCTTCAATGGTGGTCTATGGAAAGTCATGTTTTACAGAATTTATATTTTTAATTCTCAAACATAATGTGGCTATGAGAGCTCGGACTCAGCAACATCTGCTTTTACATTCAGCAGATTGATTTATGCCTATTCCACTCTAGCTTCATACTTAGGACTCCCAAAACTGGCTAAAAAACACAGAAATAAAGGGCTTGCCATTTTTGTGAAGTCATACGTACATCCCCTAGGAAATAGGAGAAGTTTGAAACTTTCAGAAACATCATGATTTCTTAGTTCTTAGGACAAAGCAAAGTGGTTATCAAAGGAGTATGTTTTTCAATTAAATAATTGCCATATGCAGGTTTTACTATATGTTGTTGTCTATTTGTTGTTACTTTTACTGTTTCTTTATTTTAACTTCTGAATTTCTCAACATTTCTGAGTAAAAAAAAAATAATCAATTTTATACATCCAGTCAACTGTTCTTTTGTCCTGCTTTTCTATAGTAAGGAACATGTCCCAGGTAGACTTCTTACAATGTCACATAGAGTTTCATTGCCTTTGAAATGCAAGATAAAACTTGTTCCCCTCCTACTCTACATACCAGAACTTTCATATTTTTGATAACTTTAATGAAGAATAAGTATTCTTTGCTTTTGAAATGCAAACCAGGACAACCAGTTGAGAGTCTTGAAATGTAAGTGGCTGAAATGTTCCAGGAATAAATTCAAATTTATTTGAATAAAATAAATTTTTTAGATTCTTGGAATGACTGTGCTGTAGTTTGTAGCTTTGGTGGCATATGAATTCTGTCTGAAGCAGCTGTTCATTTCCATCTCTATGCAAATCATGGAAGTTACTCTATTTCAAAAAGAAAAAGATCCATACAAATGTCTTGGGGAACTGCATAAGTTTCAGGCTATATCTCTACTGGTAATGCAACCATATGTACACAGTATTGAGTGTTTTCTTATGAACTGGCAAGATTTTTTTTTACTTTTTATTTCTATAAATAGATAAGGCATTACATTTATTTTCAAATTTAAACAAAAATGCCTGTGCTAGCCTATGAATCTGTTAAAAATTTTAGATAAGGTCACCAAGGCCCAAACACTGATGAATTTTCCTTGCATAAATCTCCAGGGTTTGAGAGCTGCACTTCCTCCCATGTGCAGCTTTAATTATGTGACACAGGGGT
>WEKW01015809.1:0-43660 GCA_013389905.1 Sula dactylatra
GGCTCCTTCTGGGACTTTAGTTAGCCTGCTCATATTAGTGTCTGCAGCAAGTCATACTCTGATAGAAAGTATCCCTGATTTTGGATTTGCAAACCTAATCCTGTCTAATAAGCTTTATTACTTGCTATTAGAGAATCTAGTGAGGATTCAGAAGCCCCACTGGAAGAGATATTACAGAAAACACGGTCTGTGCCCCACTGCATTCACAAGATTACAACACCAGCACAGACCTAGCAATGATTTCAGGTTCTCAAATCTCACTGAAAACAGAGATTAAGCACCACTTTGCCTCTGAGGGTCTGCGTTGCAGCATCTGAATGTAATTAGATTATTTCTTTCCCCTACTGAAACGCACAGTCAGCACTCATCCTACCTGATTATAAATTTAACAGGGAGACGTTGAACAATATTCAGGCAAACAGAGTCACAATTCCAGTCAGTAATGCAATTGACTGATAAGAGAGGAAGTTCACCTGCCCAAAGTTGCAAGTGAGATCAAGCCATGTTATACTGTTACTTCTTCAGTACCTGTGGTGTTGGGAGTAGGGTTTACTGTTACTAAGGGATAAGCAGAACCTGGATAATACTAATGCATACAGACCTGGCACTTCCATGTTGCACTCTAGAACCAAAGCGTATTCAGTTCAAGTGNAACAAGGGCAGCACACTACAGCCAACCTCCAATAGTCCAAGGACATCGTAAGAAACATGAGTCTTTCTTCATTTGAGTTCTCTGTAAAGGCTCACTTTATAGTCAAGGCAGAGAAGTAGGTAGCTTTGGAGTCTGGTTCCTGTGAAGTATTTTAGTGTACAGTTACAAAAATCAACAAATGAAAGTATCTATTTCTCTCCACTAACAATAACAGGAAATGCAAGCCACTAATTCAGACTCCAGTGAAGATGCTTGAAGTGAAGTAGAATGAACCCCACACAAAATGAGTTGTGGAAATTATTTTTGTGGCTTGGACCTAGACCAGACCCTATTCTTCAGGCATTTCTCCACTAACCAATACAGATATAAGTTTAAACACCTACGCACATTTTAATAAGGCTCATCCCAGGTCTAATTTTCTCTTTCTGCATTTAACTCTCACTGACATTAATGAGAACTGCATGTGTGTGTGTATGCACAGAACTGACCCCCGGCATTTTTACAGCTTGATTTTTTAAATGTAATTAGAAAAGCACATTGAAATGCTTAATCTGTGTGTTTTGGGAGAAATGTTTAATGGTGGCTAATTAATGCATAAAATTTACATTTACAAAACTAGTATCCAGGCACTGCAATAATCAAAATATTTGCAAAAATCACAATAGAAAGAAAAAAAAAATATTCTAAATTGTTTCCTGGCAAGTGTTCATGAATATCTTGGTTTGTTTGGGGTTTTTCTTGCTTGCTTGCTTTCTNCCAGAGTTTTGGGTACACTTCAGTTTATTAACCAAATAAAAACCACTACCTGCAGCTGAGTGAACCACAACTGTACGTGTCTTTTCAAAAGAAGGAGGCAAACCTGGAGGCTGTAATTTTAAATTATTCACTTTTTTCTTTATAAGAAATAGTCTGAAAACAGTGCACAATGTTATCCCACTCAAATAATTCATTTCCTTTATCACATCTCTTTTTGTGAGTGCATTTACTTAGAACCTAGTTCTGCTGTTACAAATCTACAAAAGTTTAAATTCTCAAAACACAGTGAAGGCCACTCACATAAGACAGGCTGTGTTCTATGCTATTTAAAATTGGTTGCCTTAATGTTACAGAAATGATCTGGCATGTAAGAAGAATTCAAAGCTTTTACAGCAGCCTCTTAAAATGAGATGAAGAATTAAACTTTGGGACTAGAAGAATCAGAAAGGGAAAACGAAGTGGAAGAAAAAAGTCTCTGCAGAGCTGAAAAAAAAGAAAGAATAAACCTTCTGGTTTGCTCGACTTGATATGTTGTTAAAACATCCCTTCCCAGCTACATGTCTGTTTTGACTGAATATGAATTTTATTTGTTTTAAAGAGACTTCATTTTCTTCAGTCCCTTCTGGGACTTTACAGCCAAATCTTTTCCTGGAGTTAGCCCAGGAGTTCATCTCTTCAAACTGGATGCTTTGCAATCTTTAGAAGTTTCTAACCAATTCAAACACTGAAAGAGAAGACAGAGATCTAGGTAGGAAAGAAAAATACTATACCCACATCTCTAAATTCCAATCTTAGTTATAAATTGAGTCTAAATATAGCATTGTAGGGTCTGATGTTCCCAAGTTTTCCTAACTTCCTTACCAACTTGCTTTAGAAGTTAACATCAGTTTTACCCCGAAACTTTCAGCTCTTCAACCACACTGTTCATATTTCACTAGAGCTGTAGTCTTGTTTTGCTCCACACCAGCAATACACATCCTAAAGTCCACAATTTCATAGACACATACACAATCTCACCTTAAGTGAGTTCATCAGCAGCAGAGACAATCTTTGCAAAATGCAGTAGGCTTTCTTTTTCTTATTCCCAGAAAAAGGATATGGCATTTGGATGGAATTTGGCTCTCTCCTTGATGTCAGAGTAAGCTTTGTGGTTTACAGTTATGCTTCTCCACGAGAAACGAAAGGAACAAGCCCTCTTTCCTTACAGACTGTGTATTATATCACCAGTTTCCCCATTTCTCCTCTCACCGCACACCTGCTCCATAACATCAGCTGTTTACCCTTCTTAGTGTTTTTCTCAAACTCCCTAAACCCCTTGCTACATAACATCAGTGACAGCTGGAGTATGCAGCATGCTCCATGACCACTTTAGGTTACACACTAGAAGTGGCTTGCTGGACTGTGCGTTTCCAAGACAGCAGACCAAACGGACTAGCGATACATCAGCCTTTCCTCCAACAAGGGCTTTAATTTGTGTCTCCTTTCTCAGTTTTTCATAAGGCTTGAAGGAACTTCTTTGTTCTTAGAGGACTCCATTCCTCTTTCAAATTTGGGCATTTCACTCACCAAGAGCAGTAGTAGTCAGGGGATGGACAAGCACCAGGTTAAGACAGAGATGATTTCCCCTGCATAGAAGGGAATTTTGATGTGAAACTCAGTGAAGCAACAGATGAGGATTCCTACAAGGTTGTATTTTCATGACAGACTTTTACATGTACATTATTTTCAATTATGAAATCCAGTGAATTTATTGTCAGACATTGGAAAACCACAGTCATTGCTGATGATATCCAAACCAGCCAGATTTTATTTTCGAAGATGTTGAGCACTTGCCACTCCTCACCTCTGCAAAGCAAAGGATGTGTTTCCAACAATAACTCTAAAACATCCAAACGTTGCTTTGTTAACGTGGCAGCACTGTATATCTTTTTACAGAGCTCTGGCTCTAAGAAAAAGCAAACGAAAATGCAAGAAAACAAAATTTAAAAAAAAACCCAACAGATCCACATCCATGCAAACAAGTGGCCTACTCAAAAATGTTTTCAGCATTTATCTTTATACTAGGTAAGTGTCAAAAAAAAAAAAATCCAGAAAAAAGCCCCAGAAAAAAACCTGGTTCTGATACTTAGTAGCTATTAAGCATGGACAGCTATTAGCTATTAAAGATCTTTTGGACACATGCAACCACGATTTTCAAAGATTTAGCTCTCTTGGTGTCCAGAGCTTGCGCTAGCACAGAGGTGAGATCTGTTGCTCTCACACCCTGTGGTTACACTGCCCTGCTGGGATGCACCATCCTGCTCCACTCAGCTGTAACACACTATCTGCCACACAGACCTATTATCTCAACTATTCTCATCACAAATGCCATGTGTCAGGGAGTCCTCAGACATAATAAACACTCAGAAGGCATTGCAGCACCCCCAATAAGACCCTGAAAGCAGTTCTGCCACCCAGCCCACCCCACACAAAACCCATAGCTCACAAGAGACCAATATCCTGATGTCAGGCACTCCAATCACTTCAGGAATTCTGCCCTGCCAGCTGGCACCATGCAGTTCATCCAGGGCACACGTTCTCCAGCACAAAGAACCTAACACACACTGTCAGTTTGCTGGAGGCTGCTCCAAGATCATGGAGGCAGCCACACCACAACAGTCTGGAGATGCACCATTAGCATCTCCTTCCGCAACTGGAACAACCTGCAGCAGTTTATAATCAGATGCAAAAGGCACCACTGTGACAACACCCCAAGAACTGGCACAGACCTGAAAGCAGGTGGAACCCCATTTCTGGGCCTCTAATCTCATCCTGATGAGCATCAGCGTTACTAAGCTGATCCCACAAATCTGCGGCACAGCAATGACCCACTGGCAAGTCCAACCTTCATGTCTGCTAGACCAGGCATCCAAGCTGTCCTCCTTTTCACTATCCATCATTTGAGATGCCCAACAAAACAGCACAGCAGTAAGCTGGGCACAACCACAAGTGCCAATTTCCATACAACCCCACCTGAAAGGGCCATCGCTCCTACTGTCATAAAGAGTACCACTGCATCACACCAAAGAGTTTCAAAGACCGCACATACACCACCGTAGTTTTCCTCTCTTAAGGATGGGTAAAAGATTGGTTAGTGCTTTCTTAAGAGGAAAAACTATCCTGCAAGAGAGGATGCTACAGTAACCCCATTTGTACTATTTGACTGGAATGACAAAACAACCCTAAAGAAGATTAGTACAGCTCTTCAAAGCCTATGCAGCCTGCCTACTGAAAAGCACATTACAATGAATGGAGATGTCAAACAAATCTGTGTTGAAAAAAGACCTGGAGCAAGCCATGTCTGAAGAAACCACAGTCAAAGTTGATGAGTTACATTCAATATGTAGGGCAGGTACAAGTTGTTCACCACTCTGCCTCAATTTTTTCCATGTAACAAACCAAGAGCTGCACTAAACACCCAGACATTCCCCATATATTTGCTTTGGTGGATCAGATTATTCTATAAAGATTTTTTTTGAACAGAAAACGCTGTGCAGAAACAGGCTGAGCAAACCTTGAAATTTTGAAATACTGTTGAAATTTCAATAGATTGGGAAAAGCATTTCTTTTTCTGTTGTTAAACAAAAATAAATGCCAAACCATCTACTCTCAACTGGAGCTTTCAATTATAAACACAAAAAATAATTCCAAAAGCTGCAGAGTTGAGAAAGTTCCAAATAGCTTGAAAGTAGAACGGCGAGGCAGGGGGAGGTAGATTCCAAGAGAGGATTAACTCTTACCCCATTCACATATAGAAGTCCCACCTGCTCTAGAAGTCTAGTCGAACAAGTATGCTGTGAAGAGTCTCACTTTGTAAGAACATGAAACAGATGATCACAGCTGAACTTAGTATTGTGCACTGAAGAATCTGGTGGAATTGGCAAAGAACCTTTCTGGTAACTATAAATACATTTTATGAAGTAGCGGCTTGCCCTGTACAGCACAAGAAACATTCTGTTTTACATCAAGAAATCTTGTGCAAATATAGTACAGTAAATCCTATGAATAGATGCCTACCAGTTTCCACACCAATTTGAAAGACCCAACAGAAGACACATTAACCTGAAGTCCACAGCTGCAGCTCTCGAAGGTTGCATTAAATTACACAGCCTTACACTTTCCCCTTGACTGTATCTTGTAAAGAATACTGAGGTATCCCTATTCTGCAGGAAGATCTGATGTAAAACCAAAGAGACCAAAATACTAAGATATAAATCCGCAGAGTAAGGGAATTCAGAGAAAAGTCTCCAGTAGTAATTTTAACCGTTCTTACAAAAAAAGAAGATGCAATACCATCTTTCATCACACAACTGTCTGACAATGAACAGCACAACAATATACAATATAACAAGGGTAATATTGAAATATGTTCATGATTTGTAACCAGGTCAGATTATATTAGTACAAAGCCAAGAAATATTTTAATACGTCTCCTTAATACTTAATCATGCTTATGTGTTTGCATAATTGTGTTTGTCCACAGAACACCCTACAAATTCTCTCCCCACAGAGGACTCTGCAGGTAAAGGAGAGACCACATACAGGTTACTCTGTATCAATCAGATTCTCTTCCAATACAGCAATTACAATTAATTCAACACTTGTACAAGCTTCCTTACCATAGGTTCAGGTTCAGAAATTCAAGAGGTATGTTTGTAGGCAGGATGAGAGACAGAACAGCTTCAGACAGCTTCAGGAACTCAATCTTCCTCTGGGTTCTGCCACCATGTTTTGCAAAAAAAACAAGAAATCGAAACCAACAGGGGACACCGAGCAGACAAGAATCCTTTGCTCTAGCCAAAGGAAGTTGGATCTAACAACTCATCAGGCCTAACAGCACTGTTTCTGAAAGCTGACTATCTGCTATACCTTAGAGGCAGGTAGAAGGAATGGAGTATAGTCAAGAGCAAACCATATTCCCATCACTGGACAAATCCAGATTTTGTTTAGAGTTGTTACTGAGGTACACGTTCGTTCATGTAATTTAGATAACAAAACCACTGCTTGCAATAGGAATAGTAAACAATCATAGTGATGCTGAGAGGAAAGGAAAGCTACTACTATTTCACTTGGTAGGGACCTACAATGATCATCTCACCCAGCCTGACCTAGCCTGACCAATTCAGGGCTGACCAAGTTAAAGTATGTTAGTAAAGGCATTGTACAAAGGCCTCTTAAACACTGACAGGAATTAGGTTTCTTCTTCAAGAAGGAGGGGAAAATGGTGTTCTCACATTGATCACTGCCTTCTTCCTCAGTTCTGTCTAGCGAGAGATTCCAAAACACAAGAAAAATGATTCAGAGTCCTTCTCCCAGAGAAGGCATTTGTGTTTACATTGATTGGGAGTGAGAAAGCGCATGTTAAGTGTAACTGAAAATAAGGTAAGAAGCTGTCTAAAATAAGTGCTATAATAGTCACTGTTTTCCCCAAAGTCAGTGGAGGGAGACATTTCCAAGCGGACACCAGACACCTAATTTTTTTTTTTTTTTTTTAAGTCAATACATTTCCAACAACTGAAACCAACTCTCCACAAAGACCATGCAGCCTTTAAACACAGCAGCATGCTGGTGAAATAAGAAGCGAGCCTCACACATAACCCACTGCTATCCAGGTGTCTGTGGCATTTACATGCTACAGAAGTTTGCAACCAGATCCACGACATACTAATTCAGAAAGCTCCTCAATATCTTGTTGATCCTCCACTGAATTCTCCCTGAAATGGTACTGGAGTAATGGAAACAAATCTTCCATCTGGCCAAGCCTCCTCCTGTAGAATCACATGCTTGTAACTTACCCCATGGTAAGGCATCCACATTTGTTGCTGCAAAAACCCCAAAAGATCTCCAACCTAGGAAGCCTATATTCTGAGATACTTAAAGGCCACTGAATTTACAGACTGTTGTTAAAGAAAAACAGTCCAGCATCCAAAGGAAATTTTTTGGAATATGGTTTTGAAAGGGATTACTGTATGCTGGAAATCTGTCTTTGTAATGCACTAGTAAGAAAGCGTAAGTTCTTCTTTTATAAATGTCTATCTATGATATGACAGTATATCCTGAAAGCACCCATATTTCCTTAGAAAGAATACCACCACAAAATTTTATGTATTTTAATGTAATAAGCACAGCATAGACCAAAATTCATAATCACTCCATGCAATTAAGGATAACATGTGGCACAGCTTTGTACCACGCCACTTTCTAAGTCCCCATCTGCAAGTCCTTATTGCTAAAAATGACTTTTTTGGGAGTCAGTAGATTGAAATAAATATTGCACCACAGCACCTGATCCTGATCCTACCAGAAGCTGTCACTTCCCTTTGTAGTACTTCACCTGAAGTTAGTCCAGAGACAACCTGCAGCCTGCCCACTGTACAGAAACACTCCTGGAACACTATTCTAACACCCAAGGTTTAAGGATGGTGACATACTTTGTTCTGGGTTTTAATGAACTGTTAATTAAGGTATGGTTTTTAAAAAAGAAAAAAAAACACCACAACCCAAGAGATAAGCTTGAACCTAAGATAGATTTATACCCAACATAATAGTCTCAAATCTAAAACAGCCCTTCAGAACTGAGGCATTGTTAAGAATTATTAAAAAATTTTAAATTGCTGCAGAAAAGCAAATTTTTCCAACTATAATAGCATTAAAAGGTCTGGAGCAGATTTACACATTCTAAGAACAATACTCTCCTCAGCAATTACTTACACAAGGCATCTTTCTCCAACCTGCCTTGTCTCTTCTGTTCCCCCCAAAAACATGAATAACTTGTCCAGACACAGTTTTGTACCTGAAGTGAAAGTACCAAACACACTATGACATCTCTTTCACTGCTATGGTGCTCTTCAGGTAGAATGCATTCAGATATTGTTAGAGGTTTATACTGCCACTGATCAGAAGTTGATCCCTTATATCCTAGAGTCTTTCCTAATAGGACAGGGGGAAGAGTATTTTAGAGGAGAAACTGAGATTAAGAACAATGTTATAGTGGGCTGACAAGGGATTCTAACTTTCCAGCATCCTCCCTGCATTCTTCAGACAGGTCCTTTGCATACTGAGCTCTCCAGCAGATCCATTCTACCTCCTCTCCCCTCTATTTCCTCTACAGCCAGTAATTTGAGGTCCTGATCTAGCATAACAGTGACATCAGTTAGCAATGTGAAATCAAGAAGCAGCAGCAAGTAGTAACAACATGTTCTCTGATGTCTTTACTAAGGAATTAATAATAGACTATAATTTTTCTTTGTTTATTTGTTTTTTAACATGCTGATGCACTGAACCACAACTCTGGCCAGTTTGTGTCTGCTGCCGAAGCCAAGATCAGATGGGAAGCAAGTTCATGCTTCATGAAGCACGCTTTTGTCCAGTCATCTTACAGAAACCATAGACTTGTAGAAGACAAGCAAGATGAGCACTCAAATACAAAGGAGCCCTCAGTCACTGTGCTCTCAACACGATGAATCAGCTTTTCAAATAAAAAGAGCACAACTGCACCGATTTGTACTTTCACAGCAAGATGCATGAGAAAGGCTCACTCCTCCAATGGCTGCGTGTGGCAATGTCAAAGGATTGTGATGAACATCAGCCCCTGCAGGGCTAGCAAAATGAGACAAACTCAGGTGGAACTCCAAGAAGAATCCAAAATTTCACTAAGAAAGAAAACAGAAGTAACAGTAAATGCAATAAAACAGCAAATGCAAACAACTGCTAAAAGCAGTGCACATTGTAGACTTTTATTACCTATATCTCTGTACAGAGGGTGTTGATACTGAATTACCTCAATGACAGCAGAAATGCTGCACTGAGTATAAAGACCCTGGCAAAATACCATGCCTTCTTATTTCATTTGCTATCCTAGCTGTCCTTCTTCTTCCTCAACAGCACAGAAACTAACGCTCTCTATTAAGCATTATTATTCAAATGTGCTTATAACATATGGCAGATGCGCTTCACTAATCAAGAGTTGTCATCAGACTGCTCTGGGGCTTCAAGGGAAAAATGATGCAAAGCAAAATGGCTGCAGACATCTCAGCCCTGCAACCCACACGAACTCATGGCAGGATGACAGCCAGAGTGCCAAACTCCACATATACACAGCTCTGTATGAGAAAGAAAATAGATACATATACATTTCAGAGAGCAGAATCATGCTGTCATACTCAAACCCAGACTGGGAAAAACACTTTGAACATACAGTACATTAAATTATCTCAGTCTTAGAAGATACACTTAGCTTCTTCTGGTACATGGCTACTTTTCACTTTAATCCTGCAAATAATCTAACTTTCTTCAATGGATCTTGCCCTCTCCTCCATTTTGAAGTAAAATTACAAGGCAGTTACAAGGGGGAAAGAACAAAACAAGACAAAAATACCCCTCAGCCTGTACACCTGAAACCTATGTTATTTCTTGCACAGTGGTTTAATGTCCTGACTACCTCCAAACATTTTTATTGCTGTTAGCATCTGCAAGTTCACTCTTAAATAAAATCCTACAAAAATGAAAATAGTTATTTTCCATCATTATTGTCTCATTTCATCACCATCATTCTTACTGCCAGTTGGGGTA
This sequence comes from Sula dactylatra, assembly GCA_013389905.1. Lineage (NCBI taxonomy): Eukaryota > Metazoa > Chordata > Aves > Suliformes > Sulidae > Sula > Sula dactylatra. The sequence continues at coordinate 10,019 of WEKW01015809.1, forward strand.
GAAAAGATAGAGATTCTGTTCTCAAGTGCACTGGTCTCACCGCTAATTAAATTCAATTCCATCTTCATTAAAATTACATGGGTGTATACGAGGTCAAGACTTGGTGAGCTCCAATTGTTCCCTGAATGAAAACTAATTTTCCAGTTATTGTCCAAAATAAATTATACACAAGTATAATCAAAGTTAACTGAAGAATACTGCCTGGTTTGAGCTCATTAAAATCCTCACAAATGCCAACATTAAACATAGTGTTAGGTGCTTTAAGGAAAAAGTGTTGTCTTTTACTTTGCAAACAGTCATTAATATAAGTAGGAATTCCTCAAAACTAAATTCATAGTATCAGAGCAACTCCTATGGTTACATGGAGGTAGCATGTAAATGAATCCCCCTTCTTAGAACACTGTTTTCAAACCTGTTGGCTTAATCAATATTCTGTGTTTCAAATGAAATCTTGGTCATACCCAAGTCACCGGGAGTTGTATCATTAAGAGTTCCAGGATCACACACATGGGTTACAGAACAAGAACCCATCTGAGCACAAGTCACAATCACAACACTTCGCATGAACACACACAAGCTTGTAACTTCTGGTTCAACTAAAGCAGCGCAGTAGCAAGTCAAGCAAAATATTAAACTGAAGATTTTCAACTGCAAGCCTACCAAATCTCTCAGAAATTTGTTCCTTAGTTACCTTCTCTGCAAATACTTTGCATCCTAACAATGGATTAAATTTAGACTGAATTTGTAGTGCTTTGATCTCCTTAGACCTTGTCTGTGAAAAATGCACCTTTCCTCTCCCTGCAATCACTCAGCTACCTATTACTTACAGGTTATGACCTCAGAGAAATCAAGGAAGCCCTTTTAAATTGGCTCCCAGAAAATAAGCAGGTTTGGCATTATCTTTGCTTTGCCATTAACTTTCTTATCATTCATATGTTCATCCCAATACTACCAAGAGGACTGTATCACTGAGTATCAATAGCAACTATGCCCAAAGCAAAACAAACTGCATTAAATCACACTTTCTTTTATAATCTAAATAAAAAACAATAAACCATAACTTGAGCCCATCAATTGAGCTTTGTTTTGAAGGCAAGGACAGAACTTTCAAGCTGCCCTGCATCGAGCAGGAGAGCTGCACGCCTGCGGAGGACAACATGCCTTCATAGTGTTATGCACCATCCATTATAATCCTACTAAAAAAGTTCAGGAGCACTCACAACCAAAAGAAAGGATCTGTCCTCATTGTATCCGGGGTGACTTCGCACTAAAATTCCTACAGCTTTATCAGATTCTGGCAACCTGCAGGCTTTTCCACACAGTAACTATTTGAAATAAAAAGGGAGGTTTTACAATATAGTGACCAGAGTTCAGCTATGGTGGCATGTCATGATTGAACAGTTGATTCAACCTGATTTCTGAATCATAAAAACACCACTTTCTAAAACAGCATACTAGAATATAAAGGAAAAAGGGAAAAAAAACCCCAACAAAATAAACAAAATACAACAACAACAAGGAAAAAAAAGAAAAAAGCTGTTTCCTTTTCAAATACCAAAGTAAAGAAACCTTCCTTTGGAGTGAACCTCTCTCTGAAGTGCTGGTTCTAGAAGAATCTTTTTCATAATAAATCTGTCATATATAAAACATTGGTTTTGCTGAAGAGCCAATACTTGAAGACTCTTATCACCTGCAATTACCTCCAGCAGTATAATTAATACTTAATCACGGCTGTGGTTTTCATAGGCAACAGTGCTTAGTGTGCCTTTGCTGAGGTAAAAATAAATTATCTATTCTCACTTGATACATGAAGATCTGCCCTTCCAAATTTTTAGGAATTTGAGTAACTACATTGAACCCAAAGGTGGATAATTGCAAAATTGAGTTTGTTTTGGTGGGGTTTTCTTAATTATTGTTGAAAACAAAAAGAGTACTTGCCTTTCGTCATTCTGTCAGGTCTTCAAGTTTACAATATTTTTCAGAGATAATGATCAACAGTACAAAAGCTAAACTATCTACTTCATTTATTAGTGTTCATATATTCATATTTCTATTCTCATCAATAAATCTGTGTATTTGCAAGCCTTCCAAGTATTTCACACTATCTTCCCCAGTATTTCACAGTTCCCTCTGTTTTTCCAACATTCTTTATCTTCTTGTAAACAGAGGTGTAAAAGACATATATATATATATATCAAATTATTAATTAGTATCTCAACCATTTGGAAAGAATATTAATTGCTTCTCTCTCCTGAGGTGTTACATTGATATCCTGCATCCATTTTCCTGTTTCCCCTGAGCAGTGTGACAGTATAAAATGACAGGATAAAGACCTTATCCTCTGTAAAGTTTCTGATGAGCATTAATCAACAAAAAACTTGATACAGGATGTAAAATATATGTATATATGTGTGTATATATATATATAAAATATACCATTGAGCCTGAAACAAAGACTGAAATATAAAAAAACCCTTGTATTTTGCTGTAAAGAGATACTGAAAATAAAAAGCAGGAAAAATATTTGCAATTGGTACCAAAGTAGATATTACTTCCTCTTTTCTGCTGTCTTCGATTTCCTCATCTATCAGAGACACTGTGCCAGTGAAGACAAAGGAAAATGTCATATTTAACACTGAATTATCATTATGACATTAAAGTTTTAGGCACTACATTTGCTGCAAAGTACTGTGTGCGTTCGCTTGAAGAATGTTGCACGCTTAGTACGTAATGAGTTTTCATATAACGCTTTAGTATCTTCCAGATTTTCAGGACCACATGAACACAGCTTATCCTGTCATCGGAAGACTTCCATCATTTTTTCTCCCTGCGTTAGCCTTTATACACACCGCTTTCTGAGCAGCACACAGAAACTCCAGCATCACCTGCTTTTTTTGCAGATTGATTAATAGCTTGATGCATGCTTTCCTTTCATCTCACCTTGGTTGCTGCCTCACTGATTGTCCTGACTCAAAGCAAAGGCATTGCATGCTCCCTCGTCTATTCAGTGTTTGTGTTACCATCCATCAGGGTAAATCTGCACGAGACAGTTGTTTTGATCTGAGGACAGACAGGCTTTTCAGCCTTACCATCGTAATAATGAGAAATGAAATATTAACATGATTCTCCCCTCAGCCTCTTTGCACTTCCACAAACGTGTCTTCCCCCCACCACCTCCCCTTGCAGCAGCCACCTGCATTCCTCACCCTCACAGCCCCCTCAAAGGCACATGTGGAGAACATGTCTGTGTTCCTGCTGCTGCTGTTCCCAGCTTCCGCTCCTGCTCCTTTTTATTGCGTCTCTCCTCAGAGGTGTATTCAAGCAGTCCTGCTCTGTAATCCCCATCAGCCTGAATTTCAGCCTGGTCCCTCCTTTCCTCCATAATCCCTAAATTCCATAAGCACCGACTTCTGTGTCATCCTGTTGTAGACTCTAGCATAAAACCAACAATACAAGTAAATAGAGAGGATTATTCTGAGAAGGCTTTAGTCTTTCCTCCCACCTGTGGTCCTGTGCACCATATGCAAGGTTTAGAGAAACCGAGGAAGAGGCAGACAGGCTCTTAAGTCATTACATGAAACTCCTCTTCTGTCTTAATTAAAAACACTAAGGCCAATGCATATTCCCTGGACAAACGGAAGTAACCTGGATGAGGTTCCTTCAAGCTCCATACATATAAAAATGTCCTAAAGAAATGAGATGTTTTTTGTAAAGGTCATTGTATCAATCCATGGATTCAACATGAAATAATGGCACTGACGAAGTACAATTTTCCCCAACCATTCCTACTGCTATACACTACACAATGCTATACTCCACTCTAAGGAGAGCTTAGAATACTATGGAACAGTCATTCATTTCTAGAAAAATTATATAGAAGCTTTCTGAACAGATGGAAATTTGGGACATTAAGCAGGTACAGATTTGTAGAGTTAACTCCTGACCCCATTCATGTTAATGAAAAATTCCTGCTTCTTAAAATGGGAAACCACTTCATGCATAGTATCTGTGACTTTGGATCTCCTTTATGTCTGCAGCGCATCTTGATATGTACTAGTCTGTTTATTTTGCCTGCAATTGGCACACTGGGAAGTAACAGCACGGAGGGGTTCAGAGGAAAATAAACTCACTCATTCCGGCTCCTCAGAGGTATTAGGAAACTGTTGAATGAAGGAATATATTTGCAAATTATTGTCTTTCTTTCATGCCCACTTTTTGGATTATGATCATTTATTCTCACCCAGGATGTATCTGTATATACAGAAACTGCTACAAGGTGTTTGTATTTCAAGTTAGGAGGCAAATATTCCACCTCTATGTGTTTCATCCACATGGCGTGCTGATTTTCTGAGTCACAGTGGTTTTTGGATTAACTGGTGCATATGACAGGGAGAGAAATTAGGAGCCAGAAGGTCTCAAATGCCTCACTAGGATTCCCTCTGACCTTCTCAGCATTGTCAGTTCTTGTGACCCTGAGAGAAAACAAGTTTTTGCCTGTCCTTTTGAATTTTACTAAAAATTAATAAGCAAGTACATAAAAAGAAACTAAATCAAGTTAGACTAACTAAAATTGAACACTTCATCGAATCAAGGTTTTAACTGAAGTCATAACCAACTGAGTTAACAATAACAGGAACTGGAGTCAGCAGTTGATCAAATCAACAGGGGAATGAGTAAAACAGAAATCATAAGGGGTCTGGCATTTGAAAATGCCCACTGCAGAAAATAATAAAGATCCTAAGCTTTGCCAGCTCATTCCTTTGAGGCAAGGGCCAGCTCCTTCAGGACTGCTACTGCTTTGAGGTTGCTGGTTAAACTGTCACCCTTCTGCTGTTTATGTTTCGAGCTAGCAGAGCTTAAAACTTTGCTGATGCAAATATAGTTGGATAACTCAGGATGACACATGATGACTTACAACAAAATATGTTGTGCCAATCTATGCAAGTAGCTTCTCTTTCTTAGCTTGCAACTTCAGAAAAATCTTTGAATAAACAGTAAGGACGATCTCCCTGAGGAACCATGAGAAGGACAATAGAAGGTAATATGGAAAGAAGGACTAACTCTTAGTCTTGCATAGTTTTCAGAGTGTCAACGTCTGAAGTGCAGCTCAGGTAACCAGGCAATATCATTGTGGATAAACAGCTTCATCCTAACGAACCTCTTCAGCACCTAGATAATCATGTCTGCGCAGCTGTGGAGTTCACACAAAGAGAAGTTAACGCTCCTCTTGACATGAAGGAGAGTGCAGTTCCTCCAGGGAATGATTAATTTTGCTCCTTCTTCAAATTGCCCTCTCTTTATTGGAAGTAAACGGAGTTTATGAAGACCTGCTTCCCTAGGTTAGAACGAGACGTGGTTCTAAGAGAGGACTTCAGAGATACAGCATCAATATCCTTCCTATAGTAAGCTAACACAGTGCTGGTAACTAAACTCCTCATATCCTGTCAACGCACTTTGGAGTTGTTCAGTGAACTTATGAGTCCCTCCTATTTGCTTATGCTTTTCACCTGCAGACATATCATTCATAGAATATCTCCTGAATATTCTTATATTCATTTTACTGGCAAAAATGTCTCTAACTTAATGAAGGAATCTAAGCGCTTGGGAATTCAGTTATTTATAGTCTGTTAATGCAAACCTTCAGTTAAAGAAAACATTAAGAGCATCTCAAAGAAAACTATCATTTTAAGCAAAAATTTTCAGTCAAAACAAGTCTGATATATACTTTAAGCATTAAGTGACACCTATCAAGTCATATTCTGAAAAGCAATACATTATTTGCCTTTTAGCTTTTCAATCTTTGCATGTGTGCTATGTAAATATTTTTCTCCTATGATTTTGTTTCATTTTTCAGTCAATGAGGTCCTGAAATACTTTTTATAAAAACCTACATTTCTGATAATCACGGGATTCCAGGAGGTGGAGCATTAAGAGAAAGCTCTAAATAGTGTAAGACCTGTAGTAAAGTCTAAATAAAAGCAGGCAATAATGAAACTTCCAGTTTATTTGGCTGTCTTCCTGCTCTCTTACTTCCCAGCACTGACTTTTCCAGGTTTTCAATTCTGGTTTTATTAGAATCTTACTGAAAGCTTGATCTTTTATATTTTAAAGGAAAGTTATCTGATATTAGTACAATTATTCAAATCAACATCTCTTGCCAGCAAGCATCCAAAATTTCAGTATAACTTCTAATTATAACTAATGATGTCTTTAAAAAATAAAGTTAAAAGTTAAGCACAGGGCAGGGCACTTGCTTATGAAAATATTTACAACCAGAGTGATTCAGAACAAAGCAATCATAGGGTAGGACAGCTGCTTAATATTTGGTAAACATCATGCCTAGACAAAAAAAAAAATTCCCTGATAAACAAGTTTTATAGAGTTCCAGCTGTAAATGACCATAAAAACTGTTATATAACTCTGTTTGAAAAGCAAAGACAGTGTAGAAATTCTTAGTGACAAATTCTTAGCATGGGAGATGCATTGTTACACTAAGAAGTCATTGTAAAGGGATACATTTTCTCTGACAATTTCCTTTCTCCCTTGAACATGGTGCATGAAACAATGTCTTTACCAAAAATCAACCTCTACGAGATACCTTTCTACTCATTCCATACCACTTGAAGTTAATCTGAAAATAAACCTGCAGTATCAGCTTCCAGCTCAGAAAAATCTGCCTTTAGAGAAGCCAGTGATTTTCCTTTGAGTTGATACTCCCATAGTATATGGGGCAAGATAAGCAAATATATATATATATTTATTTATCTATCTCAAACACAGTCAGTGATCCTGAAATGAAATGTTCTTTTTCTGTAATCAGTAATCACCTGGTACTTCACAGTCACTGCCTGAATCTGATGCTGCTTCCACTGTTGCTGTGCATTTGTTAGTTTACAGACTTGGGGAAAGGAGAAATACAATGGTGCTTTGCTTCAAGTAACTCAACTCTGAAGCCCAGTGCATAGTTTTCAACCCAACTCACTTCAGAGACACAGAGGCTGGGGCAGGTAATTCTCCTGCTGCTCCAGCTGCTGGTCCTCAGCTCTTGAAGCACAGGTCCCATGTGTGCATGTTCCCACACAGTGGTTCTTATACTATCTGTGAAACCGCATAAGCTCATATTTATGTGATTTTTGAAAATGTTTCCATTTTGCAGTTCTGTCCCTGCTACATCCCCTGCAGTCTATTCCAGTGAGGGCTGCTGAAACAATCCATTTCTGTCAGGGCAGCTTCATGTGATAAACTATAATGCAACCTTTCCACCACCACCTTCATTTCTTCTAAAATTGAGGACTATGAACAATAACAACTTCCACATTTCAGTGAGCTGGAATAGTTTAAACCCCCCTGCTAAGTCCTCCACAACAGATCATGAGAATATGATGTTAACTGCTACTGTCATCTCTTTGCCTTACTTCAGAATACACTGCTACAAAGAAAGTCCTGGTCATCGAGTCCCTCCTCCGAACTGTTCTTTAATACAGAGTTTTTCCAAGAGCAAACAGACCATGAATTCCAGCGCTGGCAACAGTAGCCATTGGTGATAAGAGAAGATAATGTATTATTGCATGGGTTGAAGTTTTGTATGCAGTCCTTGCTTACTAACCTGCAAGCTCAACTCCAACGATGAGCATTTCAATGTAATTCCTAGCCTAGAATCGTCCTTTGCTGCATATTGAAATGTAAACACAGGGACTTACCACGGAACTGTTATCACATGTTCGCTGATGACCAGTGTTTCAGTATGCAGGCCACTTCTGGGAATCTGTACCAGAAACTGCCATGAGAAAGTTGTTTACTACACTGAATAATGATGTTACCTGAAGGTCTCTAATATGTTAGTTAAAAGTAACATTACCAATTCCAAGATTCCATCAAAACAGGGAAAAATCAAATTAAAGACTGATACCTAATATGCCTCTCAAACGCACCCCTAGTTTGACAGATCATATCCTGTTTATCTTGTTTTCTGAATTTTGTAATCTTTATCAAAAGGGCAATTTTTACGACTGTAATGACAAGACAGACACTAGAAAAGCAGACCACAGTTATCTGCAGCTACTGCAAAATGCCTCTGTAAGGAATTTTATTTTACCTGCACCCTTCTGCTTTGTCCACCAAGACTATGAATAGCAATAAATTACAGGGCGCAGCCTGCAAGACTGCTTCCTAGAAGGCAAAAGCACTGCCTGGAAGCAGGGGATCAGGTGAAGGAAAGGGAATGCTTAAGGTGCAATTGAGGCAATGCTTAAAGGTGAACTATATGGTACTGGGGTAAGGAATGAAACCGAAAGACTTTCCCTTAATAAGAATATCCACAGACTGTGGCAAAACATCACAACTACAATGTTTTTGCCTCAAAACTCACACAGAGTAATTGTTGCATGGAACTGCAGGTTTTCACCTATACAAAGAACTGTCAGGACAATAAGAACCGGGAGGTGGGAAGTACATGGTGGAAGGTCACCACAGACACAGTCATAAGTGTTTGAACATACTTGAAAAAGAGGATGAATAGTGAAGTGAGTGACACAGTCTGCTGATAACACTAGCATATCAGCTAGTAGGATAAGGCTGCTTAATAGAAGCATCATAACCCTGCAATATTGAGTGACTGTGGGAAGAAGTAGCAGATGAAATTCATTGTAGATAAATGTAATATCATGGACATAAAGAAATGTAATCCTGAATTTATATACACAATGGTAGGTTCTGAGCTGACTGAGATACGGGGGTTAGAACATGTCACTCCATAAGAACTTGAGCAATGTGCTCTGTAAAGGTCATAAAAGGAAATCGAGTGCTCGGAGTTATTAGGAAAGGAACAGAGAAGAACACAGAAAAAGTTATGATTCCTTATATCAATATGGGGTGCACCTGCATCTTGAATGCTATTTGCAATTCCAAACCAGCTCTCTGAAAAAGTGTACTCCGGGTTTGGAAAGGTTTGAGGGACGAGCAACAAGTCTGATCAAAGGCATGGAATAGATTTTGTATGAGGAATAACTGAATAGACAAACTCTTTAGTCTGGAAAAAAAGCTGACCAACAGGTTATATGCTAGCAAATTTAAAATTACCAACAGAAGTGTTCACTGTCTTTTCAAAGAATGAGACACTACACCATAAATCTACATTTTTTTAAATCACAATTTTAAAACACAGGAAAAACTTCTTTATACTCCACACAGTGAAGCTGCAAATCTCTACACCACAGGATGTTGTGGTTGTCAAAAACTGACAGGGCTTCAAAAAGATATCCTACAAATTAAAGGAAGGAAATAAAGTCCATTGAGTAGAGAGACACAACCTTTGGTTCAGAAGTGCCCAAAGCAGAAACTGTCAGGAGATAATGCAGGATTTTAAGGAATCATCACTACCTGGCTTCCCTATTCTTACACTCCTCTTTGCCAGTTTTTAAAAGAGGGTAACAGGCTACACAGACCTTTGGCTTAAGCCAGCAGAGGGGTATGAATATTCTTATAATGACTTAAAAATCTTTCAAAAGTCAGTAAAAAACCATGCAGGTCCAGTGGGTTCAGTTTCTAAATCAATCTTTTGTTATTCCACACATGTAGATCAAAGACCTCCACTTCTGGTTTCAAGTGCTGGCCCCTGGCAGCATGTGGAAGAGTCCAATCATGTCACGGGGCATTTTTCTCATAAATGGAGTCACTGGAGTTCAGAATCTATGCAATAATTTAGATTATTTTTAACTTCCTTTTTCCTCATTCTCCTTTTCTTTTACCATCATAGTTTTAAGAGAGGTGTTAACTTGCAGATAAGAAATAAGAATGACTTAAGAAGGGAGAACTCTCTAACCCTTTTTGCTTTTGCTCTGAAAGTCAGACTATTCCCTTCCCTTCCAAGTATCAGGTAAATGTTATCTTTTCAATAAAGCCTTAACTCGCTAGGCTCCAAAGCACACCAAACTGCTGCTCCATCGCCTCGTAAGATGATAGCATCAACCACTTTCTGATCACAGCCATTCCTAACACAAGAAGCAAGGCGTATTATAACATTTGGATGTCAGTTGACAGCATTCTCCCTCCTGCTGTTTTTATTTTCCCTGAGTAATTTGTATGGGCTTCCACTGCAGCTTCAGAGTGTAACAGACAAAAGTTGTGACTTTCAATGTCATCAACAGTGACCTTCCACATAATAAATAGAAGGAGAAAGAATTTATAGGCTCTGTCTACACTCCTGGCCATTTGCACTCAAGGGGGCACCTCACACACAGGACCCCGGTTGTCCAGACCTGCATAACTGTTGCAGTGGCCCAGGGCTCTCTCCCTTGCCCTACACTGGCCTCTAAAGAGAACCAGGGAGTGCAGGAGAAAAGCCTTGCACCCAGGTCTTGCCCTTATCAGGATGGAAGGGCACATGGCAGAATACATGTGTCCATGGGTGTAGACATTGTCCACATGACAGTAGTTTCAATGTCAACAGAACAGTCTTCCACTAACAGAGGGTTGATACAAAGATATGCTAATTCAGTTACACCATCTACAGAAGAGAAAGAGCATTCTCAATGGTTTTGGTACTCTTGTCTGCATCTTCCAAGGGCATTCTTGATAAAGCACCTGCCTCCATGTAGATTTCCATGAGCAATATTTCACTCTGAAGTAGAAATATGCCAACCTGTTTAATCACTAAACCAGAGGACAGAACATGAAACGGGCAGTTATTGCTACACATCATAAAGGACTTCATGTCCTTTACTCTAAGCCTGATGTTATATGTTTACAAATAATTAAAGGGTTGATCTAACATAGAAAGGAAGGAATGAGAGAAGCTGCACTTAACTGAAAATGACTTACTCCTTTTGGCGATAAAATTTCCTTTTGGCCTACTTAATAACAGCTCCATTTCCTATTACAAAACACGGTGAAATAAATCTATTTTTTTTAAACTTTCCTGTAGTGAAAGCTTATTGAAACCTACAACAGCGACCCTGGCAATACGAGACCAGGGTGCCGCCTCACTTTTGCACTATATCATGAGAAGAGAAAGGTCAGGGCAATTTCTCCCTAGGAGCCTAATTGTTTAAGCCATTAAACGTGGAGAAAGAGGGAAGCGAATTAAGATCTCCCACAGTCAGTGTGAGATCTGTGGGTAGAACTCAGGTTTTCTCATGCTGAGACTGCAACATTTCTCTAAGGATTTTCAAAGAAGAATGAATTTGTGTAGCCTCTTTTAAACTGAAAAGAAAGTCTTAATTAAGGGAAAATAGTCTCTTGTGCATTCAGTCTGCTAGCTGAGCCAGGGAGGGGGTGGGTTAGGGAGAAATAATAATGTGAATAAATGTGAAATGAAAAAATATGCATGAAAAACCTCTGTGCAGATGTGAGCGTTCCAGACAGAACACTCCAGTACATGTGCTGCCATCCTGCTCAGGAAGAGATGAACATGGAGGTGAGGCAGTGCTGCCCTTAGGATACAAATCCTACAGAAAATGCATTTTGTCATCAACCAATCTGTTTGAATAGGAAGGTTATTCTTTCTAAACAGATTTTAAGTGGACCTTGATGACATGTAAGTTGCGTACAACGCTGTACACAACGTTATGGGATATCATGATACCTGCAGAGAGGGCACATTGCTGACTTAGAAGACTGTTTATGCATGTGGTGACAGCTACCAACAACTAAATTCTTGAATACAGAATAAATGTTTTCTATCAAAAGCATTTCTGAACAGACTAAATAGAAGCTGAAGCGCTGGTAGGGTATTAGCAGTAGGGATTCACAGGTTTTAGTCAGAAGACCAAGCTCTCCAGAGTTTGTGAAAGAACCATGACATCATTTTTCTTCTTCAGTACTGAAGCCCCTACTTGACACACAGCACATAATACAAACACTACCACAACCAAGGAATCACCCAAAAGAAGGTCAGAGGAGGCTGTATTTTATGTGTGCGTGAGCACTTAATAAAGATATAAAAGCTTTGCTGAAACCATGAGGGTAAACAGACGTAACTGCACATACCCTCTCCTTCTGCACTTACAAAGGTGATGAACCACTATTGAAAAGCTGTGTTTGGGGCTTTCTACAGAAGAACCCTGAGGCTTCAGGTATGGTTTTTTTTGAAATCCCTGAAACAACAGTGATCTTCAGGAAAGAAAAGACAGACAAGTAGAAGAAAATACACATATTACGACATCTCCCCATAGCCTAGGAGTCTGCAGATACAAAACCCTGTTTTTCTGCACATATCACAATAAAACCCCACAGTGAACAAATGTAGGGACGCTGGATCTATTCGGATAAGAAGCAGAGTCCCTGGCAATTGCACTGACAGCCTGCGTGGCTCTGCCTCTCACACACTGCCCATACTAAGGGGCTAACTTTGATGCCAGTTACTATTTGGAAATAGACATCATTCCGAAAATGCTTTTTTACTTTCTTGAAAAATATTTATCACACCATGAGATTCCAATACTTAGATCCTTTCTCCAAATTAATATAAATTGCTGCAATGAAACAACTGCATACAAGAGATTGAGATTCCTTTTTTCTTTAAAGCCAGACTAAATTTAATGGAATTAATAATCAGCTCTCTCCCTACACCCTATTACTTGTTTGGTTTTTTTAATTTCTTCCTGGGAAATCTCCAGCTTTCCTCATACAACCGTTATAAAAAAACCTGACAAAATATGCCCCCAAGGGTTGACTTCATAGGAAGTCTGATGCTTCCAATGCTGTGATAGCTGCTGGCTTGTGATGCTAGTGATAACCTTTGGACACTGAAGTTGTCTCTTCTCCAAGCTTTATAAGAAATGAGGGGTTGCACAGGCTTGCACCTAATCTATTTGTATCAAAAACCAAGGCTTTGACAAGTATAACACAATATAGCGCTGGTGAAATACAGCCACTAGTGAAATTCTGTAGAAGAAAAGGAGTATGTCTGAGTGACAGAAGGTGCAAAATGCATGCGTATCTGTTAATTGTTCCTTAAGTGAACTACTGCTTAGACAAATTCTGAAATGGAATTGCTTACAACCTGGAGAATAAAAGTCTCCGTACTTGTTCTCATTATAAAATAAATTAACACACTGAAAACTAAATTAAATGCAAGCTATTCTAATACAGTATGCAGTTATGATTTTCAATGCACAAAACCTAAGGAAAGAGTGGGGACTGTCATAGTTAAGCCATCAGGGTGTTAGCAATGCTCCTGGAAAACTTGGAGATCACACACCCCAGTGACTCAGTATGTGAATCAGTTTTTCTTCTTTCTGGGACACTTTTAAGATGAAAGAAAGAGTTAATGTTTCTGTTTATTTGCACATCTGTTAGGGTTGCACATCGGCCACCAGATGCTGAAGGTTATCTCTGCACCCGAGAAAGATGACGAAGCACACAGCAGAAGAAATAATGTAAACTTGCCGACATTACTTTATCAAGGATCCCCTGCAAAGCAAGCTGTACAGGCCCTTTTTCAGAAGGGCACATGAGAAATAAGACAGATATTCTAATAACTTGCTGGAAAAAACAGAGCCTAAGAAAGGCTCTGTATTTAAAAACAAAATGTATTTCATTAGTGAGCTCTCTGATTGAAAATGACTTTGCTAAAATAATTTCCTGGCTGAAGAACTCTGCCTTCTGCAATCCAGATGATTTATAAATGCCAAATTGTTTTATAGACACTATCTTCCAAGCTGTAATTCGCTGTTGATTGCCTGACTTTTCCTTTAAGTGGTTAACTCCTCATTTTAGAGTTCATCCGGTATCTGTGATGGGGCCACTGAGCCAAGGAGAGACACTAAGTCTAGCTTCATATTGAAAGAGTTCTTACCCAGAAGGTATTGCAGGTCTGGCTTTCAGAGCCACTGAATGAAGCTGTGCATAGGTAAATTGAAGATGTCCCTGCTCACTGCAGGGGCGTTGGACTGGATGACCTTTAAAGGTCCCTTCCAACCCAAACCATTCTACGATTCTATGATTCTATGTATCTCCAGCCTTTGGTAGCAGCACATGACACTTGAATGAAACCAAATTTGCTTTTGCAATTAAAGCAGAGATTAAACACACATTTTGTCTGAAATCTCATTCTCAAGTTTGAAGTGTAATAATCTGTGCATCTAACTAGATCTTTCCAGGAATTTTCAAAAGTCACTTAATGGGTAGGTTACGGCACATTCATTTCTGTCCTTCAGGCTTCTCCAAGAAGCCACCCCACTTCTCAGTAGCTAAGATCTGCTATCGATAGAAAAAACCTCCAAGCTGATAGGTGAGCAGGGCTGGCTGCCCTGACATCAGTTATTTTATGAAGGCAGATGTTTCCATTTCAGTTAACTCTTCTTTTAACCTTCAGGTAAGCTGATGAAAAGAAGCCACAGAATATGTGAAAACAAAATTACTGAGGGTTGCAGCTTCCATCCTCTACAGGTTTTCCTACACAGCTGAGCTCAGCTGAAGTATCAATAAACTTCACCAACAACAGCTAGGTTGTAAATATTGACTTAGATCATCTGCTGGTGTACATCAGTGCAGCTCCAATGATTTCAGCAGTGCAAGATTTATTGGCACCAGATGACAACTGAATCTATCATGTTTGTTCAGCCAGGTTTAGGCCTCTTAAAAGGTCAACTGATGAAGAGCTTCTCAAAGTCCTCCAGCAAAAGGTGAGAAATCAAGACTTTCAGCATCTCTAAATATAAATTACATAATATACTTCAGAAAAAGTAAGAACTTTTCTTAATATCATTCAATTAAGTCAGAACTATACCATGCTATTTCAGATTCAGCAGAACTGAATTACATGGGACATAACTGTTCTGCAGCCATCAGCAAACACTCAGTCTGTAAGTAACCTCATGTATAGACTGTAAAGCTAACAGTGTGTCCCCAGAAGAAACATTTGTGCAAAAATGAGGTTACTTCCTCTATTATCTATAGAAAAATGGATGCACATGGTACCATCCTAATTGCAGAAGAGCAGTTATTGCATCCATTCTGTGATAGGTATTACTAAGTAATTACTAAGATCTAAGCCACAATCTCCTCTAGTGTTTCAAAGTTGCATTTCCAGTGTATTTCTCTCCAAGGACAAAATCTACTGCCTATCTGCACTTCAGTAGTCCTTCTTAAGGAGCAAAAAAGAGATGATCGAAATCAGAAAAGTGAAACACAGCTGGGAACCTGTAAAGATATATTCAGGTTTTAAAGCGATACAAGAACCTCAGTGCTGACTACTCTGATGTGTGCTCCATGCCCCAACAGCACACACACATACATACACATGCTTCAGGGCCAGTTTTTGGCTGGCATTTGCCTTCACTACATGTTCCTCTTGTAAAAACACTTTTGCCATCTGTATTTTTTCTACACACTCATGGAAATCAGAAATAGAAAATTTCCTGTGAAGTAATCTTACTAACCATTCTTGCCTCAAAGAGTGTTTACTCAGTATTTGGCTAGTTGCAGCTGCCACAGCACTTGTGGGAGGTGGTTCAGGTGTTTTGACTTCTGTGTATTTCCTCCTGTCTTTTAAGACACATAGATTTGAAGCCATTAAAATATGGTCATGTTCGCTTCCAAAATACAGACTTCTTAATAAACACACCCTCTCAAAGTGTACATTGTTAAATATAGGAGAGCAAAAATAGCATAAGGAAGACTACACTAGGACAGATCAAAGTCTATCCAGCCCAACAGCCTGTCACTACCATGTCCAAGAGCAGCTGCCTAAGGAAGAACATAGAAATAGGACAACCACAGGATCATCAATCTTCCCTACAGCACTCGTCCAGCCTCCGGTGGGAGTGGAGGGAGTGGTAGGGACTTCCCGAACCAGATGTAGTCTATTTCTACTTATTGATATTTGAGGGAATTTATTCCATTAATTTATCCAGCTAGGGTTTTTACATTTGGAAACTTCTGACATCCACGTCTTGTGGTATTGCAGAGTTTTACTACCAACTTTGTGAGGAAACACCTCCTCTCTGTTTTGACCCAGAGCCCTCGAGTTTCATTTGTTTCCTGCTAGGTTCTGACCAGGAAGGTATATTCACCTCCCAGTTTCCTGGATCTCTTTAGGCATTCTTTTTTTTTTCAGGTGAGAGAGTCCCATTTGTTCCTTTTATGGAGCCTGCTCTTTTATGAGCCTTCATGCTGCTCTTTTATGAGCCTTTTCCAATTCTATTATACCTTTATGAAGATGGGGCCAGAGCTACAAGCAATATTCAAGATGCAGAAGCACCATCATGCAGTGTCATAACGATGTTTTCTGTTTTATTTTTATTCCTCTTTCTAAAATCTAGCAGGGCAAGTTGTTTTCTTGAAGACTATGGAGAATTCAGGTGATCTTTCTTAACCCCAAACCTTGTTCTTGAGTTATAATGCTCATCTCAGAACAGGAGTCTAGGATTATTTCCCACCACCACCCATGTACCTCATGTTGCATTTTTCTATATTTCACCTGTCATTTTTATCACTTGGTCACTCAGCACTGGGCTTTTTTTATGCAGCTCTTCACAGTCAGCCTTCACCTTTACTCTGCTAAAAAACTCAGTATCACCAGTGAAACCTGCCACCTCCCTGCTCCTTTTTGGATCACCTGGGGACACATGTAACAACATGTGTCCCACCACAGGCCACTGGGGTACTCTATCTGCTAGTGAGGTCTCTATGAGAAGACTTACCATTTATTTCTATGCTGTTTTCCTTAAGGAGTCCTCCATAAAGAAAGGTTCTGGAACAGGAACTGTGCTCAAACTCCTCCACAGAGAACAAAACAGCAGAAATCACTGAGGGTGATTTTATTATCGTGGTTCTCTTTTTATCGCAATTGTCTACTTACTTTCTGGTTTCCCTGGCAGATTTCCTCTTCCCCTTGGCTTTGAGAAAAATGTGGTGTTTGGTTTTTGTCCCCTCACAAATCTTTCCCTCTTCCCCTTGTTTTTATGCCTTTATGTCTTAGACATCTATACTGAATGAATAATCCTCCTCTTAAATACAACCTACATTTAGGACTATATGAAAACATCACACAATCACACATTCTAGCGGTATGAATGCTGAAGACTTAGGGTTTATACCACCATTATAGTC
Organism: Sula dactylatra; assembly: GCA_013389905.1. NCBI lineage: Eukaryota > Metazoa > Chordata > Aves > Suliformes > Sulidae > Sula > Sula dactylatra. Next base: position 27,071 of record WEKW01015809.1, read on the forward strand.
AAAGGAAAAGCGTGTTAAAGCATCACTGGGAGCAGGATTAGACTAGTATAAGAAGCTATTAAAACAAAACAAACAAACAAAGAAACCCCCAAAAAACACACCAAAAAAACCCCAAACCCCAAAAAACAAATCTGAGAGGTTACCTCAGAGTGGTTAACAAAATATCAAGGGATAAGAGTCTTATTTATAGGAAAACATAATATATTTTATATCAGAAAAGGAACAAAAAGGAATCAGCGTGCTGAGAAAATGATCTACAAGTATATTAATAGAGACTATTGTGACTCAAAATTGAAAGAACGAGGGCAAAAATGACAAAAGAAATTATCAGCAAAGCTTTGCTATTGAGTCACTGAAGGCAGAGACGGAGAATCTTGCAAGGATACATAAATCATGAAGAAGTAGTAGAATTTATCAGACCAGAAGGAATATTTACTGCCTAAAATGACTATGTAAGGACAGATAAACGCTTCACTGTAGTAGACAATTAAATGTATTGTAGCATAAAGCAACCTTCGACATGACAACCTACATCTGACAACCAACAGCATCTTGGCTTTCACTTGGGAATCAAGACCAGCCAATGCAATAAAATCTGTACTTGAAAACTGAACACAAAAAAAAGGTCATATTAGCAAACTATCATAGTTATCCTGGAAAGAAATGCAATTTTCTACATCTCATCAAAATGAAACAATATACATTGATAGTAGTGACCTCTCTTGATACTTGCAAAGCAGAAATTCACCTCTGATGTGATACTGAAAAGCTGCACTCCTTACACAATTCAGACGCACCATCCTTTCTCCAGCCCAGACACAGGCTCTAGCAGCGACACACTCAGCACAAGCCCAGCAGAAAGGACCACTCGTGCCCACACAAGGACGTACTGCACTGCCAGTCCCTGTGTTTTAGATGAACAACAAATGTCTAAGGCAAGGAGGGGGAACACCATGCGTCCTCATCCCCGCATTTCCAAAGCAAACACCAAGCCCCACTCTTTCTTGATTTCCATTTCTAGAGCATTTCAGATTCTCTCCAGTCCTACACAGGACTGGAACATGAACCCTGGCAGCTAGCACTAAGAATCTGGATTTAGTGGGTGGGGAGGTATAGCCACAGGTAAAATACCCACTTTCATTAGTTATTTTCTGTTTGTTTACTGCACCCAGGACAGTGCCTCCATCAAAAGATAATCAATCTGGCTTCCCAGAAAATCATAATGTGCTCCACATTATTGTGAAACATAAGCTGACATCTCCACACGTGTTTGCAAATGTTGAACACCTGGTCTTAGCTGGGGATGCCTGACAAAAGTAAATCCCATTTCTGACAGACCTGCAAAGATTTACAAATACAGAGCATTCTTAAATACTGCTAAGCAATTATGCCAGGAAAGTGGCTGGTTTTATAGTTATTAAGCAAGCAGGAGCACATTTAATTACAGAGATAGTTATCTTGGATTTCTCTGTAAAAGAGGTAATTCTGACCAGGATGCTATAGTGTAATGACACAATAATTCTGCTTTATCATCTGATTCAGAGTGTAAGTATTAGTAATTTCAATGAACTAATTGCATCGGAATCTAAGGTGGGATTTATGATGTGATGTGACATGGTAGTTGATTACATTTTAGTACATATCAGTATAAAAGACACTCAAAAAAACCCAACAGCCTGAAGGGGGGAGTGGGGGAAAGGAAGGCAACTCTGCACCCACAAAGTACTACCACTGTAAAAAGTAAGCTCTGGACATAAAGCACAAAGAAGCCTTGGATAGCTAATGAGTGAAATCCCAAAGGCATCAGAGAGGTTACACCTGTTAAAAACTGAGGATGTATCACAAATATTTCACTCCATGAACTAAAGCAAACAATAGCCTAACATGTATTTTGTTTTTCCTTTTAGCCCCGTAATTATTTCTGTGCTTTACTGAATATTTCTGGTTTCACTCTACTGGTAAACAACTCTTTGTGGATAAGGGTAGTTACTGTAATTGCACCAAAATAGCAACAAAAACATTTAGCTTTCTCCCATGCTCATACCTTCCCCTCTTGTCTGTAGCTTATCTGATATTGTATAAAACCATATAGAAAACTCTATTGTTGCACAAGATCAACAATAGCATATTTGAACAATCAAATGTGTCATCCCACGGGATTTAGGAATTCCAGGCATCATTATATCACTGATTTTCAAATAGAACATTATCAGCAAGGAGCTCTTTTTTTCAACGGGGGGTAAAAATATCAACAGAATAATAAAGTCCCAACTTTTTGCAAGTCTAAAAAGTAACTGGGTTGAATCCTAAAGTAATTCTTGCTGTGGTTTTGTAACCACAGAGAGATTTAGGAATTATACATGACTTGGAAAAAACAAACCAAACAAAAAAAATTCACTGCTGAAACATTAAAGCTCAATCCCTCTTAGATTACAGGTAACCTTTACATTCCTTCCTCAGTTTTTAACAGATGAAACTTTGTTATGAAGCTAGTATTTAGGCTGCCAGATTGCCAGTGGATATAAAGCTTTTCTCCAGGGAAGTTAATTATAGCTTCTTTAAAAACATAATTCACAAAGGCCCATGCATTATTGACCATCTGTAACTTTATCAAACTGCTGGCCCTAGTAACAGGATGCTGTGTGCACAGGTTCACCTTCAATTGCTTTTCAGGGGAACCCCTGAAACCCCAAGACTTCTGTCTGAATTTATTATAAACAGAACTCTATTTGTTACTTTCTCCAGAGAAGCACTTCACAAACAGCAGGGACACAAGAGAAATTATCATAAACCAAAACCTTGTACAGAGCTTTATTTTTCTGAGAAGGGCTAAAAAAAGTGAGAAGTTACATGTTCACAAGGTGATATACATTTGATACATCTGTGTGTGTCACCACTTCCTTGCTAATATGATCTAGTACCAATTTAAGTTGGCAGTTGCATTCTGATTTTCAGAAAGACTTCTGAGTTGTGCCATGCATCGTACCAGGTTTGGAGAGATGCATGTAAATAACACAAGGTATATGTCCTGAATGTAACATTTTACTTGGTGTTTTCCTGTAAGGGATTACTTTGCCCTCTGGCTCAGCCTTCTTTAGGCTGTGCTGCTGTAGATGGTGAGAGTTTGACCAGAGGCTACCCATTGAATGCTTTCATGGCCAACAGAAAAAAAAGCAAGGAGGGGAACGAGGGTGGAAGCCCATTTCTGCATTTTCTGATACTGAATGATGTAATAACTCTCATCAGGTAGAGCTTGTGACATGCAGCAAATCACAATTCATTGGGTCATATTTCATTTTCTGTAACTCATTTCTAACATCCACTGTGTCATTATTTCTTAGGATATTGTTCACTTTTTAAGTATTGTTGTATTATACATTTGCAATTGCTTAAACACTATCAGAAGATCATGGGTGGACATGACAGGGAGAGAGTTGCTCAGCCTAAGCCTTTGGGGTTTTGCCAGGTCACTCTGCAGAATTTGTATGCTTTAATACAGAATTTCTTACTCAATAGATTTCACATGTCCTGTAAAATTTAGGAACGCTGCAAAGTACTGAACGGCCCTACTTGTTTTGCTATTGTTGTTTTAATCTTACAGATTTCTGACTTCCATTCTAGTGAGGCTTGTATTTTCTTAAAGCTATTTTGAAGTCACAAAAAAAAAAAAAAATCACAAGAAAACTTAGGTTGGAAAGGACATCTGGAGGTCATCTAGTCCAACCTCGTGCTTTAAAGCTGTATCAGTTGTTCCAGGACTCTTTAAGGATGGAGATTCCTCAATATCTCCAGGGCCCTGTTCCAGAGCTTGACCACCCTCATTGGAAGACTTTTAACATAAATTATTCCCACCCAGTAAATATCTCACAATAGGCAGAAAAGTTCCTTTCTGGAAATTTCAAAGAGGACTAAAGGTACAAAGATGACTGTCTCAGTGCTTCCACAAATTTTACCCAGTCACAGAAAATGAACGATAGCATAAATAAGAACCTTCAATCACATTTTATTATTTTCATACACCATCAAGAAGGTTATGGACTTGATTCATTACCCAAGGTAATGAGTAACTGGGTATACACCTAGAGGGGAGATTTTACTTATAAATGATTGCTGGAATGAGTCAAAATTCATGTCCTAATACTGCACAGTTTAATCACAGGCCAGGACAGTATATTCAGGCACAAAAGCAGGTACATACTTTTAATTATTACTAACGTGATTCCAATCTCATGGTTGAATGATCTGTACGTGCAGTGCAAGATAATCATCATTCACAGTGCATAATTTAGACCATCACAGAAGATGCTTCCCTGAAGAACAGTTTGCACTGTATAAAAATCTTCCTGTTGATACAAAACAGAATGTCTTTCTTTTCATTTTGACTATTAACCCCAGAGGATTTTAGTGTTAGCTCTCAGAGATTTATCTGCTTAAGAAACAAGCAAACTTCTGCATATGGTGTTTTGGGCCTCTCTGGCAGTCTGGGAGAAGAAGCCATTATCTTTGGCCATTGGAATTTTGTTAGTTCAGATTACAGCTCAACTGTCAGAACTAAGCAGCAGGTCCTAGCAAACATGCAGTTGCCCTTTTGAGCCACGTAATTTATGTCACATGAATCAGGGGCCTGAGGGATCTTACAGCAGCAGTATAATGGCCAATAAAGCTATATATGTGCTATTCATATCACACTAGCACTCCTGAACCAGCAAAGCCCCCCGACGTAGAGATGACCACATTTTAACTCACCCATCTCCCTGCTATGTCAGCATCCTCTCTGAAATCCTGCAGTGCCCCACCTTCTGCTACCCTACCTATCCCCACATCTTTTCATAAACTCAGAGACCCTTCACAACTCTCTCCTTCCTTACTCATGCAGCTGAGGACTTGTCTGTATCCCCTTTACCTACTGGCTCAGCTCCTTTTCTCATCTTCCATATATTGCTTACTCGCTTACACTGGAAACCTTTGGAGGCAGTGACAGTACTGACACACTTGAATAGATTCTTATTGGGGTCTTAAGCCTAATTACAACAACAGCTATTATTCTTAATATTAACATTATGATATTAATAATAATTCAACTACTCTTATTCTGAACATGTTAACACCATGTTACGGTTACATATGACACATAACACATGAACCATATTGTTCATGATACTACCAACTGCCACCTGCAGGGGTCCTAACAAGGGTGCAATACCTCCCTGGTAGCAAATCCGCTCTATGGTATGCCAACATTACCTTTTGCAGGCAGACTTGAGCTCCTATGCCCATATTCTAATGCAACCAGAAGTGCGTTGAATTACTGTGGCCTCAAACTAATACATTCTGTCTGTCAGAGAAAGGCAAAATCCTGTAACTTTTCAGGAAACAGCATATTATAATGATTGCTGCTGAGAGATCCAACATATCAGAGGCAACAAAAAAATGCCAGTTTTGAATTTCTGTTTCAAAGGAATTCCCACCACCCTGGAGGCAGGAGGCTCCCTGGCTTGGAATCATGATATAAGGATTTCTGTTACCAGTGACCGTGTCTAAAATGACATCAGGGTTTCCTGTTTGCTCACATTACTGACCTTCTTATAGCATTTTTTATAAGTACCTAAAAGAGGATGATTTTTCTGACTGCCAATCCTGACAGCGCAAGCTGAGAGCTGGAGAGACAAACAATTAAAACTTCTGATGATGGGTGCCCTGCAAAGGCAGGCAGGGCATTGATTTTGCTCCTGACAAATACTGTGCCAAAGATCACAGCCAAGACCCAACGAGCTCATGGTGTGATATTTGTTAAAAGCAAAAACTGTCTCAAAGAGGTGCACTCCTTCACAGCAGGAGCAGGAACATTTTGGAAGATAAGAAGAGCATGTGTGAATGCAGAGATACACCTCTGAGTTACAGTAAATGCTTACTTGTTTCACACCAGCTTTTTCTCATACTGTTGTTTCTCTATTTGCAGACCCGATGTAACCCACCTCAGAAATGGGTGATCTGTCACCCTCTGCATGCAATACCGCCTCGTCTTACATCTTAGGGTGAAATACAACAGGCAGTCCTAGGTTTGGTTCTGCAGAATAGAGGACACTGCTTACACGCCCTGGTAGAAAGGGGAAAAGCTGCAGGAATGCCAGCCAGGCGCGATTGTCTCAAGGATATATCCTGTTGCTCTGGCTGAATAGATGCTGTGGCAACAACCAGTTGTCATAAGACATCAAATGACTTCAGCTGAGCTAAACTTGCCATTGATTTTATTGTAGTATATGTCAGTGCTAATATCAGAGGGAAAAAAAAAAGAGCACAGTCCAGTTCTCAGATAACAAGTTGTGTGCTAGAATAATAGTCTGGGAAAAAATCTTTTTACTTGTAATCTGCATAGAGTTGTTATGCATATCCCTGAGAGAAAAACACACCAATTCCCTGAATCACTTCAGTGCTAACCTGGCTTCCAGCATAATCTAAAATGCCCTAAGGCATTCAATATCTAACCAGGGGAAGACAGAAAAGCCATTTTATAGACAGGTAATATGTGCCTAAAAGTACATGCATATTTCGGTTACGATTCAAAATGTTACTTTTGTTGTCAGAATTATTCATAAAAATGAAAATCTGATACTGCCAGCATACGTGAACTCTGGACTCGTTTTATCAGCCACTGCTGTTGTAAAGTCTTTCAGCTCAAAAAGCACATGCAAGCTTGAGAATGCTTTCAGTATGTAAGATATCATATTGAATGTAACCTGTCACCAACTTAATAATAATGTTTTACATTTCTATAACCTCCGAAGGGTCCCAAATCACTTCAGGTTTTGAAGCCAACTGCAGTAGCACAGCTGAGACCAAGACATGGACACAGTCACACATCATAAACCACTGAAAAAGTGACATCTCTCTAAAGCTCCCAAAAGGAGTGTGGAAACTATATATTTTTCTTCTCATTATTTTTCATTTCTGTGTAATTCTTCACCTTGTTTTTCTCTACAGGAGCAGATAAGTCAGAGTGCTACTAAACCCCCCCCAAATAAAAGGTTTCAGGGTGTATTAACTCCTAAGCCAGAAATGAGAAACTATAAATGTTGTTGGAGAACTTTTTTTCTTGCTTTATTTTCAGCTTGGTTTTGCAAAACCTATGAGACCCAAATCTGACTTGACACTAGCACATCACAAAAAAACCCACTGAAGTCAGTGAAATTACAACTGTAAGGAAGTAAGTGTGATGAAAACCATTCCCCTGAGCACAGAGGGCTTGGAGGAAAGACTCAAACCGCAGCTTGCTTACCTGCAGGCATGCACAACGCTTTCCCCAGCATCTCACCACAACAAATGTATCACACAAACAAAAATCCTCATTGGCAGCTAGAGTATCTTCTGGTATAGATCTTGTAAAGGTAAACATAAAATTTTGGAATACTTAATACAGGAAAGAACTGCTTCTAGCTCTACAGTGCTTTTCTTCAAAGTTATTAAGCTTATTCCCTCTGCCAACCTCCTGCTGCAGCACGAAGAGTAGGCATTAGAAAACAGGCAGCACCTGACCAAAATGGGGCCAGGTGAAACCCGTTCCCAGAAATGAGCTGCCTGTGTCCCTGGCTGTCTTAGAAAGTACAGCTTCCTTGACTACCTTTTTCCTGAGACTACAAACAGCATTTTATCAGGAATGAGAACACCTCATAAATTTGCACTTGCAATGTAATATGAACATAAGTAAAAAGCAAACTGTCTCCCTCAGTTTAAGTAACTTTGCTACCTGCTCATTGTAGATCCCTACCCAACCCCACACATGGTTTAGAGAAGAGACTAATGATCCTTAACTTCCAATTCGTTTGTGCCTCCAGACCAGCAATGCTCTCCCCTAGCTTCATTTAAAGACCCACTCATCCATCCCGAGTCAGTTTTCAGCTCCAGTCAGATAATCAGTCAGGAGGACCACAATATTTACTCTTGACATCTCTCTCCACACGACCCCCTCCTCCCCCCTCACTGGGAATTAAGTGGACAAGGAATCTCGAACCCATGAGAGGTAACCAGCATTAACTGCTGAGGGGGAAAATGCACCTGGACAAGCTCATAGAAAATAAATCCACCAAGTGGTATTAAATCACAAGAATTTGATATCTCAGTCTCAGCAAGTCCAAGGGACAGTAGCTGCTGGAGGATAAAAGAGCATTTCTGCCTGACTGACTCACACTAGGCTTACATTCTTCCCTAGGGACCAAGGCTAGTGCTTTCCATACTGTGCTGTACATCCCGAAATCACCACAAACCCTTCTGAAAAAGTCACGGAGCCAAAATTGGTAGGGAGAGGAACATATACAAAGGCAACAAATTAAACAAACTTAGCTGTTAGGGTCAAAGAATAAAAAATAATTTTATGTTTAAAGACAGAAAAAAAAAATGAAGCAGAACACCTGCAGCATACCCAGCAAAGCCTCATGGCTCAGACTGCTGCCCACCCTCTCCTGGCTGAGGGACCAGAAACTATCCCTGGGGCCCAGCTGAAAAAGGTGCCAGAGCAAAGACAGACCTAGAACGCTTCACTGCAAGGGCTGCCTGGGTCTGGCACAGAGGGCCTCATTGTCCAGCAGGGGAGCAGGCGAGGCCGAAGGCCACAGCCTGGCCCTGGGCACGGGGCTTTGCCAGAGGGAGCCCTGCCTTCTGCCAGGGCACGGAGGCAGCACCAGCTGTCAGTTGTCTCCTGGAGCACCGGTGCACAAAATGGAATCACTGATTCAAAAGAAAAAAAAAAAAAAAAAAAACAAAAAAAAAAGGAGGATATTACCTCACTTGCATGATTTTAAGGCCATGGTTTCATGATGAGTAGCACTAGCAATACTTATTCTGAGGTTTCTTTTTAAATGTGAAATAGCCTAATAAATTATGCATCTAGGAGAATAATCCAAAATCCTGGCAGTGAGGTTTATTCAGAGACCTAAAATACACCCAATTCTGAGCTGGAAGAGGGCTTTTAAAGATAATTTTAAGAAAATCTTTAAATACAGCAGCAATGTATTGTTTTTAGACTACTCATTCAGAAAAGTTATTTGACTCACCGGGATTCTCCTTTCATGTTTTACCATCTCCTTTCTTAAACACTGCTACATATTCATGTTTTGTTTAACATTGCAAACTTTGATATTTTTCATTATTTCTCTAAATGGTGGATACAGAGCCTCACTACAGCTATATTACTCATACTACAGTTTTCCTTATTCACTGAGAATAGTATCTGTGCTTATATATTATGCTCCCATACATTAAACTACAAACACTTAAGAAAATGTGATGTACCCTATTATTTTTCATAACATTGATATTTTCAAAGAAAATAATATTAATAAACTGTTATTTATCATAAGCATTACAGAAACTGACAGAAGATTAAATGAAGCTGAAAATCAGGGCTTTATAAAACCAAACACCAAGATATTGTTTATACAGAAGACTTGCCAGTAGATTTTTCCATGTTGCATTCCACCTCTTATCTCTGACATTCCCATTTGTAAAAAAGATCTTACCATTTGTGAGCAGGGTTAGGCATGCTGTGTAGGCTATGCAAAAAGAGACTGCAAGTGTCTGCCTCCTTTTTTAGCATTTACCTCCCATAAAATTAGCAGGAATTACATATTAGGAATAAGGGTCTGGGAGCAGCAGTGTCACTATTTTCCGTGATGCAAAGGAGCGCTGCCACCCCTCTAGAGACTTTTCATCACAGCTGTACAAAACACTCTACCCTCACCAAGCAAGCTCAGCTCTCCCTCCCTTCAGAGAGAAAATAATAAATTCACTTAACCCTGCCAGACTGTTCTACAGCCCAGATGAGAATGGAGTGGAGCCTAGACAGGACCACCACACCCCACTGCCCCTTGGGGCTCCTTCCAGCATGATTTTGTAGGGAAAGAAGGAACGTGACGGGGCTTGGGTAAAGTGGAGAGAGGCGGTGGGGATGGGTTCCCCCATCTCCACTTCATGCTCTGCATCCTCATGTCTCAAGGAGAAGGAGATTAGAAAAAAAAATCATTAGACAAGATACATTTCCTCTAGAATAGATTAAAATATAGCAATGCATCACCTGCACTCTTCCATGGTTTGTCCAGTAAAATATCCTTCCTAAACAGTATGATGGGGGAGAAAGAAGAAAGATGCATATACAGTCTACTCTGTCCTTGGGAAACAATTTACTAAATTGGTGATCTGGAGCTCTTATGTGACAGGGAAGAAAGGTGAACAAATAATCATCCAAATATATTTGAAAGTCCAATTTCAAAAATTGTTTTCTTTACTCGAATTGTTGCTTCCTCCTATCTGAATGTCACTGCACATCACTGAAGGCCTTCTCATAACCTTAGCAACCTTCACATCACAGCTTGGGCTGGCAGCCATGGCAATCCCAAAACAAGTTCCTTTAAGGTCAAGTGTAACGACTACTAAGATCTTTGCCAACGCTTCTAGCTAGCTAGAGACAGCCAGATATTACTAAGCTTATCAAGCCTGAAAAAGCTATTTTCCCCTCTTTCCTCAAGGCTGGAATTGGTTCAGCTTTTGAGCCCACACTGGACTTTGTGATAGCAAAACAGAGGCAGTGTGTGTTCAGGGGGACAATAAACCATGTGCTAATCTCACAACTGACGCTAACTTGAGCAACAGTGTGCTTGAAGATTTTTTTCTTTTGTCTAATTAATTAACAGAAGTGACAAACCAATTCAGTTACAAGAATTAAAGAACAGAAGATCTCAGATAATTAAACATTAACTCAATGAAAATCTGTTATTCCTTCCACAGTGTAAATTGGTTTATAAATTTCAGTGCCCAGCACTATTGCTTTTCATCAGTCCTTGAGTGCAAGAACTTGCAGGGCAAAGCTGTTAGAAGATATATCAAGACAAAAAAGCCTCACGTGATAAATTCATTAGCCACACTTTTTCCACAGATGCATTGTTATACTAGAGCTATGTGAATAATTAGTACGAAATGTTTCCTTGAGAGAAGTTTTGTTAACAAATTGTTTGTAAAGAGACCATGAAGTTCTCTGATCCTAGAATATTTGAAATCCATTCATTTCTTCAGCCTAAGTCCAACACAGTTAATTTGCAAACACCTGGTTTCAGATACGTAAAATTCATACTATATTGATTAGTAACGTAAGTGAAATATTTCTCTATTTCTGGAAGAAATGAATGATCCCCCCTATGTAGGAAAACCAGAAGGCACAACTTAATATAGTACTTTGAAAATCCATTAGCTCTATACGTGATCATCTAGCAAGACACGAGCAAGCTGCAGTATATGCCATTATCAGAACACGTATCTTCTATATCACTGTTATTGCCTGTGGACCTCAGCTCTTTTGTTTCCACTGAAGAGAGAAAATGAAAACAACTTGACAGAGAATAATTAGTGCTTAAAAAGGACTAGTTTATAACCTGATAGCATAGCAAGAATATCATACTGCACTGCTTGACCCCTCAGAGAGCATCACCCTTGTTCTATTAGAGCAGCAAAGAACTATAGCTGCTACTCTTCCACCAGCCACCCAGCATGACAGACTGACAGCAAACAAACCTCAGCAGCAGGTCATGTGTACTTACCACAGACCCAGGGAAGGGCCACACTGCACATTACAGGCAGCAGACATAAAAATCTGGACTAAAGGGGAACACCAAGAAGAAACAGGAAATCTAGACACCAAACTAAGGCAGAAAAGACAGAAACACTCCTTTTTGCTACTGCCTGAGATATGTTTACCCTTCCTGCCAGTTCTCGCTAGCTTCTGTTTAGCCTTTTAGTGACAGCTTACTTGGTTCAAGCAAATCTGCTTCCTGTGTAATTTTGGCCCTTTCAGAAAGTGGAATCTATTTCAGAAACACATTATTTATACGACAGCTAGTAGCTGTCAGGGCAACAGAAAAAGACAGCACAGAACTGGCACAAACTCACAGCTAGAAATGGAGAAAGGGGCAGAAGCAGCAGGAAACCATGCTGATCAAAGCCAAATACATTTTCCTATCAGTAGGAAAAAGGTCCTTAGTCAAATATGAGCTAGAAACATACCCTTTATTTCCCCTCCATGTCTGCCCCCCACTTTCTACCACCCCACCCCTCCACTACAGAATTTGATTGCCATGGTTGGTTTGGGCTGTTTGATTTTTTTCTTTCCAGGAGACTGGCTGAGTGACGTATACTTCTGCTCCACAATGTAGGCAAAGTCCTCAGGTGTTTGGTTAGTTTATCTGCCTCTGCTCCTAAGAATAAGTTTGTGCTCTGGGATGTGGAATTAAAAACCGGCAGACACAATGAAAAGAATTTATTTGGCTCCGTCACACAGTCCACTGGGAAGCACCCAGGAATTTTGCCTCACACATTCCCTGCTTGTGCAGCTGTCCATGACATTGGCAATTTCGTTGATCTCTTTTGCTTCCCATGCAGGGCACAAATATCCAGATGTGGCTTTTGCTCTTACACTATGGATTTTGCAGGACTTCGAGGGGTGTTTTGCAACAGAAATTGTTCAAGATGAAGCTTCTGTCTATCCTGCTAGACTTCGATTTCTCCTACGTGGTTGCTTGCAATTACATGATGGAAGGAAGGACCTAAGAAGCTGCCTTCATTTCTGCCTAGAGGTTTACTATCTCCTTGAATTACCCAAACCTACGCTTTTAATTCAAGCTTCCTTTAAGGTGGCATACTCTCTACTCCCATACATGAACACTCAGTTTACTTCTGGCATTTGGAGCATTGCCTGAAATTCTCCCCAAAATGCCAGAAAAGATCTAATAACACTTACAGCAAAGGATGCATCAGGGTGAATTATCCAAGAGCTTTTTGCCTCTACGTTTTCCAGACCTTCCCGACCTGCAACGCTCCTAGAATATGGGAGCATTTCTAAAAAACAACAGGATGGACATGCAATCTGCTTTCTTTCTTGGATCCCCTGGCTCCAGCAAAGACATGCTACCGTAAAGATTTAATCAAAGGCATAACAGTCATGTCTGTCTTCTATTTCAGAAATAAAGCCAGTGAGTGTTAGGGGGAAAGTGGCTATTTAAAGGTTGGGAGAAATCTGAAGTGCACTCAATGGAAAAACCTTTCTTAACAATTCTCGTACTTTATTTTTATGCCACCTAGCTCTTTAGGCAAGCAAAACTCAACACACTTATTTAAACACTCATTTATTTTGGTGTGTCAACAAACCATTTCATCCATCTGCAGAGCTGAACTTGCAGCTAAACCAACCTTCCTCAGGGCTTAGAATTACCAAGAGCACCAAGTTACTATTTAAATAGAACAACTGATAAATGCAACCCAAGACTCTGAAATCTTCTTAAAAAGAAACAGGAGCCCTACTTGACGAACACAAGCGTTACTGAAATTGCAGTGACGAAACCAATCCTGAGCTGACAATGTCACATGAGAGGATATGGATGAGAGATTAAGTCTTGGATCTAATTTGCTTTATTTAAACAGTAATTCAACATTGCTAGGAGCACAGTAAATGATTTTCTAACTCATTTATTTAAAAGGTCTTGGCCAGGACTGCTAGCTGCTTGTAACAAGCTTCAGAAGGACTGAACTAAAAATACAAGACTTCAAAAGGATCAAACAACTACTGGAAACATTTAGGGGGAGGAAAGGGACTAGTTAGCTAAACCAATCCACCTTGGAATGAAAAGGGTTGAACGAGGACTGAGGTTAAGGTAACTGGAATGATTCTTACCTTTTGCAACTGACCATCACAACATGACAGAGGTTAAGTGAAAGAGTTTGTACTTTTTTTTTAAAATGTGTAATATCCAAGCTCTTGGATGGGGAACATTGGCAACACTGCTTAGCCAGGGAAGCCTGAAGCAGAAGCTCTGCAGCTGGAGATTCCCTGGTCAGGAAAGGGCTGGACCTGTGGGCAAACCAGGCAGGACACGATGACTTAAGAGGGACTAGACTAACTTCAATACAGGTACTTCTGTTCCAGAAAATAAGTTCTTATATTCAGGACCACGTGGAACAGTTGTTCTATATAGCTATCACAGAATACATTGAAGACCAAGTTTTTTATTATTGCTAACAATGGCCAAAATTGTGTAGGCAGATGAAAATAAAGGGGGACAAGCCCCTACAGGCTGACCTGCCAAATACGTAATTTGGATTGCAGAGCTGGAAGTTATCACTGGACATGCTAAGGCCCCTTCCATTCCATGAATCATTCCATGATTCAGTTAATAGACATGCTCTTAGTTAATAGACATGCTCTTTGACACATTGTCATCCATTGTGCATAATATGGAAGTGTTCACATTATCATTTCTACCTCCAGATGAATCAATGAAAAAACCTCTAATAGAGCTAACACAGAACCTCTACAGCATTCCCCTATTTCCAGTATTTACTGACATTCATGAAGAATTTGCAGAAGCTTTTAATTTGTTTTAAACTGGAGCTATCTCCAATCTCATACTATCTTGAGAGACAGCTTAAATTCTTTAACCTCCATCACCCTGCATGCTGACCTGGTAGATGTGAGAAACAGCGTATTAGTAGTGCTGCTTAAAGATGTTTTCTCACATGGGCGCCAAGGTCACAGAACAGCTTTCTCCTCCTTTGTACCTCTCACCATCAGTTTGGAAAAGAGCTGCAAAACACTCCCGTACCAATAGTTCAGCCCATACCTTCCCCCAGCCACACTGCATGGCAGCCACTGGCACAGGGCACAGTGAGAGCTGGCAGGCATTTTTCATATGGGTGGCCCCAAAATGTGATTTGTTTCTGGAGTAAAAAGGGCATTGTCTCACTGAGCACACTCAGAGAGGAGTGAGCAGCATTCATCATGCCCACCACTCAGCCCCTCGTGTTCCTCCTCACGAATCACAGGGAGAGGGAATACAGAAGTTTTGGCAGCACTGACCTTTGTACCTTTTAGCACCCAGTCACAAACTACTGGTAGGGTTGCTTTAAACCATTCCATACCACAGTGGCATCAGCAGACTGGTGTAACATGCTGCATGCTCATAATATAGGAAAACTAATGATACCACAGTGCAACCCTTGGTATAGCCAACAGTTACCTAATGTCCTAATATGCATTATGTCCTAAATTAAATCACAAACACATCTGGAAATGATTACTGGAAGTTGTAGTGTCTCAGGAAGACCAAGCCCACCTCACTTACATGCAAATTATCCAAGTTGAGTGTTTGCCAGCTCTCCAGGCAGGTGCTATTAACATGGTAAGCACACGTCTCTCTGCCCAAATACCAGATGTTCTGCAACTTCTGTTGACTATTTACCATGTCAGTGAATAAAACACTTTGTACAAATGCACCTGTGACCATGTACTTCTTGTGAAATCTAGATCCTTGTAGTGATTTTTTTCATCTACATCTTAGTCAAATGGCATAAAGGATAGTGGTAAATGTGCACAGCGAACCCTTTAAGACTCTTTCTGAATTGCTCCTACCAAAAATAGCAATGTTGCAGTTGATTTTCTGTAGCATGTGCAGTATGACAGACGCACAGTGCATTTTCTGGTATGCTCAGTTCCCACATCACAGAGAGGCTGCCTGTGCTCACAGAATATTTCTGTAGCACTTGAAAGTTGCAATCCAAAAAAGTCCCTAAACAAGAAAGAAGCTAGATTTGAAGTTGGGATGTGAGATTTCCAGAAGACTTGTTTCATCATGTGAATCACCTTCAAGATAATATCATTAGGAAGAATATTTTATACATGGCAGGTGACAATAAAGCTTGCAATGAGAGCTGTGTCTCTGGGCTGAACAGGGCAAATACCAATCAGCATTCATCCCCTTGTGCTTGTAGTCCAAGTTTCTTGTTATGCCTCTAAGTAGGATGCTGGCAGTGGAGCATGGCACAATGCCCTGACTCCACAAAGGGGATTTATATCGCGGCACTCCTGGAACAGCAGACCCCAGCCCGGGATTTGCAAAGAGGTGATGTGGCTCTGCACGTGTAAATCCAGCTTCACTGTGGAAGAGGAATCACATCTGGGCTGCAGGTGGTTGCCATACAGAAGACCAGTGCACTGAGAGGTGTGCTTCTCCCCTTGCTCTTCTAGAAAACCTTACACCCAATCTAAAAGCTATAACCTTGTGAAGACAAGTGATTACCATCAGCTGAAGATGAATAAACATTTTCAACCTTTTTTTTTGTTGCAAATACTTCAAATATATAAATTATAATATATTATTTAATAAAAACCATAATATATTTTTCCTTTATATTTCTGGTGTTTAGTAATCAAAATAGATTGCACGTTTAAACTTGGAAACGGCCTACAAAATTAAAGTTTTACCAAAACCCACTTAAGTAACTGAGCTACAAACTCTGGAAAATAGAACTTATCTATCTAAAGATGTGCAAGTAAAGGATTAACTGCTTTAGTGTTTGCAGCGAGCACAGGGTAGGTGATCACTGTCACAAAATCAAGAATACTCAGAAATACAGTGAAATGATCCAGTGTTTAAACACTCCTCTGCTCACAGTAAAAATCACTGTGAATCAAAATAGGAAATGGCAATCCTGACGGCCAAGATAGCCCTGATGGTATTTAACTTGGCAGACTTTTTCCTCTAATGTGATTTGAATAGT
>WEKW01015809.1:43692-64175 GCA_013389905.1 Sula dactylatra
CAGCAATTGGGGGGGGGGAGGGGGGGGGGAACCAAACCAAACCAAAAGCCACAACCCACATAGTATTCAAGTCAAAAGACAGATCCAATCAGGAATAAATTATCACAAATTCATATCTAATGAACCTGCTAGGCACTCCTTTTAGACTCAATCCTTCTCCTTCTCTGCCTGCCAACAACTGCTGTGCTCCAATTCCCTGTTGTAGCAAGAACTGCCTAAGGACGAACTTGGCTTCACTTAAATGTAAGGCTAAAGTAATAGTGGTGGGTTTGGTTTTTTGTTTTTGTTTTTTTTTTTTTTTTTTTTAATAGATCAGATGGCCAGTGTCACAGAAACTTAGTATGAAATAAGTGATTTTTAGTCATCCTTCTATGGAGAAGAACTTAATCTAAATTTCAGAAGTGGACAAGTATTTGAACTTCTTACATTTGATTAACAAAGCAGAAAATCTCCATTGGGATATGAAATGCAAAACCTGGTCCCACCGAAGCCCCTGGGAAAGGCGTCAGGAGGAAAGAAAGAGGTAATAAGCATCATGTGCTTGGCATTACTACTTGGCATTACTACCTCCTATGACCAGGACATGCTGTACTATCCGGACAATCAATAAGAAAATGCAAGACACAGACTGCTTCTGTGTTCAACACACCTGGCAATTCCTTAACCAGCAAAAATTGAACAGGATTGGCTTTTAAGGAATGAGAGAAGCAGCAAGCCAGTTCACTTTAAAAATACTGATAATTTAAGACATGAACTATAATGGAGATTTTCAGTAATAGATAGGCAGGCACCTAAAATGGTTTTCATAGGAGCTTAAGTCTGAAAAGCCCCAGACATTAGATAAGACTTTCTTGTTAGCAGATCTAACAACACTGCTTTTTACTTCTCTAGAAGAATTTGTAAGAAACTGTAGTTTTCACCATTAAGAAGGTAGCTCTGGCAATACAGACTGTTGATATCCTACTGTTGTAGAAACCATTGCTGAGAAAAACACGCACACACACCCCAAAGGGAAGACCGCTGACCCGACATGGCATTTTCCACAATTTTCCATGATGCTCATTCACACAGAGGTACAGGTTGGGAAAGCTCCCCTAAATGGTAAGAGACTGGGAGAACAGTACAATCAATAGCAAAAAAATTTACTGTATCTTAAATACACATAAGTTCCTGAAAGCAACAAGCTCTGGAAATGGCCTAAAAATGAATATTGTGCTCTATTTTATTCAGGCAATTATTTACCACGTTTTGCAACAATATTTTCTGAGCTGGAGCTATGTAAAAGTGGTCTCAGTGCAATGATATGATCAGCTCCCTCCATAGACTCAGTGTTAAATCCAAATAGTTTATTTAAAGAACAAATAATAAAATCTTTCCAAATTTTACTTTTCCTCCTGCAGATCAAGTACAAATGTGTGAGAAGGTTTCAGTGAAAAATTACAATTACAGACTGAGAAAAAATATCAGCACAGTTCCTGCAATGCAAGTGAAAGCAGAGGAGTTACACTCAGGCCAGAAGTTTGTAGAAAGTTTAGCGGGATTGCTTTTTAGGCACTATCCAACTCCCAGGTGGCTTTTAGAAGGTAGTAGTAAGAAAAAAAAGTCATTTCATTAAAATCTGGGACCTCTGTAAGTGCCAAGGGACTCAAGAACCTACCAAAGAACAAGCAGGTCAACATCCTAACAGGCATACATTTCAATCTCCTGTTTCAGCTTCAAGCACCATCCAGCATTAAGCAGTTTTCTGAAGTATTTTGAGGTATCATTTTTTTAATATATACATGAATTTATAATTTGATCTGCATTTTAGTAAAAGCAAGATTGAGAAACACAGCTTTACCTCAAGAGGAAAGGTCCTTCAATGGTTACGAGCAAATTAACCGTCTCTCCCGTATTTCATGGCACACAGCCACACAGATTGCCAACAGAAGCCACATTTCAAAGTCAGCAAATTTCAGCATAAGACCTTAGTCCCACTCCAATTCACAGAACAAGAAGAAAGATCTGTTTTGGCTCTCAGCTCAGGGGCTGGGAACAAAAGCATGAAATGATGCCACCATGTATTGCTTGATGGTGTTAATCATCATTGCAGGTTTGACACTAGAGACTAATATTTTACTGCATCGATAGATTAACTTTACCCTCTGGAATACATGAAACTTCAAGTGAGAGCAGTTCCAGAACATTTTTCTTTACATGCCAAAAGGCCTGTCCCTGGGGTTCCAACATCACTGGACCCTGGTTTTAGTAGGTATTGTGATACCTTCTCAAATCTTAAACTTAAATCTTATTTTTTACTTCTCATACAATTTATTTTTATTTCTAGTTCATTATTTTAAAGAGTTTCCCAAGAACCCAAAAGAACGGCATTCAAAGTACAGATTTGTATTGCGCCCTCTACTGTACGCCTTATGAAGGGAGACCAAAGACGAATGGGTGAGGGGCTGCATAAGGAGGAGAATAAGTCCTAGACAAATTTAAATTGTTAAAAATCCCCCTTCTTTGGATGCTATGTATTAGCAGTCAGTAGTAACCAGTGATCTCATTTTCAAAAAAAGAGGAATTTTGGTCACACCAAAGGTGGAGAAAGGCAGAACATCCTCTAACAAACTCAGTTTCTTCAGAAAGATAATCTACCTGAAGCAAAAACATTTTGCAGCAACTTACTGGCTTTGCTGATTTTTTTTTCTTTCCCCCATTCCCAAAACACAGTACTGGGGATGGATCCTGACTTACTAAATTTCCATTAGAAACCTGTCAGGTTTTCTCCCAGGTTGCTTAATAACATAGGAAAAAAATGCCAAGAATCAGGAAGCTGCAAAAGCCCTGGAAATTGGTTTTACTCCCTGTTCCCTGCTAAATGTTCCACAGCAGAAAATAAGAAAGCCGTAGTCTTGATCCAGGGATAAAGACCAAGATTCATCCGTTTTCCTCAGTTTCCAGATACTCTTTCACTGGAATTGAAGCCTAAAGACCATTCAAAGTAAACCACTGAGGCTTGAGCTTCTTGCTCTGGACCAGCCACCGCAGCAGCCCCGAGGTCTTCCAATCTTGCAGATAATGCACCAAGGAAGATCACCAGTATCTCCCAATCTCAGCTCAGAGTTGAAGAAGCCCCAAGGTGCCCGTGTTGAACTGGGACTCTTCTAGCATCCAGGCTAGGCTGGGATCCCAGTAACTTCCAGCTCTACACTTGAGACAGAAGACTGGTTGGTCTATGCCAGCTCTGCAGGAGCACATCTCTAGGTGCCAGGACAACTGCATTTCCCCCACCAGAAAAACTTACATGAGATTGTTTTGGATTTTGGTTTTTTGTTTTGGTTTTTTTTTTTTTTTAAATATAATGTAGTATTTCCTTGTGAAGGATATGCATGAAATTTCTATATAGCATTCCAAGACTGAATACCATTAGAAGCTGTTACTAATATTCTTGTCTCATGAAACACCTCTCAGCTACGTTTCCAAATACGCACACATTATTTTTTGTTGTTGTTGGTTTTGTTTTGTTTTACTTTTAATATTAAAATTGGCTCCATATGATGGAACCATTTTTTGGGAAAAATATGACACATTTTATAAAATATACACTAAGGGGATATGCAAGAAACCCAGTTCATTATAAACAGAAAAGGGGTCAGGAAAAAGGTACTCACTAGATATTTAGCTTTCCACAGTTCTGGCAAATGAGTGCTTTGTTTTGCAGCTTGTGAAATTTTTAATATTGTTTTGTTGGCTTTCATAACAGTAGAGAAATACGCTTGGAAAGTTAGACTCTCAGTACAGTTCTGTTCTAACAATTCTGTATTAAAACAATTAAAAATAATTTCTAAATGTTT
Organism: Sula dactylatra; assembly: GCA_013389905.1. NCBI lineage: Eukaryota > Metazoa > Chordata > Aves > Suliformes > Sulidae > Sula > Sula dactylatra. The sequence continues at coordinate 47,529 of WEKW01015809.1, forward strand.
TCATAGCAGAATGACTTATTTTCATGAGAAGCCAGTATTGTCTTCCTGATTTTGTTGTCATTGGAAGTCACGATTATTATGCCTGTGTCATTAACTACTTTTCAGCTAAGTCTCTGGTTAATTGTTCACTCCACAACAATCCCTCTCTCATTCATGCATTGTTTATGAGGCTTTTAACTGACTTCTTGTTTATTGTGGTCTGATTTACTTGATTATACTCTCTTCCATTGTTGAAATGAAAAATTATTCCTCATAGTTGTTACCGGGCTTTGGCCATTAATTACTGCTGTGATATTACCTCTTTTAGATATATATCCTTTTGTGTTATTATTTTACAAAGATTTGTTTTCTGCAAACGGTTCATGACAGATTTATAATATTTTCTCTGAAATATATAGAAAACAGAATGCTTGCAGAGGGCTACAAACAGATGAAAACAAAGGAAAATAAGTAACAGAATTAAATGCATTGCTGTTTATGATACATGTGTTGGTCTCAATTTGGCTCACAGCTTAAAGACATCATGCAGATGGACAGATATAAAATCAGTGCTGGACAAAATTGATATTTTGAGGGCAATCGCATGAACAATAAAAATCAGTTTAAGTTCGGTGAAAGAACACTTAGGTTTTCATAACAGTCATACTTTTTAAGTCAACCTAAAAATCTGATTACTTAAAAAAAAACTTGCTCTGCTTTTAAAAAATATAGATAGATTTTGAAATGTTTCCAGTTTTTCTATTCCCACAGCTTTCTCTATATGTAGGTGGGTATTTCCATTACCATATTGCTCTTTGTTTCTTAATGTCTTCTGAAGAATTGTGGAAAAAAATGCTCTAGGTGCAACTATATATTGTGCGTTAACTGTGTTTAGAGACAAAAGTGCATCAAGTTGAGGTTAGGTGAACATTTGTTTAGTTGTAAGCATCTGGTCTTGCCACTGCCATGGTCTCAAAGAAGAGTTTAACTGCAAATGCTGCCTATGCTGGTAGGGCCGTATCCTGAACGGTGTCACAGCACAATGGATTTCTGCTGAATGATGAATCATTTAAGTAGCTGCCTCTGTATCTCATCCCAGAGGGGACCAGACAGTGTTGCAATAGTAAATGAAGCAATTTGTGTACTCATACAGATGATAAAGCAGTCTAGATGAATATTTTTAGAGTAAGCACAATATTCTGCAGGCACAAAGTCACTCTCTAAGACTCTTTACAACAAATGTCAAGCTGTACTTCTTTACGTGTAATCAAAAAGGCAAAACTACCTCCTCCCCACCACATAGGTACAGATTTCACATATGTCAGAACTGAGTATACTGAAATAACTTCTCATGTCTAGCAAGTAAGATAAACTCCACTAGTTAAAGCACCTCCATAGGTGCATCCACATTCAGGCTTATGGCTCAGGCTACAGAATGACACCTATATAGCAACACTTTTAGCACAGTATATAGTCTGTAGAAGAAAGGATAAAAATCAGGTGAGCAAATCTGAAGTTTCTTGCTTCAATACAAGTCTAACAACACCTGAAAACCACAGGCTAGGCACAATGCAGTTTTACAGTTTCTCACGCCACTTTAATTGAGTCAACACCTCCTCAAGGACAGAGCACCCGCTACTTGCTAAATTGCACTGGGATCACTTTCATTCCCCGACAAGATTAAAGAAAAGAGTTAGCCACATTTATTTCTGTAACACATAAAGTTATAGATTTCATTAAAACTGAAAACAAACTTTAGAAAGAAAACAGACTGAGAAAAAGGCCTACCCTTTGCAACTCAGATCTGACAGTAGCAGCCATACTGATTTCTTGCTCAGGCTCTCCCAGTTCTCTGCCTGGACAAATGTCTTCTCCAAACACTCTGCCCCTTGGCCAGTCATCACATCTAGCTTCTTGCTCAAGGTGCTTAAAAGCCTCTGCTGCCTTTGGGAGTGGCAAGCCTCTGCAACTGAGTGCTGGCATATGAAATGCATGTACCAGAACCAGGACTCTCTCCTGCCCTTTCCTGGGGAAGAGCCAATTTCTTCCCCACTCCTCCATCTTCTTTTCCTTGCATTTCCATTACATTCTTCAGACACTACATTCCCCTTGCTCCAGGGTGGTATTTCCTACCTCTAATGTTTTTTAAGACTGTCAAAAAACCTTACAAATTATATGTAATTAGCAGCATTAATGGCACTTGTGTCCCATTCCATTCTTGATTTCCATATTACAATGAACTTTGGATAACAGCCACAGGTGCCACATTAATAATACCACCACCACATTAAGCATTTAGGGTACTATTCTAGATTTTTTCCCTACTCAGCTTTCTTCACTTCTTTTTGCCTCTACAGTTCTTGACAGAACAGAGGTTCCTCGATCGCTAATCTAGGTGGACCTGAAAGCAAAAACCCACTAATGGAATATTTAATACTGTTCCCATATTTCATTTGAATAACTATATTATGTAGCTTTCTGAAGTATAATCAGGTTAAAGTCAAGTACAGTATATACTGAGTTCTGTAAACCCATTACACAGTTAAAAACACAAAACAAAATAAGACAAAAAAACCCTGCCTTAATCATTTGGCTTTCAGTAGCTTTATTGTTCATGTAAAGACAATGATCTTAGCTCTTAATCCCCATGTTAGAGATTGGTGAGTTTTAAATTAAAGTAGGAAAACCTCTATGGTACAATTATGTGTGTGAACTAATATTATTATCTATGTAAAAAGAGCCAGCTGATACCATAACACTGCCTTCCGTTCTAGAAAAAAATTATCTGATTTTTGGCCCCTTTATTACACTAGCCTCCAAGTCCATATTTTCCTACCTGCTAGCTATTTGTAATTAAAGCTGTCTCCAACTACCTTGTATTTCAAGGGAGATCTTGAAAACAAGGCTACAGTTAGACTCATGGAGAGAATCGAGGCATCACATTTATGAAGACATTATTTTCTGCTGAGGTAAAATGAATATATTTTGCAAAACAAAGAATTTGCGAATAAATTGCAACTCATTCTGGGTTGACTAAATGTTTGCATGTGGTTCAGGTTTTCTGCAGCTGTGCGTCTTGTAAAAGAGCTAGGTTCTGATTAATTCAGGCTAGTACAATGTGGTATATAAATTTAACTAGATATTCATGTTCTGCCCTAAGGGTAGGAGCCGATGAAAGACTGACCATGTTTTGAATTCAAAACCATTTAGCCTTTGCAGGACACTGAACTTCCATACCACGTAACTTTCCACTTACATCATGCTGCTCAGGATACCTCTGTCTGAGAAAACCTCGCAAGCCTGTATCATTTACAAGCACTACCCTCTAAAAGAAACAGTGATTGCAAATTATTTAGTGGATGTGCACTGTAAGCATACACATAGATAATATTACAACATACATCTGCCCTGTCCTACTATGTGCAAAACACATTTGCAGCAAAAGAAGTGCCCATCATGGTCCCAGTACTAGGAGGAAGGGTAGCAATGATGGACTCGGAAAAATAGGGTGAAGGAGCTGAAGGGGGCAACATTTTATTTTTCCAAGTCACTTCGTATGTAGCAGGCACCTTGTAACAGTTTCTTCTGGTTTGTACGGTGTTACTGGAGTGACACTTCCCATTTTGAACATAAGATCGATCAGTAGCAAAAGATCAGATCTTTCCTTACCAAAAACATTTTAAGAGTCCCTGTTGTATTTGAAGTACAAACACTGGCAAGATCTCTTGTTGCAAAGCCTGAGAAATACAACATTCCTCAACACTCAGAGAGAAGGAAATTACCAAAATGGAAAGAGCTTCTCTTTTTTAAACACCAAAAGCCATGAGAATAGTTCCTGATGGAGATGCCCAGAGGCAAAGGAATACTGGGAAGTAAGGAGTTTGCAGCCCCTTACCCCAGTAAATATAGTATTGCCATTGGTAGTACCCAGTCACAGGGTAACTCTGCAAAGCCTGAAGACTGAGGCTTGTTTTCTCTGGTTTCTTCCTGGCCTGCCAGGAGCATTATTTTAGTTTGCTTAGCTGTAACAGCAATTTTTTAATGACGAGGTGGCTTTTTATTTTTTGCTTAGCTTTGTATAATCATGTGGTGCAACCATAACTTTGATATGGATAGTAATAGCAAGTAGTTATTCGTGCAGAATGAACCATTAATGGTGCCAGCCTAATGATGCAGTGCAGAGAAACAGGGCATGGGATATTGCTGAGGCCATGAAAACAGGGGCCAAGGATGCAGAGTTGACATAAATGAATGAGATGATAGGTGTGGCCTTAAAAGTGGGACACAGGATCATAGAATGGTTTGGGTTGGAAGGGACCTTTAGAGGTCATCTAGTCCAAACCCCATGCAGTGAGCAGGGACATCCCCAACTAGACCAGGTTGCTCAGAGCCCCATCCAACCTGACCTGGAATGTTTCCAGGGATGGGGCCTCCACAACCTCTCTGGGCAACCCGTTCCAGCACTTCACCACCCTCATTGTAAAGAAGTTTTTCCTTATATGCAGTATAAATCTACCCTCCTTTAGTTTAAAACCATTACCCTTTGTCCTGTCACAACAGGCCTTGCTAAAGAGATTGTCCCCATCCTTCCTATAGTCCCCCTTTAAGTACTGAAAGACTGCAATAAGGTCTCCCCGCAGCCTTCTCTTCTCCAAGCTGAACAACCCCAACTCTCTCAGCCTGTCCTCGTAGGAGAGGTGCTCCAGCCCTCAGATCATTTTTGTGGCACTCCTCTGGACCCGCTCCAACAGGTCCATGTCCTTAATGATGATCATCCTTAAGGATGATACAGGAGAACCCAGGGCAAAGAACAGCTCACCAGTGGCCAGTGACTGAGAGCTAAAGGAGCCCGAAGAAGCAAAAATGGGTTTAAGGGCAACAAAGAACACTCATTCAAGAACTGCACAGGCAGTTCATGGAGACACTAAGATACCTAAGCTCTGGGCAAGAAAAAGCTGCCTTCTCTGGGCTGAGATAACCGAGGGGCACCCTACATAGGTGTGTCTCCCTGGGTCCCTGGTTTGAAGACCGAGATAGACAAGGTTACTACTTCCCCCTCACCCTTCTCCTTCAACCTGCTGCTTTCCTGCTTTCCTGTTTTATGAATGCAGAAACCCTCAATCTGTGATTAAATGACCACCAACAAACGTTGATACTATGTTGCTCTTGAATACACATGCACACAGAGAATATGGCTTCTATTTTCATTTTAATGTCCAAACTCTACATCTCTCTGCCTGGGGCACTGATACATTCAAAGTTCACTCTGGCTTCGATTGCTAACTTACATGCCAATGACTGTCTACAAAGGCTTTTTATGGTGTGGACCCCTACCCTCTAGGTATGGCACTGACCCATCTGATTTATTTTGCATGAGACACCCAACAGCCATCAAAAGGCAACACCTTTTTGTTAACAAATGGTGCTATAGAAAGCAGACCAAAAGCTCCTTTTTCAGACATTCTTTCCCAATTGTCTCTGTTGATAAAACCTAGCGACAGCTACTGGCATCCTTTAAGAAATGTGTGTAAAGAATCTAAACATCCCATTTTCTTCCATTTTCAACATATTTCAGAAGTGTACTGAAGCCGAAAAATATAATCAAGCTATCTTCTTCGTCTAATAGCTTTTCTGGACTAGTGAGTCTATCCAATCCTGCTGACTTCTTTGTGTAATAATATGCTGCAGTTCAAAGAACCTGATGATTCCAGGGACCCTCTTGCTAACAAGCAATTCCAAAAAGTAGTGAAAAAGTGAAGTTTCTACAGGCCTTTTATATTACTTAATATCTTTGCTCTGAGAAGCCAATGATGAGGTCGAAGAATTATTTAGTATTCCAAGAAAATGCATCAAAAAAATTTTAACTGAAATTTCTTAGCTCATCTTTACCTTCAAATATTATTTTAACTGAGGAAGGAAATGTCCTCACTGAAAACATAAACCTCTTATAAAAAATAAACTTGTTTTATTTTATTAACAAAAACATAAATATCTTTTTGTCTGTATCTGTCTGTAACCTGTACGTAAATGGGTCCCTTTCTACTGGAAAAGAACATTGCACATGAGCTCACTTAACAACTTCTCCAGTGCTAGCATGAAATTATCCAAACAATTGGAGAAGAACCTTTACTGTCATAACCATCTTCATTTTCTTCACCCAGCCAACATCCCCTTCACTCCCTCAGTCTAGTTGATGTACTTCTTTGATAAGCAGCTCCCAGCATCATTTTCCTGCCTCTAAGAGACCCTGTGGTGCCCAGCTCCCTGTTCTATAGCAAAAAGAGCTCCACAAATCCAAAGCACTCAGATCCTGCTGCCTGAGCACCATCCTCTTGCCCATCTCACACAATCCCTGTTGCTACCCATCTCCTGCATCTCCTTTTGCAGAAACACAGGCAGTGTCTTGTCTAGAAAGGTATACAGATGCAGATGTACTATAAAAGCTCTTCAAAAGATCAGGTGCAAGAGTGACCCATGGCACCTAGTCTCCCCACCTAGGCTCACCCTGCTAACACAGGTATTTCCCACACAGAACGAAAACCAAGCTGCAGCATGCATCATGAGGAGTTTACAATTTAAATACGGTTAAAGCTAGAGATCCTGAACAGCACAAAAGGAGACCAAGGCGGGCATAGGAAAAGGCAACAGTGGCAAAAGCAATGCTGCAAGATCCCTAAAGCACTGGATATTTTCAGTCTCCACAAATACCTTCTCAAGTGTGGCCTTATGACATTGGGCAGATACATCCATCTACCCACCCCTCTGACCAACATCCTGTGGCTTTCCTTTCTGGTCAGTCTAAGTAACAATTTTTCTGCAGACTTCATTCTTAGCCCTGCTTGCTTATATTAAAGCAGGATTTGATCCTCTAAGGTGTCATAATTTTTCAGCTTAACTGCTTGGGGGAGAGACATGAGAACTAGTAACTTTAAACTCCTCTTCAGCATATTATCTCTAGGGTTAGAGCTTCTCCTTCACAGACATTTGTAGAATATTTTCTATCTGTTTCTAATTTATAAATGTTGGTTTGAAATACACATGCAGAACTCAACATTTAAACATCTTTCCCTGCTCCTTTCTTTCTTAAATACTGCAATTTACCTTCTGGCTTCTGTACTGTCCCTGAAAGGATGTAATAACTACTTCTTGGCAGCTCACTAGGAAGAGGGTGGGGGGGAGAAAAACTGGATGGAGTTCAGAAAACAGCAACAAAAAAAGATAAAGGGCTAGAGAGACACACTAATGGGAAATTACTTTTAAAAAGCAAGTATGTATAGCTTAACTAAACAATGACAAAAGAGGCTGTGATAATTGGAAATAGTTAAAGGTTGTAAACACCAAAGGTGAACGATACATTGCCCCAAGTTGCTCAAGGGAGATACGACTGCAAAGGCAAGGTAGAAATTCTTCCCAGTCAGCCAGCAGTCAGAGAAAAGAAGCCTGCAGCCAATTTCTGACTGGGGGAAATAGAAGTTCAGTCCTCTTCCCAGTAAAGCACTGGGCATGAAGGACAAGATGGACAACCAGTGGGGAAGAGTGAGATTGGGAGAAGTCATCTGGAGCAGGCAAAGAGGAATGGACTCAGTAGCATCTAGGAACCCCTTCACAGCCACCCTGCAATTTTGTGGTACAGGTTGCCTGGGTCCCTTCCTAACATTCCTGCACAAATACAGCATAGCTTCACAACTTCAGCACTCCCTCAGATGATCAAGACACTGCAAATTCATTAGCCTGTTTCTCACCCTCCCCTCTTTCAGACACAGACTGGAGCCCAGTCTACCCTTTCCCTCGGGCTAGAATATTATTTCATGAAACAAGAATAAAAAAAGCTCCCCCAACTCTTCTTCTGGCCCATCTTTGAGCAACTGTCTTACGTTTAAAAACTGCAGAAACAACTGTTATTTGATAGTTCTTTTCAAATCACTTTGAAATACAGAACTTCCTCTCTCATGTCTTTTTTGCCACTAGACCCACACTCGTGGGTATTCACTCCCTTTTAACCCAGGTGCTATGGTCTTTGCCTCCACTGTTACTGCCATTTCATCTATTTTCAAACCAACAGAAAAGTGCCTCATGTCTAAATGTATTTCCCAGCCCCTGTGCTATAGGCAGTGCTTTCTCTGTTCTCAGGGAGAGCTCATAGAGATTTTTTCTTCTCTCTATTCTTTCTTTTTTGGTACTTATTCTGGCCATGCTTCCTTCTTGCCTGAATTTCCTAACTGTACTGTATTAGATACCTCAACCCCATATAACCTGGCAGCAATATGTCCCTGGTGGTCTCATGCATACTAATACACAGAGTCGCAAAGGTATTTAGATTCCCAGCTCACATTCCTAATTTTGTTGTCGTCGTTTATCTAGCCCAAAACTCTCTGAAAAAGCAAGTTTTACAAAGCAGAAATCAATCATGAGGAAAACTGAGAGGACAAATGTCAACACTTAAATGAGTATTAGGAATTGATTAACTTCACTGAGTGCTAATAAAAGAAAGATCATAAACCACACAAGGCAGTGGTGGTAAAACAGAATCCAGACTTCAACAAGTACTTAGGAGTCTTGCTAGGTGTGTATCGATAATTACCTTACAGAATAACGCTAGAGCTAAGATTATTTAAAATATAACCAGAGGAACTTCAGATTGGTATAAGGAGGTGTATTACTTCTGCAAAAGGTATTAATGAAGTACTGTGCCCATTTTTCAGAGTGTACTTCAGAAACAGAAAAAGATACGTGAACAAAACAAGCTTTGGAAATCATCACAGTGAAACTCCTGGGAAGTTCAGTCTGTTTCAGCTTATTTAAGAAAGGTCAAAGAGATGACTTGGTTATGGTTTACAACAGCTTACAACACATTATGACAGATCCCATGGAAAAATAACCTCAGATTTTAGGTAGCTTTCCAGTGAAAAATAGCAGAAAAAGTTCCAGCTGCTGGAGGCTGAAAGTAATTGCAACCAGGAAGAACATTTTTTTTAAACTTAAGATTAGAAGTAAACACTAGAAAAACCACTTCATGTAGATGTTTGGATTCTTTATTACTTAGAAGCTTCAAAACAGGTTCAAATGTCTATATTATGAGATGCTGTTTTAACACACAGTTATGTGTTTAGTTTGGCAGTAGCTGAATGAAAGTACCTGACCTACTTAAAATCCTTGTAGTCTTTATGCCTACTTAAGTACTATGAACCTACACCTCATTTCTGAGTTCCCATCAGGGAGAAACAAACTGAACTTAGTGACTGTCATTGTATGCCGCTTCTGCCAACAATTTACATCATCTATCCTAATTAATTAGATGGGTAAAAATGGCAAATACTATAAAGAGCATTTTCATCTCTTCAAGGTCTGTGGTTTATGGCAGCATAACTCCGCTACTGGAAGGAAATTAAACTGTAATGCATAGGAGCAAGCTCAATAAGAAACAGTCAAACCAGAAGTATACACCATGCATGTGTAAGTCTCCCAGGTCCCTTGACTCCTCCAGAACAAAATTAAAGTCTAGGCCCTTGCCTAAACTGTTCCAGCCACTGAGCTCACGAGATGGCTGTTCTTCACTGGAGCAATAGCAAGAAGACTCACTTTTAGCCTATTTGGTAGCAGGGCAATGCATTTGCAGCAGCAGTAGCAGGAACCTAAGTAGAACAAACCTAAGCTTTACAGCCAGGTAGAAATGTCGAGATTTGCCATACAGCCTTTCCTTTTTATCTACAGGCTCCTGAAGTCTGTGCTAAATTCTAAAGATTTGCCTGTGATGAAAGTATCTAAATAGCACATTGCTGGTATTTCCCCTTATACAGGAGCTTAGCTCTGTCACTTCTCCTGGGGAGGCTGAGGAAACCTAAATCGGACAGATATTATCCATTCATCTCCCTGTAGACCTTCACAAGTTTGAGGAGATGCTATGACATGCCGTAGATTTATCAGTTCTTAGGCTGATGAAGAGGATATTATATCTAGTCTGCTTAAGCTACATGTATTCTTGCGTCAAAGAGAGTACTGTATTTTCCATAGCCTGTCCCAGTCAAGTATACTGATACCATGGCTCAGTGGCTGTTCCTCTGTTTCTCCATCACATTTCACTTTCAGTGGTATGTGAAGCAGCATTCATGAACAATATCTCTACTTTTAAGATCCCCCTGAAGAAACATTCTCCAGGCGCATTCCCGGTTGGGATGAACAATTGATCTGACCATCTCGGAGATATGCTATGTCCACCAGCTACTCACAAACTTTCTCATTAGGCTTGTTAGTCAGAATTTCACATGAACACAACTCAGCATATGTTCTGCCTGCAATTCTTTTAGACCAGAACTAATATTTCAAATACCTGCGGTTTGTAATGTACCATCTGCACAGTCTTCAGGGTGACTCAGCATTTTATCTATTCCCGTAGCAGACAGATGTAATTTACATAAGGAATGTATGAAATGTCTATATAAGCAGACTCAAATTCATATTCATACTCTGGAACACTTTTGCCACTAACATTTCATCTAACACAAATTCAGTTTTACCCCAGGAAACTGAATCCAAGGGTTTAAAGACTGTTTAAGTTAATTATTGGAGCTGAACACTCACATGGGGTAAATCCACCCATTTCAATAGAAGCGTGCCAATTCAGCTGAACATCTGCCTGTTGTGTTTTATTTGAATAAATGCTAGAGATATCTTTCCAGTGTTTATAAAACCTAGTTAGGGAGAGAGGTAAACTAAGGGTTAAATCCAGCTGCTGCAAATTAAGGGCTGCAAAACCTGACAATGTATTGCCATCTATGATCCCACATTAAAATTGCCTGAGAGCAAACCTCCCCAGCTTTGAGTTTCAAGAACCCTTGAAGCAGAAGTGGAAAGTCAGCTTACAAAGTCAGACAGATAAGGATAATTTTTGTTCTTAGGGTATAATAGAAGATGTAATATCATTATTAGTGTTGTAGAAAGATAAAGGAAGAAATGTATATTAAGCATATATAAGGATTATAGGAGTAATAGAAATGCTCAACCGTGAAAGGTATCAAGGAAGGTCTTTGGTTCAAGAGCTTGCCCAGGTACGGATCAGATGCAAAATACTTTGGCAACTGGAGCAAAGACCTAGATGTCCTTCAGAGCTAAAGCATGCTTGTATGTGTGAAGGTGGGTGGATGTGTATAAAGGAACTGACATGCCTTATTTCAGTTTCAAATATGATTCACCAACTTAAAATTCTTCCACTTTGCACATATCTACTGATGATTCATACCTTTAGAAGACCATGTTAGATTCTGGCTGCACATTCAGTACCACAAAATCTGTAATGTTCTTCAGGATTTCCTACTGTTGTGTTACCACTGAAAATGCCATGCTGATTCTGAACACAAAAGTTCCTATTGTCTTTGGATTTACCAGAGTTGGCACAAAACTCCTTGTTTCAATTAATAAAACGCATTGAGTAAGGTGGCTGAACACACACCAATCTTTTTTAAAAAAAACTCTCCCTGCGAATCCTTTTGTAAGTATATTTTTTCCTTTTTGTTTCCAGTGTGAAACAGTAGGAGACATGCCACTGACACGTCTGATACAAGCAATAGCCTGTCCAAAAAAGTTAAAACACCTCATAAGCAACAAAAACCCAAGCACACATAATTCATAACAGTAGGGATGAACATATTTCCATAGGGTGAATGTTACTTAAAAGATCTGTGGAGTTCTAATGCATAACCAGAAGTGCCTGCAAAAGGAAAAAAAAAATACATTAGTATTCTAGAGAAAACCACAGAGAAATATGAAAAAACCATTGCTCTAAGCTGTAAAATCATTGCTAGGAATGCACTATGGTTTGAGCTTTGCTTTGATTGAGGAAAAAGGGCAGAGGGAGGCTGCTTTGCCTTGGTTTCTAATCCACTTATAGTATAGAGGGGGAAAGTGGGCTTCAGGGACTGCATCCTCCTAAAAGCATTGAAATTAAGAGCAGGTAAAGACAACGTCAGCACTCGTAGCTGTAAGAGGAAGACAAGAGTTCCTGAAAATTATAGAAATAATGGGAGTCTCATGTTAAGGTGGTAAAAAAGCCCAGACTCGTTGCTTGGTGCACATCAGTGGGGCACCCCAACTTGTCACAGCTAAGGAGTTGGACACCAGTTGTCCATTGTTGTTTTGTAATTATGTCAACCGGAGTACCTGGAGCAGAACGTTTAAACAAAACCCCTGCATCAGGTAGCAGGGGCTGGGTTCACCTTCATTCATGACTGAGGATGCCTTTACCTCAGGCTTCTACCACTGCATGGCTGTGTTCAGCAGAGAAACGCAGGCTCTCCAGATGGGCAAATCCTGTCAAGTCAACGAAGGCACCTTAGCTAGGACAGGTGAAGCACCTCCCCTGCCCTGAGGCTCGCTCAGGCACTGATCTAGCCCCACTGTACATATTCAGTTGGCCACGATGCTCTGACACAAAAGGTGCCCCTGGCACAGAAGGAAGGAGGAGGATGAAATGCCCTGGACACCACAAGGCACAACATTTCATATGATATTCAAAAGCAAAAAGCAGGACTTTATTCCCATTATAATCACAGCAGAGTAAAGAGGCCAAGTGTCGCGTCCCACCCTCAGAGGGAGGAGAGCGACTAAGGTTCTAATGATCCCCTCGGACTAAATTAAGGTGAAACGACACCAAACGATCAAACAAACATTTTCTTTTTATTCTAACACAGAAAGTAACTTAGACTTGGAAAGGCAATTCGAACTTGGAAACTTGGAAAAGCGTTAGCGGTGTGGGTTCTTATTAGGAATATTCAAAGAAGAAGAAGAAGAGAGAAGGTGGTGGGGGGGNCTTGCCTTGCCCTTTTATATCCATCTTGTGAGTGTTTCAGACATTCTTCAGAAAGGTTCAAGGGGTCTCCACCCCCTGTCCCCTTATCAAGTGTTGTCTCCTGCTAATTGGTTAGCTGGCCTCGCTTGCTATGTAAATTAGCACTCATGCTCCTTCCAGGAGTGGGGGGGCAAGTCTGTTCGGCCCTGATTTGGCTCGGTGGTCGCGATCTCCCCCTGCCACCTTTACTTTTCACCTAAATACCACGGTTTTGGCACTTCGTCAACCAGCTGGGAGGGGATGCTCAGTCTTATCAGTCTCTTCAAGGATCCTTATCTCTCAGCTTTTGTCTTCTTGTTATTCAACAAGCTGGGGAGGATGCTCACTCTTATCGGTCTCTTTAAGGATCCTTATTTCTCAGCTTTTGTCTTCTGACTGATTGGTGTCAGATTGCTTGTTATTCCAGTTGGACTCCTACACCAAGTCAGCCCTTAAGTGAACACATCTTACTGTATGCATTGCAGGAAGAATTCCAAAAGCCCATCAGCCACAGCATCCCCAAGCACAGATGCAGAGATCAGGCATCACAGAGAGCTGCTTTGCAGTGGTCAGTCAAGGGCAACCCTGCCAAAAAAGTTTCTATAAAATCTGACACTATGGGGAATGGTCTGCTCCAAGGCACCAGGGAAGGCTTCAATGACACTTGGAAATGAGAGGTGGGGTCAATGCCCCGCGTTACACCTAGCAAGCAAGAGCAACACACCCTGCTAGAGCCTGAATTTCTCTAGAAACCACTAGCCACAAAAATGCCAGCAGAAGTTTTTTTCCATCTTTCTGCAAAACGTCACAGTGCCTGACGGCTGAACTAACCTCTCTGCCTATTTACTTACCCTGAAGATATGCTTCTAAGTCACTTATTTTTGTGGAAATAACAAATAGCTCAGTAGGAAGAAAACCCTTAAAACCAAGAGCATTCTTAGTGATTTAAAATTGCTGTAAAAGACCCTTAGAAGCTACAAGCAAATCTGTTGTCTTAATTAAAATCTCATACACATGCAGGTGGAAAACAATTGCTGGATTTACCAGGTTTTGAAATAATCAGTTTTACAAGGGAGCACGGACCTACTCTGTATGCTTACTTTTCTAGTTTCGTGACCTCTATTCTGATCTCCCGGCAAACAGATCAAAGGAGTTTACTTTTCCTAATGTTCTACCTGTTCTCCCTCCAATACTAATCCCAAAATTTCAGCAAATTTCAGCAAACAAGTTTAAACACACATAATCTAATCTACAATACTGAACTTGCCCCAATTTTTCTCAGATAATTTGTTGCTGTGACAAGACCAGAAGAGATAAAATTTTGCTTATGGTTAAGATCACATTGCCATTGTTTCATTGTTCTTGTTTGGAGTCATGAGATACTATTTTCATGTATTACACAATGTTGCTGTACCGCAGGCTCAAAAGTTTTGTATATCACCAGATATTTCCTGTTTTTTCTGGCACCAAATTATGGGAATTTTTCAGATCTTTAGATAATAAAGCATTCAGCATTAAGTGCAAGATTGACAGGGAACTGAAAGAGTTCAATACAACATAATATGTGTAATAATTGGCTTTAGGGAGGTGGAAAAACAACTCTATTGTTAAGGGATTTTAATGTTGGTACGTACTTAGCATGCAAATACAAATTAATGCACATTGTTAATTTTTCTGCCTCAGCAATTGCTCCACATTATTAAATCTTTCCCATTAAACAGACCCTTGTAGGTTTCTGAAAGCCCTTCCTTTTCAGGAAGTTGTTATTAGATGGATATTCCTCAAAAGGTTCCAGCAGCATCTCAGCTACATTGGCATTTCCAGAGTATTTACGAACACGTAACAACTCAGTGTTGGACGTCGCTCAAGATGCAATTAACATCCTTAGAACAGAAATTAAAATTGTGTAAGGTAGAACTATATTGATTGAAACAATGACATGTACTTCCACTTCTGAAAAATCCCTTTTCTTTCAGAGACTCCTCTCCATGGAAGAACTTGAGGGACCAGGAATCAGGGTGACTTTACATAAAAGCATCATCATATTTCAGCGTAATGGTCCTACATATCAAAGAGGCAATGTCAAATTTAGGTTCCAGAATGTCGTACTAGTACCGATGTTATTAGGGACACTGTTCTAACTCTGTTGTAGATTAATGGCTTTTCTTCCAGTAGAAAGACATTAAAAAGTACATAGTCGGGAGTGTGCACAGGCTATAAGAAAAGAAGAGGGCCTGCGGGTATGTTTGTATTTGGGGAAACAGTACAATGTCAAATTGTCCTTTACACAAGTGCGTCAAAAACAAACACAGAATACATCAATCTATATCATCTTTTGCTATAAAAATCATTGCATATAACTCCATAGCCTATATATATGCCATATATATGGCTATAGGATTACTTCTGGTTGGAATGAAACATCCATAGGCAGTACATACACAAGAATGGAAGATCAGAAAGCTGAAAGAACAGGGTCTGCTTAGCCTGAAGAGCGAGGAGAGGACACTGCATTAGCTTTCTCTTAGGTAACAGGCTGTTGGAATGAGGAAAAGAATAACCAGTTCCCCGGGCCCATGATAGAACATGAGCAGGAAAGAGCCGAAACTGCAGTTGCAAAAGACTGAAGTTAAATGAAAGGAAAAAGAAATAAAGAAACCACACAAACTTTCTAACATTAACAAAAGCAAAACAATTTCCTTGCCCAAATGCAAGAGCTGGAGGGGTGGGAAGGAATAACTGATTTGGTCATTGATTTTTATCTCCTTTTTTCAGCCAACACACTTTGCGCGTTGTTTGTGCTTAGCTTGATGGTGGCTTTTCCTCCTCTTCCTTAGATTTGAGAGACCATGTTCCTCAGCCACCATATCCCAACTTCTCGCCTGTTCTGTTTTGGTTTGATTTTGTTCCTACTTTTTGAAATTACTTTTAATTACTTGACCACAAGCCCCAACTTCATTGCCTAGACACTTGGTGGTCCTTTCCATGCATATTTTTCTCCAACTCTGCAAGTTTATTACAGATTTTAGGATTCTAAAAGTCAAACAAGAAAGTCAGCAGACAGTTCTCAATAAAAGATGATCTGTTCTAATCAGAAGGTTTTGTATGGTTAATGCCTTTGCTTACAGCTGATTTATGACTATTTATTCGGACTGTGAGACGTTTTATGAAATTAGCTTTATCTTTGTGTAAAAACAGTGCTATCATGCAAAACCTCATTTTTACACAAGCATCTCCAAAGCGTATTTCATTAGTTTCTCATAGCCCATTGTTTCCCGCATGATTAACGACAGCAATATAATAAGGTGCTTTTTTCCAAGAGAGACGTACTTTACTTTTCTGTCTTGCTATCAAAAGACTATTGGTTTTAAAATGTACCACTTATGTAATCAAACAAAGGTGATATTCAGTATATTTTCATAAAATTCTTAAATATTATGAATCTGAGTAAGAGCTTTATAGGAACTACTAAGCAATCTTTCCCAAGAAATAACAAACAATAAAATATTAATCAAGCAAAAAAGGCAAAAGCTGTGATGGACGAGTAACACCAGCAGTTGCTTACTAGGCTATATTATGTTCATTTGTTGTCTTATACATGTCCAAAGACTTACGGAAGGAGAAGCAGTTTTGCCCAACTGCCAATAATAAAAGTACTTTTCCAAAATTAATGTCTTTTTTAAAGGAAGAAAAAATAAAATTAAATATTCAGACTGCATGTGTTGCTAGCTCCAGGTATGAATCAAGGAATACATTTCAAGACCATACCACCTTTCAGCCAAACTCTCTGTCAGTAAGGCTCAGAGCAGTCCCTGGAAAGACATGGAAGAAAGTAAATGTCTACAATA
>WEKW01015809.1:65633-140294 GCA_013389905.1 Sula dactylatra
ATTCCTCTTCCTAACAAAAAATGTACTAACATGATTTTTGCTATGATTTTCTCGTTCCTCTATCAGAAATTCCATGTTGGCTTTCTCATGGTAACAAAGAAATTAAAACTGGAAGGAAGATCCTCACTCAAAGATATGGACCACTATTCCAAAAAATAAAAAATACTGCCCTTACACTGATATTTCACCAATATAACTTTAAATGTGACAGCTGATGCTTAATTCTGCATGCATTCATTACCCTTATTAGCCAAATTAATATTTGCACCATGACATAGATGCAAATGCTTGAGTTGGTTTCTTGCAGCTCAGCTAAGATCCCTCAAAGCTTATTTGCTTAAACACACTGGCACCTGAACTAGTAACATAAACCAGAGGCACTTAACCACTTATACCAGGAGAAATAGTATCGGATACCGGACAGTTAAGGAATCGTAACAACGAAACAAAGAACCTCTTCTGAGAAAGATGACTTAAATTCCTTAGACAAAGCAGCAGCAGCTTCCCTTGGAGAGGTAACAGGAAAAAAAAAAAAAAAAAGAAAAACAACACATGGCACTTAAAATGTCACTTCCCTTGAAGAAGATCAATGGACCATACAACTGCAGAAAAACCGCAGTGCTGCAACTGTGAGCAGTCTGCCGCAAGTGTTAGGAAAGATTCAGTTTCCCTCTTTGATTTTTTTACCCTTCTGCTAGATAAGTCCTTGAGTTTCAGCTCCACCATCCTCATTAAGGGGAATAACTTCAATAGGGTCATCTATGCGAGCAGGGACTGCTCACGTGTGACAGCATGGAATCATCTTCCTGTATGCTCATGACTAAACAGGTAAGTGAAGGAGAAGTGTTACACACAAGTATTTGGGTAGTAATCAGTTAGTTTTTCAAGGAGCGTCTCATACAGCTAGTCATATGCTCCAGTTTGAAAACTGTTCACAATATCATGCTGGCAAATGCATTTTTCTGTCCATATATCCCAACATTAATAAAATCAAGATTATTTTATTTTTGAACAAGAATAAAGACGATCTAATGCCAATGGTGATGATATATTTGCATAACATCTTTAATGCAAGGAATATATATTACATATGAAAAATCGATCCAATCCAAAGCTTCATTTCCCTATAATTAACTAGATTCAATACATTAAGAAAAAGCCCAAGACCCTACAATAAATGCCATGCAATCCACGCTTTTCTTTCAGTGCTTTCTTTTTCTTTCTCTGTTGTTTTTTCTTTAAGGATTCCATATCTCAGGACAAGAACTTGTCGTAAGAGAGAATTTCCATTCTATGAAAAAAAAATCTGTTATTTCCAGATTTGCTTTGGCTCACCCTGGAATACAATCTTGATATTTTTACAGAGCACTAAATTTAAAACAGCAGATCAATCAGCAGGAAATGTTTTGCTTGTTTGCAATAAGGATGCTTTGGTTTATTACTTTTGAAGCAAGTTATGCTGTTGGTGGGTAAAAGTTATAATTAATATTTCACAATTATGTATAGAAGCACAAAGAAAACAAGAGCAGTGGGTCAGGGTTTGCAATTTTGATGGAGTGAAGGCTGCTTTGTTTTTGAGGACTGAAGGTTCACAAGGATTTTCAGCTCTTTTCCTTTTACATGCTTTAGTTTTAGCCTTCCTAGGGCAGCTTTTTAAAGGACACAAGCTAATTAGAAACATAAGAGACTTCTTGAAATTGCCTTTCGACTTCAATAAATGAGGAACTATTATTTATGGGCTTTTCTTTGCCTTCTGAGCCAGCAAGAACTTTGCTTTAACTTCAGTAGTTCTCAGTCTAACAACAAAGCTGCTGGACAGAGTTTCAGGATGGGAAATAAAGGCAGTAAAAGTTACAAATATGGTGCTTATTCACAAGCATGGAAAAAGAAATAAAGAATAGCAGCATGGCTTATAACTCTGTATTTTCACCTACAAAATGTTTTCTTGCTGTTTTTTTCTGAAGGAAAAGAAAAAAGACATTTCAAATGGATAGTACTATAAAAAGCTTATTAACAATTGAACAGAATACTAAGGATCACAGCAGATTTACTGGTGAATGGTAGGATTTATAAATGCAAAATTAGCCCTTCACATGACAGTACTTGTGACCACTAGAGAAAATACATATCTTTTCATTTTGGAAATCTAGTCAGTTCTGTACTAAGTCCTTGATCTGTACCAAGGGAGGAAAAATCCTCAGAATTGAACAAGCCATTAATACTAACAGAGAAAGGTGGGATGTAACCAGGGAGCAGTGCTGACACCTCTCTGTCTGGAGGAGGAGCTGGCACAAATACATGCTGTAACAGAGAGCAGTTGTGGGAAGCAGTACAGTTTTACACTTAGATTTTGTGAAGAGTCATGGCGTAATCATAAAGCAGCCTGCAGAAAATATATCCTGAACCTGAGCTGAATAATCCAACCCTGTGCTAATGGCATCCTCTTGCTTTGCCAATTTTACAGAAAAGCAACATTAACAGTGACATTCACCTGCCTATTTTATCATGTTCTTTCATGAATTCACTGTCTGATACATTTGTAGGAGTTATTAGAATTCATGACTTTAAGCATCATGTCTACAGGGATCTTCTACAATCTCAGGACCTGTGTTAGTGTTGTAAAAACTGTGGGAATGCACCGGGCAAAATCCCAGCATTAATGTTAAGGCGAGTTGTCCTGTTGCCTTTACCAGCATCAGATCAGAACACGATTAAAATCTGTGTAATGCATTAGCCTTTTAAATTTACCAGCCAGAAGATATGATTGTGACATACGCACTCAACCCCTTGACCAGACTGGCGGTGGTTTGGTTTGGTTCCAGAAGAGGTAAAGGCCTGAGTTGTAGCTAAGCCATGAACTCCTCCTGTTTCACTCTGTTCTCTGAAAACCCACAAAGGAGCAGAGCGGCACCATGAGCATCAGCGCATAGAAGCTTGTATGAATAGCGGGTGGTTTTTCCAAGACTCATTTAACAAGGAACAAAGAAAGTTGTGGATACAAGGAGCTTCATGCATACTTTTTCTATTGCATGCAATTTGACTACAAGCCAACAACTTTATTCTATGACAGCCTAAGTGAGCCTTCTTTGAGCTTTTCCTGCTTGGCAGCGTGGCTGCTTGGCAGTGATCTTCCCTTGAGCTGGGACACCTCTCAGGGTTGCTTCTTGAGGCAGAGAGACCTTTTACCAATGACAGATCTTTGGTAAGCGACTGATATTGTACATAACCTTGTACTATGGGAACTTTGATTTTGTCCTGATTACATGCTGAATTGGTGCTAATGAAACTTGACATAAACTTTGCAGGTACAATCCCTTAGACATAAACCGTTGACCAAGTCTGAGACTGAGATTGGACCTAGCCGCATCTAAGCTCCACCAGGAGTTCAGAAAGAAAGGGGGTCCGCTCTGAACCTTGTGACTCAACAGGAGGGTCCTCCTGACCCTTTTGCATCCACAGTCTCTCTGTGAATCACTTTACCTCAAGTGTAACTCAACAATCTTTTGGATGATTCTTCCGTGCAGTAATTAATAGACTGAACCTTGCCATCAAACTTTGTTAAGACGCACTTTTACAACATCATATTAAAACCACTTTTGCTAATACCTTTGTTGGTGATTCCTTAAGCATTCTAAATTACCCACTTGCGACAATGATCAGATCTGAGCATGTGAAATTAGACAGCCTGGCCCTCCTGCCCCCTTTGTAATCCAACTGGCTGGCCAAAAACAGAGCTTGCAAGCACACTTACTACTGAAATTTGCTGGATTTTTTTCTTTTTAGTTCAAGCAGCAGAGTCTGTAATATCCCATTCCTTTTGCCTTTCATGTGCAGACAGAGCCTTAGACAGCTATCGGCCCTTTGGGAGATATCTCCTCTGAAGGGAAAAGCTCAAGGCAGAGCACTGAATTTCTCTTTAAAAACACAAAATAAGAGAGAAACAGATTCATTTCCTCTAGGTAAAGTCAGGCTGCAGAGGTTCTTTTTGTCCATATTTGCAAACACATGCACGTAAATTACAATAATGTTCAAACCTGTTTTCACTTTTAAATAGGTGAACTAAATAAGAACTCAGAAGCCTTAATTTGGGTACTAAAATAAAAATTTCAGCACGTCTCTTTTATGACATTTTCACCGTCCAGGCCCAGGGTGTTACCTGGCTCCCCTTCGGTCCTTTGCCAGGCTTTGAGGTCTCCCTGTAGAAGTAGCATATCATGTGCACTCACCCCTGGGGACAGGCCAGACCCACTTGAACCTTCATGCTGGCAAGGAAGATATTTGGAAATTCATGTTTATGAGAACTGAAAATTGAAAAGAAAACTCTTAATTCCTCGGAAATATTTGGTAGCATAATGTAACTCTAGACTTGGAATTGCCTGGAGAGACTACAAGTTGGAAAGGACACTCATTTTTCGGTTTTATGAAAAAAAAAACAAAAACAAAAACAAAAAAAAAACCCAAAACCAAGCAAACCAAGAATGTAGGCAAAGGAGGAAACAGTGGATGAACCACTTCAAGAAAACAAAGCCACATACCTACAATGTCCAATGCTTTACTGCCACAGAGAATTCATTTAGGTAAATCTGGCAAAGCAACAAACATTTACCATGTCAAGTTCTACCCATGTTATTTCTTCAGATATGTGAATTAATTAACAGTTGCCAAATTATCCTCCATTTCCAGCAGTAAATTCTTCTGCCATAGTTAATGGCTGAAAGTAAAAGTGTGCACATGCTCAACCAGAGACCCTACAGACAGGCCGACTTCCTACAGGATTATTGCTCCAGAAATCATCTTCACCTATGCTTCCATTCCACTGGTATTCTTCTGCCAGTGCACAATGCTATTAAAAATAATGGTTTAAAGCATCAATAATATATTAAAGACAGTCTCCACAACACAGCTGTGTCGGCAGCGTAATAAAATCCATCATTCTTTGAACATTTACAACCATACATCTTATAGTTAATGATGTGGCGCAACTCCATCATCAAGAAATGAGGGAAACAGTCAGAAGTTGAAAGCAAGAAGCCATAAAAGCTTGAAACTGATCCCAGGAAAATTGCAAAGAATTCTAAAGTGTAAGGCTGCTTAACTCGAAACCCAAGCAGGCGGCAGGATTCTTAACTAGATATCCAAGTTTTTCAAGAGAGACATCGTAATGATGTACATGATATAAGAAGTTTGGACTCAATCCTCACTTTAAAATCTGCTTGGTAAGTTTAAAAGGATATAAGGATCTGCATCATGTAGATGACAGGACTCACTTCCCCTAACTTTCACCATCCAAAAATGAACCAGTTAGACTGAGCCACATATTTTGGCTTTCTCAGTTGTCAATGGAGAGGTAACAGGAGACTCCAGAAAGTCACCTATCTTTGACTCCTGTGGCAATACTGGAAATACTGTCAACCGGAAGCACCTCTCTCAGATTCAAAGAGATTTGCCAATGTCACCAGAGAATCATTAATATGGTACATTAAGAATAATAAACAGCTGCATCATATCTATGCACGCTAATTGAAAACTTTAACTAATATTTTAGAGTGTGCAGTTCCTTAACTTGCACACAAAATGGAATTCTTTTCAGATATATTCATTAAGTTACGATTACTCACAGTAACAGTTATCCTCATTAAACCTACATGATACCTTTTAACTTTCTCCTCTGGTAATATTTTCTGTCATTTTTATTGAGTCAATTGACAGAATATCAGTGTCTTTCCATCATGCTTCCCTTAAGCTCCTCTGTATTGCAGCTTCACCCTCCCAAATGCAGCTCCAATGAGGGCACCTGAAAACACTGTATGAAATGTCTTCTCCTGGTAGCCAGTGTGTTCATTAGCAATACAACAGAATCAATCAACTTACACAAACTTACTGTAAGGCAAGAATTAGCGTATGAAAACAGGCAGTGGAAATCACATACTTCAAGAGAAGGTCCAAGACTAAAAAGAATTGAAGAATGAGCCCAAAAGTAGGCCTAATCCAACACTGATTTTCACAAGGTTCCAGGAGGCATGTAGTTTGTGGTTTAATTTTCTGTTCTGATTCCAAAGTTTCCATTCAAGTACCAATAAACAGAATTTCTAAGATCTACTTATTTTCAACAGATAACAAAACCTCTTCTTAATGAACTCCCATCGTCTGCCTATAGTCAGATGCCTCTGACTTTGGTGTCACAACAGCAAGGAATTGTATCTTAGAAAGCCACCAAGTTACCTCTATTTAGAATATCCAAATTAAGAAAACCCTACCTTTAAGTAGCCGAAAGTTCTAAACAGCTCTTTTTCTCTTTTCTTCATAACAAATATATACTAGCTGGAGATCATAGCAATCAAGAATAATAAAGCTGGGTTAAAACATGCAGAAGACCTTTTTAAAACCTTTTAAAATCTCAAATATTCCTACCATGAAAACATTAGTGGATTAAAAAACTATGTCTGAACAGTACTTCACTGATAGCAAAAGGAAATCTAAGCCTGGTCAATTTATAATCCTTCAGTAAAACAGATTTCACTGTCCTAAAGAGATAGCTCTGCTTTCTTCCAGGCTGTAACAATGTTGCAAATTCATTGCACCTCATACACAACTCAATTTTTTAATTGTTATGTTTTTTATGTATGTCGGTACTCCAAAAGCAAAATAAAGACTGCAGCACATATATTTAATTTTGCACCATAGTGAGGCTATGATGACACTGTTTAATGCATGACTTCACATTGACTCATTTAATTTGGACTTCCAATGCCATCTTTAAGCATAAGAAATCCTCTTGGACAGACTGCATGATGACAATCAGCACTGCAGCATCTTAGAGAGCATTTCCTTGGGAGGAAAACATAAGTAAGAGAGAAATAGTGGTTTAGAACATTAAAAAAGAATAGGTATGGTACAAGACTTTTCAACTTACTAACTTTCTTAGGGCCAAAGAATGACATATGAGATTGTTCTTTACTTCTTCAATTTGTAAGAACAGATCTGTGAGCCATGTGGTCTTATCCAAGCACGTAATGTTCAGCACTATGTGACTTACAGTGATAAAAAGAGCTATTAGCTTCAAATAGAGTTTGTTCTTTCTAAGAGTTTCAGCTGAAAACTACTACAATATAAGAAATAACCCATGTTGGTGACTTGGTAGCTCCAAAATATCATTTCTGTTGTACAATATCAAACAATTACACTTCAAGGGTGTATTCACACCCATCCTAATTTCAAGACAGATCTCATGAAATTTTGCAGCATTAGGGCACAGAGAAGACTTGGCTTAGCCACTTTTTCTACTTGCTAGCAGTAGTCTGGGTTAGACAAATAATGTGACAACTTCCTTTTTCTCTTTGTTGTCTGTAACCGCAGGAGTTGCAATACAAAGCAGAAAAATACAGTTCTGTCTCTGTACTCTTGAAAGAGGTGGAACTGCTGAGCCAACCCCGTGCCCAGCCATTGCAACAGAGCTCTCCAGTGACACATGAATACAAATGCAGTCAGTAAACTCAGGTGCAGAGACTGCTTCCACCTCCAGCTTCGTCAGCAAGGGCACAGGGGGAAGGGAGAAGTGAGCTAAGGAATCACTACAGAGGAAAAGGAAGAGAGAAGAGGAATTGTAAGGTCAAAGATGGGGGCAAAATAGGAAGAAAACATGGTGCATGGGCATATCCTCACCCTCCAAGTTTACTGACTAGTTTTAATAGATAAGCACACGAGGAGACTTGCCAAGGGAGAAATACTGAAGAACAGTCAATAAAACCAATAGCAAAACTAGTTTGCAAACATGACCGGTCCAATTGCCTAAAAAAAAATAAAATGAAAAAAAAAAAAATCTTATTACAGGACCTACACCTTCTTATATAAAGCAATTTACTTGAGATGCAGGTAGATCATTGCTTACAAAGTCGGACATTGATTTTGGCTGTGGGTATTGTTTCTAACATGTTTTATCAACATTTGCGTAACTTCCAGCATGCTGTGCAGCCACAAGGTCCTTTCCCTCCAATAATATCCTAACTTGCAGAGTTTGCTGGGCCCTCTTAAGGAGCCAGAATAGTTATTAACACACACATTTCCTGAAATAAGTATTATTACATCTGTAGTGCTAGAAAAGCTTCACAGAGGTCAACCACAATAGAGCTGTTAATCAGAAGGTTGGTTGTTTGACTAGGCTAGATGCTTGCTGAATCCTTTTTTGAAATACCTCACTCTATTTTTAGGTCTGCAAAATGTATTCAAACCCTCAGAGCAATAGGATAATTTTTTTTTTTTTAAAGATTCCTATTGTTCTGGAGGGACTAGAAATTAGGGAAAAATTTCTCTCTTTTGGAGTTTGTTTTTCTGTCACAGGATGGTACGAGATTATGAGTACTAACAGGAGGAAGCATGAAATAAATGTGATATTTCAAATTATCAAAGTCAGGTTTTATTTGAATTTTTTGTATGGATTTATACCAGCAATTTTCATGGGTCGAATCTCATTTGACTTACTAACACGAGGTATTCTCTCATGATATCAAGTTACAAATGAGTCCTTCTATCACTTCCATGTTTCTACTTATGACTTTGTATTCAAAGCATCTGTAGTGTCCTACATCAAAACAGAGCCAAAATTGTATCTGACACGCAGCCTAGAAGTTTATGAATAAAAGGCAGAATCTAATATCTAAGATCCCAAGGCAACGGTCAGAACGAGTGGTACCTTTGTAGCATTAATGCCTAATTTAAAAGCATTTCATCTTCTAAATTGTGCTACGCTGCAAAGAAACCAATTCAATCTACCTTCTGCTTTGAAATAATGACTTAAATTGCTTATTAATGACTTACAAATGTCTCTTGATTTGTTGAGAAACTCAAAATATTCTCCATGATAGTCTACTCACAATAGTTTTCTATTTTGTCTTTCTTTGTGATTCACATCTCTACACATCTTACTGTTTTTTCCCTGGGCTGATATTTTGTCTGGGCACATCCTCCTCCATAACATTTTTACTTTCTGTCCATGTTATAACTCCTTTTTCTATCAATAAGGTGCTGAAAGAAAGAAGCAGGAAGGTGTGGGAAATGCCACGTCCCTGTTAAAAAAAGGAAGTTTCAGACAGCTGAAGAACGAGACCAATAAAATAAACAGCTATGAAATAAATTTGCTGTGAGCACTTACATTTCCTGAACATTACAGATACAAATCCCCAGCCATCAGGAATTACCATTAATCCTATGATTTTTTGAGATCACCTGAGCACCCAATATGTTTTCACAGTCTTTTTCTCCCTACACAGCTCTTCAGTTGACTGGAAGGCCACCTTGGGTACAGCGCTGTGTTTACCTCCATGGAAAGTGGAAAGCTATGAGAATAGAAAAAATATCTAGCAAGGACAATGCTTAGGAGAAGGAAAGAAGGGGTAATGGTTGTATGACCCTCAGGCCAAGATTTATAGCTTCAGTGCCAGCCATGCCTCCACTTTTACTCTCCTCAAGGCAATTGCCTACGTGTACACATACACTAACAAACTTCAGGAGGGAGAGAAATCCTACCTGCATTAAGGGCCTCAAGTTATCACTACACATTTTTCAGTATGCAGAGGGAGAAAAACTTCTGCCACTCGTCACTGGCAGTGACTTTCTACCCACCCTGGTTTGATCCTACACCCTTATGAGAGAAGCTGCAGAAGCACAACGCTGCCTGTGGCACTGCCAGGTGTATTGATAGTGAAACCATGTTTTTCAGCAGGTGAAATTTTAAGTGGATGTGAGAGGAGAAGGAGAAAAACCCCAAGTTTTTTTAGAAGTTGAAAAGACATCTGTCTCCAAGAATTTAGAACATTTTGAGAGGAACAAAAATTTTACTTTCAGGACTATTTTTATGAAGTCTAAGGAAAAAATGCAATAGTAGTAGCTGGTGATAAGAAAAATGTTGGTTCAGTTCTGCTAGACACAAAGAAGTCATCCCATCTTACCTCAGGCAAAGGAGTTTTAAGCAGAAGGTGATGGGAATTACTTCCAGCTCATCACTTTGTGACCATGCTCAGGGGTGCCCATTTGTTTCAGGAATTTAGTAGTTTGAGGACATCATGATTCTTCTAAAACTGTAGCTCTTTTTACCACATTTATTGCACGTCTGACACATACCTCAGCTCCTGATTTGTTAGGTCACTTCTGTTAATGCAGTCTTCTTGTTTACAAAGCTAATGCTATGATTTCTGGGAACTCAAAATATGCCAATGAAACAGAAAAGCTGCATGGAAAATGTCAGTGAGTTTTAAATGGGATTCCTTCCCTTTACTTGAATAGTATTTTCTGAAAAACCTTTTCCACAAGGACACGTATAGCAGTGCATCATTGCTCCTGAATAATAATTATACCACTAAAACTGCAAGTGGTGAACACAGGAACCAAACTGGATGCTGTCTGGGAAAATAGAGCAAGGCAGATTTTTTTTTCCCCACACACAAAGAAAACGTTTCTGACAAAATGACATTAAAAGAAAAGCTGTGCTGGGGCTTTCATGCCAGGGATGACTACAGTGCCAAAAGGCAGCAATCAGTAATTGGAGGTTTTCTGATGAGAAAACCATGAAGGAAATCTGATGTGAAATTTGAAAGCTGAATGTTTACTTCTGTCAAAATTTCTCTTCCTGAGCAATCACCAATCCAGAGACTTGAGCAGAAGATACCATCTCTTAAAGAACAAGCAGGTGCAATGTCTGAGTGATTAGTCCTTACAGGTCATATAACACACATCATAAGAGATTTTAGCTTTGATATCGCCTAACAAAACCAGAACTGAAGTGACAAATAAAGTGCTTAAAATAGTAAAATGAGGCCACAAGGGGATAAATCCAGAACTAACTTGGGACGGGGTGTAGAGTACCTCCCCAATTCAAGCCCAGAGGAGGCCTGCGCAGCCGCTCTCGCTGCCTTTACTTGCTAAAAAGGAGACTTCAGTGTCAAGGGACAGCAGCCTGGACCTGCTTGTTTATTTTAAACAGGAGCTGATTTTTTTCTTTTGTGAAGGAGAAGTTTTAAAAACAAACAAATATACAAATGGCTACTTATGGCTACAGACAGCCATGAAAAACACACCTCTTCCCTGTTGCCTAGATGGACTGAACTTTTCCCAGCACTCCACTGGGTCATTCCATCACACGCTCTTTCCAAACCCACTGTTTTATTTCTCTTGCTAGCAGGCTTTTTTACTCCACGTTTGAGTTGTTCTGTCGTTCTGGGCTTTCTACTCAAAACTTGTCCTTCAAGCTCAAAGAGCCAGTGAACCCAAAATCATTCTTCCAGTGGTAAAGCTTCTGCTGACTGGGAGCTTGCTATGAACCACTTTTTTCCATCTGAGCTATTTCTCATGGTGAAATAAGCCAACAAACAATTTAATAAGTAGGCCAATGTGAAATATCTGTAAAATAACATAATGCAGGTCTAAATTCCACTTATGTCTCTCATTACCTGCCTAAGCGGACAATTTCAGACACTCAAGGATCAGAGATAACACTGGGTAACAGAAGTAACTTCCACCTGATCCACAGAGTAAAAGTCGGTGTGTCTCACTGCCTCCAGATTTCACGACTGCTTAAAATACAATGTGAAAGTATTTTCAGTAGGAAACAAAACTATTTGGTGCTTCAGAAGCCAAGAATTTGTCTGGAGATAATTTCTAGCTATTTATCTCTTTCTCCTTCTTTCTGTGTTACCATATGATCCCCACTAATTTGCCTTCCTGGACAGTCTTCCACATGCAACATGCAGAACCTTAAGCACTTTAAAATCCTGAAAACTATTTCAGAATATTGTACTTTTTGAAATATTTCAACTGAAATTACATGGAAGATCCATAGTAAAAGTCCTCTTCCCTTGAAATATAGCCTGCACTTGCCCAGATGAACATGTTGCAATCACATAACTGCTTTCTGAAGTTTAAAATGTTTGAATTTTCATTGAAACAATTGTTTCATTATTTTATCTATCCCATATTATCGACTTTGTTCCTTCCCTCCAAATAGTCCCTTCTCCACTATTTGCAAAGTATTTGTGTCCTCATAAACTGGTATTTACATGAAGGTAGTAAGCATCATTTCAATGAAAAGTATCACAGTGACTGCTTTAGGCAGTATTAGGAATAAGGTAATCATTTTTTCACTAAAGAATCAAAAATTGTCACTTTCTTAAAATGTGATTTCACGTTTTTTGTGAAAGATATTTTGTACAAGAGGAGCCAAGAACTTCATTGTGCTGCAGAGCATTTTGTTATTATTTTATAGGAGATTGTTTGGATTTCCAAGCATCTTTTTAGTTTGTTAATAACTGTTGGATATAGGGTTTTATTGATTTATAAAGTCACAGCCATTTTTCCTGTCTCTGATGTTTACAACAGCTAGCTGGAAAACAATGCTGGCTTTGCAAAAACAGCAGGAGCTTAGAGCAGCTGAGGCCAAGACATTATTTTCTGGGAAGGGACAAGGGAAAAGAAGGAAAACCATTCCAGAGGACAAACAACAGCATGGGGTTAGGGAACACATGAGGATGTTTCAGTCAATATTTATCTCTTGGATCAATAAAACTCGATGTTCACCTCAGTGAAATCAATACCTGCTTAATTCAAGCATCGCTGCTACTTGGCTCAGTCTACTTCTCCCTGTTTCCAGGATCTAATTTCAGTGCTTAAGATTTCAAAGTTGACCATCACCCAACCTGATCATTGCATTTCCAGAATTTTTACTGTGGACTCTAATGCAAAAAAAAAGAAAAAAAAAAAAAAAAAAAAAAAAGTTATTCCCTTCCCTGAGCGCTATTTCCCTTAGCACTAGAGACAGACAAATACCGTCTGTGCAAGTATGTTTGCCTGCCTGCTGTCTGACAGGCCTCTAGCAACATGCTCAACTTGCAGTGGCACAAACAATAAGCCAGGAATAAAGTCTTCACTGCTGATGTTTCTCTCTCAAGCATCATGAGAATCATTATTCACAGAGGAAATGAAAGCCAGAAAGTCTTAGTACTGCAGCACTAAACTCTTACATGTTAGCAGGACACCACCTGAAGATGGATTTTCCATAAATCTAAATCTTCTTCATAGCAGGGTAAAAGTCAGGGGGCCCGAGGAAGTTGTAATATGGCCAAATGTAGGGGCAGAAGGATTAACAGAGATGGGGTGTCCTTACGAACGCCTCATAGGTGTTGAAAAAAGTGTTTTATCTGTTAATGTTCTTGTTAATATCTGGCTTCTTGTGTGGGGACAGTCCTTTTCAGATTGCTTTATAAGTTGGCAGAGTGCTATCAATATCTGCACCCGGTCTGAATCCTAAAGATCCTGAGCTTTATCACACTTATTAACAATAAAGCATCGAACACTGGAAACTCTGGCTGACTTTTCACATCAAGATTTCTATACTGCCCTGCAAGGAAATTTCAGCTGAATCCTTAAAAGGACTCTATACCAGCATAGCACTTAGCAAACTCATTTAGATTACCCTTTCTGCTGGAATTTGAACATCAATTGCCAACACTTGCCAAGTATTCTCTTTTTCTCTCCCCTCCACAGCTGGACCTGGGTGTTTTGCTAGCCCCTCTCACACCAAAAAGTTCATTTTATCCTTTAACCTTCATCTCTCTTTCTTCTTTTGCACAAAATTGTAGGAAACTGTTTTCAGGTTTGCTAAACCAAAGGATGTTTTGGTTGCCAAACTGCATCAAGAGGAAAGAAAGAATGCGCTTTCATTTGGTCTTATCACAGAACTCATAATAACGTTATTATATATGCAAAGAACTCCATGCTTGTTTATCTGCAACAACAGAATAACACATGCAAATATACATATGAAAGGCCTGAATATCTCAAGCTGCCAATAGTTCAATCAAGAATATTATATCCTCAAAATACAAACCCAATTATTTATTTACATCAATTGTACTAATATTTTCTTGGTAATTTTCTGTTTTCCTTTAACAAGCTCTGCCAGATTCACTCTTTGGTTTTCAGGAAAATACCCTAAGAAGGAAAGAATCACTTTCTAAACACTTTGCAGCGTTAATAATGAGAAGTACAGACTAGGATTTTTTACCATTTGTTGTGCTGTAAGTATTCTACACAATTAAATTTTACACGTCATTCAAACTCCAAAACATTTTATCATAGTATCCAGTGCCAAAATAAAAAGTTTGGACAAACTGAACTGGTATTTAAATGGATATATCTTCAAATCATGGCCCAGTAGAATTGTTTCCTATAGGGTATCTCAGAAAATGCACTGTCCTGTAACCAAAGGTTTGTTTTGTTTTGCTTTCAAGTTCCTGATTTTATCAATTTTTTTTCCTTTTTTTTTCTTTTTTTTTTTTTTTTCCCCTTTACATTCAGCAATACTTCCTACTCAGAGGAACTTATCTATGTGTTACCAACACAAAGCTTTTAGAGTATTCCGATAACATATTCTATTTTAGGACTCAATCCTATAGCAGATCAAGTCATTGCTCACATGGCAGAATAAATACACAACCTCAAATATTGATGAGAACTCAATTGCATCTGGATTTTTCATGTAGATATTTCACCTCTCCATTTACATTCTTATTATCTCTTCTATTGAGAACACTTGCACCACCCATCCTGGGGATGGATTGGGATAAAATATACTCAGACGATTAGGAGATCCCTTGAGCAGTACAGCTATCTTAAAATAATCATCACAGAAAAGTACATTTGCATTTTCAAATGGCTTGGAAGAAAAACTTATAACCCAAATTTTAATCTTTTGCTGACCAAACATGATCCAGTCAGATGTGCCCCAAACACCAGGCCACTTGTGTTTGCAAAAGACACCGCTGGCCCCTAACAGAGGGCAACTTTCTGTGCCGAGGCTGTGGACCCACACACTCCCTGCTTTACCCAGCAGGACACACCTGCCCCTAGAGCACCCTCCTTTTTGGGGACACATTAGGGAAGGGGGGAGGGGGGTGTCCTAAAACAGAAAAGACCAACACTGTCAGCAAAGCCCTGCCCCACAGAATGGAGAAGGCACCATCACTACTCCTGCTAGCACATGCCAAAGAACTACAGCAAGGGGAGGCAATTCATTTCATGAGACTGCAACTGTCTAAAAAACATCCATCAGAGGAGTGACACAGGTGCCTACCCAGCCTAAGCACAGGTGTCGAGGGCTGGGGTTTATGCCCCAGGATTGCTGAGGCACCCACATAAGGATGGAATTCGTCACACAGGCATCCCAGGACGCCCATGGTCCCTGGAGCATCCAGAATAACACCAGATATGGAGCATCCAGAATAACAGTGCTTACCCATCATCACTCCCCTGAGGTATGACTCAGCCAACTACATTCAGGCCCCTGGAGGAGGACTAGCATTTGCAGAGA
This sequence comes from Sula dactylatra, assembly GCA_013389905.1. Taxonomy (NCBI): domain Eukaryota; kingdom Metazoa; phylum Chordata; class Aves; order Suliformes; family Sulidae; genus Sula; species Sula dactylatra. The sequence continues at coordinate 80,989 of WEKW01015809.1, forward strand.
GAGATGCTTGAGTTTCTGAAGGACTCAGTGCCCTGGGGCAGACGCCCTAGTCCTTCCCTGTGGACAGGGGAAGGCACTGCAGCCCTCATCAGGGCTTACAGGTGAAGATGAGCAGCGTGCCTGGCACAGTATCTCTCTCCAAGCAAAAGCCCCACTTCAGGGAAGGTGTTAGATATGGTGGCGTGTCCAGGCCCCACGGCCTGAACCCAGTTAATGATGATCCAAAGCCGCATACAGGACCGCATTAAATCAGAGAAGCATTCCCCCTGGACAAGGGAAATGGCCCAGGCTACTCCTGCACTCAGCTGGGACACTCTGGCACCTCCAGAAAGAGACAAACCACATCTCCAACCAGGCTGCATAAATCACTTCCTGGGTGTGCCTGCCCCTTTCTTCCATCTCTGAAGGGAGCCAAGAGAACAACATTGGCACTACAGGCTTGACTTTTAGTTAGCTACTGTGAGGTGAGCTGAATCTGGGGCAGGCTGTCCAAATGGCAAGCAATTCATTATTCATGCACTGAGAAGGCGATGACAGGATTGCAAAGCATAAAGTCTATACAGCATAGTTCTGGACTTCCTCCAGGATGTTATTTTACCTTATTTTGCTCTGGCTCCCAGTGTTATTCTTCTTTCATCTATGCCCTTCCTCGTATAACCGTTTAACTGGGTGATTGGAGGGTATGGCTCCACAGGACATGACGAGATGATGTATCAGCTCTGCTGCCAAAAGTGCTGCCCCCTCCTTCCCAGTCTCCCTCCTCCTGCCTGATTGCTGCTGCTGCTACCTTCTGCTGGCTCTAGCTCATATCAAAGCCCTGCCTGAATGCATTAACATGATGGAAAACAGCAATGGGGCAATTAATTTTCTGGCATTTCATCGAACTAGCTCATGGCAGGGTGCAGTGGGAGGCCCGGGCCAGTGCAAGGCAGGGGAATCATAGAATCATCCAGGTTGGAAAAGAGCTCTAGGATCATCAAGTCCAACCCCAACCCAACACCCCCTGGCCTCCTAAACCATGTACCCAAGTGCCACGTCTACATGTTTTTTGAGCACCTCCAGGGATGGTGACTCCACCACCTCTTTGAGCAGCCTGTTCCAATGCCTGACCACTCTTGCAGTGAAGAAACTGTTCCTAATACCCAATCTAAACCTCCCCTGGTGCAGCTTGAGGCCATTTCCTCCCATCCTACCACCAGTGACTTGGGAGAAGAGACCAACATCCACCTTGCTACAACCTCCTTTCAGGTAGTTGTAGAGAGTGATAAGGTCTCCCCTCAGCCTCCTCTTCTCCAGGCTAAACACCCCCAGCTCCCTCAGCTGCTTCTCATCAGACTCATAAGCTACTCATAAGGCTTGTTCCCCAGAACCAGGGAAAAGAGGCAGGAAAGAGGAGAGGAGGGGTGCAGGGCAAAGAGCAAGACATAGCTCTCCTCTTTTAATGGGAACAAGCCTTCAGATGAGTTCTGCTGCCTTCACTCTCACCAGCCCAACTTACCCAACCAACTGGCTCCTAATTAGTAGTTTGACTGATCACTATTTAGTTAATAGGTCTGGCAGGGGAAGAAAATCAAGAGCAGCAATGTACAGACTCTACCAGCTCAGAGAGTCCCAGCACCAGGGGAGGCCAAGGCTCACGGCCCTACTCACCATCATGCTATATTCACTGGGCAACAGAGGCGTCTTGGGTCAGAGGGCTAAACCAGTGCTGGAGAAACTCATACCCTCGAGCGAGACTGAAACATGAGAGTTACCAGCTCCTCGCAGCTTGGAGGAGAACCATGGCTATTCTAGCTGAGCTCTCTCATTTCACCCACAGTGTCTATCCTGAACCCTCAAACAAGCTTTACCATAGGTAAGCTTCTATTAAAGCTTCTTAACAAAAACATACACTGGAAAAATTCCTGGCCAGCCCTCACCATTGATTGGCTCATAGCTCTTTCTGCAAGGTGATTTGTCATTAAACCTTGAGACAAGAGGGATTCGAGTCTTTGCCCAAGGTGACCCAGGAAATTTTATGAGGTCAGAAACTGAGTGCAACTCCTTTGGGTACTAGACCAGCAGTTTAATGAAAAACACATCTTTTCTCTTCAGAGCGGTTTTGGGAACAGCTCTATGTTCATGTTACTTTCAGTATGGGATGTGGTTTTCTTCAGCAAACCTGATGTGGGACTGATCTGAAGCAATCCAAAACTACCTATTTCCATAGATTTCCCATGTAATTATTTTCCTTTCCTTAACTTTCTATTCTTTCCTTCCCTGCAGTGTTTATGAACACTTTTGTTTTCCTCACTCAATTAATGATCCCTTTTACTTTCTGTGCTGTACTTTTTATTTCTCCCTGCTGTACACGAGGAGGTTTTTATCTATACACTGCAACATTATTTGTTAACGACAAGCTATCCCTCACCAATTACTTTGCTGGGATTTTACTACGTTGTCATTATTTTATCACCAACAATCTGCTGCAACTTTTGGCTGGGAAGAGAAGAAACAAAACTTGCTGTGTGGCTATGCCCTGGGACCCTAAATACAGAAACACAGAGCTACTCCCAACCAACACACTGCCATTTCTTCCCACAGCATATTGCCTGTAGTCTCCATTACACCTGGAGAAGACTTGAGAAGATCACTGGGAGAGCAATAACAGTTGAATTTTCAGCCCCAGAGATCAAGATATGCCCTTTTAGGTTGCAACATTTTGAGTAACACTTGCCAAGGACACTGAAGAGCAAGTCAACTTATTTATGAAAGACAGGTCATTGATATGATTTGTAACAAATAAATCACTGCAGCAAATACAGCATTCAGAGTAGTAATATTTATCACTGCACAAAAATATACCATTATTTAGTACGATGACGTGACTTTTGGAAGGCCATCGAGAACATCCCTTCCTAGCGTTTCCATCACTCACTGTCTAAATCATTCCCTCCTGCCATTCCCCCTGTCTCTCCTACAAGGTATCCAGTTTTGCAGCACGTCGGCTTTTGAACGTCAGTATCCATTTTGCCAGAGTCCTTCAGCAGCACTTGCTATGGATGCGCTAACCTATATGCTTATCCTCATCTTGTCTGAAGGCTTCAAACACATGAAGGAACCTTACCAGTACCCACAGCATAGTTTTGAGATAATATTCCTTAAGTCCTCTCTGTTGTCCTATGTTTTATTGTAAGGACACCACCCCATCTGCTGTGCGGCCTGAGGCTCAACCTCCTTCAAAGCCTACTCCCTGCTCCAAGAAACCACCTAATCCCTCAGCTGTATTCTCCTTTCTCTCCTTCAACCCAGCTTCCCCTCTAGTATCTCCATCCAACCTCAGACATCTTCATCAAACCCCCTCTTGAAGACATCTGTCAACAATAGCAAGAGCCATAAAGACATGAACTTCAACAGTAGATCTCCTAGAAATATGTGAAATATTGTTAATCTACTTCAGTGAAAAGAAAAAATGAAAACATCCCAAATTCTCTGTTTTACTGTCAGTAACCAACTCCACTCTAATTGCTCATTTCCTGTACAGGGCAACCAATCTTCAGTATGCTTCAGTACTGACACTGCCTAAGGAACGCCCTTCCCTGCTCGTTGAACTGTTGGGGACTGCTAGGTCCATCTAGTACAAATGGCTTAATTCAGCTTTGAGAGAAGCACCCTGCCCCATTCACAGCTGAAACACTTCTTCAAATTTTTCCAGCAATTAGGCTGTAAACACCTTAGTCAGCTGAGAGAATTCCCTTTTGAGTTTATAAACTAAAAGGCAATTTCCTTGTTCAAAAGAGGAAAATGCTGGGAGTAGAATAAATTAATTTTTTTCACACATAGAGGGAAGGGACAGAGGAAGAAGCCCCAGTTGTCTCCTGCAAGAAAGCCAAGTCCTTGATTGCTGGTCTGTCTTTCATGTATTAAATACAACATCTGTTCCCATGTTTTGTCCGTATGGAGCCAGGTTGCAATAGATGTGGCTCTATCCACCATTAAGCTTAAGACAGTCGCATTTCTTAGAACAACTGCTTAGAACAACTACTGAGCAGATGAGAAGAAAGGAACACTGTCATCTCCTCATCTAAATGCAGGTGACGGCGCAAAAGTTTTCAAAGAAACCCTGGAATAACTGAGTAAAATGGCTTTTTTTGCCCCTAGCATATATTCTACCTGTCGATTCTTTTAAATCCCTCAATGTTTGTAAATCAAATCAGTTAAGGTAAACCTAACATAATTGTTATTTAGTGTTATAAAATTAATCAAGGTTTAGACTAATTACAGAGCAATACATAAACACTGAAGGAATTGCCAAGTGGTCTTAATGCCACGTCTGGTTGATTTACACCCATTAGTTCAGGGGGAAAAGGTCAATTGTTTACAGCGCAACACAAACTCTGTTGCATTTTATTGGGGGGCTTCCTGGGGGAGGGTGAGAGTGAAGGAGGAAAGAACAGATTTCAGGGAAGCTGGTGCGTAAGAAGAAAAGGCATTCTGCTCTAGCTCAGTAAGGTTTTTCTGTAACAATAAATTTGGAATTTATAAACTATAGTTTCTTTCAGATTCAGGGTAATCAAAAGCACTTTACAAGCCTTTTCCTTACCATACAACAACTGGGCAGGCAAATGCAGCAGCCATTCTGCATGCAGTAACAGTTAACACAGCCTGGCCCATATAAATCCATTTTATCAAAACAGGCGATGTTGGTTTAGAGAGGACATGGGCATTACCTGAAATGTTTAACGAAATATCAAGGGCTTCAGTGAGGAAAAGAGGCTAAAAGGATTGCTTTCCGATGGTGTGCCTATCTCGGGAGAACACCCTACACCACACTGCAAGTAGTATGTGAAGGCAAGACTTCCTCGCTCCCCCGCAACACTGCACTTGGTTTCTGAACCGCTTGCTTCATGGGTGACCCAGCTCTGTTCCTCAAGCCTGCTTGCATGGCATTCAGTTTACCATGGGTTTACCTAGCAAGGGGTAGGATTTGTAGAAAACAAAATGACTACCCCATATCTCAGATAACCTGTGCATCCTTCCAAATGCCTAGTCATGACAGTTATACCCTGAAATGACTACCACAAAACCAGAGGTGTGGCAGAGTTGCTTAGGACAGAGGAGTCTACTCCAGAGAGAATATGCTGGGATAAATTTCCACTATTTTATTCCCCTTAGTGTTGATTATCAGAAATTTTTAATTTAATGAACTTTTTCCCCCCACCAAAACAGGCAATGCTACATGCATGAAAATACCATAAGTTGTAACCTTGTTTGCTGCCAGAGACAAAGCGCATCTGTGAAGTAAACTCAGAACAGGCCCAGGGGCTGCAGCTAGGCACGACTACTGGTGCGAGATCTGTGACGGATGGAGCAGACAGGAGACTGGCCAAGCTTCCCATGCTTCCTTGGCATTATTTTCAGGTTTTCCGTCCTGCTGCCTGTGAACCCCCATTACAGACTTAGCAGAAGCTATAATGCAAGCCTGTAGCCAAACCCAGGGACACCTATGAGTACAATTCTCTAATGGTATCTTACACTGCTGCTATTTCTCCAGTAATGAACTAGACAAGAGATTTCTTGCTTCAAGCCCTGCCTGGCATCACAGACTCCAGACTTCAGAGGAAGTTATGTGGGTGCTTCTGCCGGGATGTGCTTAGAGGTAAAGACAGTACAGATGGATTGAGAGCTTGTCACGGTGCTCATCCTTCTGTTTTTGTTTTGCCTCTCCCTCCAGCTTCTCTCCCAATGGATCGTGATGATCCTTATCTCCTTCCAGCCTCACTTTGTCTTTTTTTTTCCTCCAAGCTTTTTTCCAATACAGTTTTCAAAACTATTCAAAAGAGCAACAACTACTTACATCAGCGCACTGTGGGCAAGTTATTCCAGTAGTGTAAATCACCACGCACCATTTTATACCAGCTGAATACCTGGCCTGTCTTTTTAATGGATAAAACAAAATAAAATCATGGTAAGCTTTCATTATGATAATTAAACCAGAAATACAGCACACATGAAAAAGCAAATCTGCTCAAGACATTAAACTCTGTATTACTCTGCATCAAAACACAACAACTTATGAAGTTTAAGGATTTTCCTCACATTTTTTCCTGCTTTTGCAAAAATGCAATATTCAGTTATGAAACAGTTGACATATATTGAATCTGCCCAAATTTAAAGCAATTTAACCTAAGGGGTGTAGTTTGTGCTTTTAAAGCAGCCTGCTATTTTTGGTGTACCCCTGAGATGCAGGTGAGCAGAAGCCAGGCACAGCACAGGGCAAGTAAAACATGAACACACTGCAATAAATCTCTGCTCAACCAAGCCTCCTGGGCTGTGTTTTAGTATAGCAGTTTCTGTGACAGATCCCCCCTGAAGGTGGCTGAGAGACTAACTGGCATCAGGTGGAGGATAAGGGTCAGGGGAAAGAACAAAAAAACCCCAAACACACACAACTGTTTGCCTACATTTCAGGTAGTGTTTATGAAAGCTGTGGCCTGATAACATGGTGTTTACTCCACCTCCTTTGACACAGGTATCACTTAAATTTCTCAAATTAACCTGCTGGTGCTTCTGAATCAGAGAAGAAACAAATCTCTTTAATCAAAATTTTGTTACTGTTTTCAAATGTCTGCATTAAGGCAAATAAATCCTTACTTACATTTCTCAGATGAATTTAAGTTACTCAGATAAACCTGTCATAGCTTGGGCAGGAATAAGTTAAGAAACCAGTTCTGCTGAAACCTATGGGGTTTCTGAAAAATTACAGTTGTCCTAGAGTCACTAAGCCACTGATGCAAAAGCACAGATTTGCAGGCCTCCTCAAAGAGAAGTGTGCTTTTGTGAGAGAGTTTAATATTGAAATAAATAATTACATGCTTATTTGGAATCAAATTACTGAAGGCTCAACCTCCTTTTGAAGGGTGGAGGCTTCCCATTGAAAGAGATAACCATGTGTTTTCCTAGGCTTTTGATGTTCAAAGCCATTCAAAAAAAAATTCCAGGCAAAACTGAAATTACAGCAGTGTGAAATTGCCCTCAAAGAAACATTTATACAGCTGCATATTTATTCTGACCGTTTTGCTCCATGAAATTCACATTTGTTCTCTGTCATATGAGATTTTCAAAACATTCACTGCAGATTTCACCAGTCTGGAAATATCACTTGGCTGCTGGTAGTTTAGAAGATCAAGGGGCGGCACTGAATGAATTCCCATAGTGGTGTCTTGCTTAATTGAATTCTGCAGTTACCCCTAAATTAAATAAAGCAAGAAGGCAAGAGCAGAAGTGAACAAGCGAACAAAGAGGTCTACAAGATCTGCAGGATTTGGAAAACTTTTTGAGGTAAGTTTTTCAATTAAGTGCCAAACTGGAGTTAGAGCTCTTTGAATTTTTGTGTGACTTAGCAAGTAGGTTTCAAAACATTTTTAAGCTTTGTAGGAGAGGCCCAGCACCACTGAAGAAACCAGGGGCTGGATTGCTGAGCACTGGAAGAGCTGAGTCCAGCCCTGGGAGTCCCCTTAAACCCGCTGCAGTTCTGCACAAGGTAATTCAGCTCCTCCAGCAATGCTGGAGCTCGAGGTGCCAGAAGCAGGGATCTTTCTATATAGATGTAATCTATAGAACCTTTTCTGTACCTATCTATACCTCCTTCAGTGGCCATGAGCTTGGATTCAAGCTAGTTGCATTCCCAGTATAGGTCATGAACTCAAAAAGCCAGACAGGGCTTGGATAGGAGCCAAGTCACCCAATCTGGAGAGGAAGCTGGCTCTTCCCCTCCAGTGTGAGGATGTGAGCTGACACAGAGGTAACACAGACAGTCAGAGAGCTGGGTTTATGCTACAAGGTAGTAGCAGGCTATCTTGGCAGGATGGTCTCAAAAACCTCCTGAGCAATGAGCTCCTAAGTGCACTGGATGTGAAACGCAATGGAAGGTGTAGGACTTCATACTTAGCTTTAGGCTGTTGGTGAAGGAGGAAAGTTATTCTGTCCCAGCATGCGTTCCCAGTTGCTAAAAGCCTTTTCCATGGGCCAAATGCCTCAGCCATGCTGGCTGCTCAAATTATATCTGGCTTATGCACAACTAGAGGGAGCAACAGAGGCGCTACAATAGCAAAAGAGGCTACATCACTCCCTAGAGGAAAATATTTAAATTTATTTTCTCTCCAAACTGAAGCAGGGACCTGAAATAATGTTACCAGTCCCCTGCCTTCAGATAGTTGGGTCTGGGTGTCTCCCAACAATGTCTCTTACAGAACTCAAAAAACACTGAAGAACTCAGAAAGACACCCAACCTACAGCCTAGTGTCTCATGTTTTACCCCTAATGAAAAAGTACGAGGTTTATTCAAAGTGGAAAAGTTCAAACCAGGAACATTTGGATAAATGCACTCCCAAATGCAAAAAGCTTCAACTTCTCATTTGGATAGATCTCTCTTTTCCATACCCAGCTGGATGTTTGATCACACAACCCAGCAGTGGTTTTTGTAGTTAAGCCTGGGTGATTGCATCTTGCTGCCTACATGGATGTTCCTCCACTAAGGTAGAAAACCCTGACTTCAAGCCTATTATATTTAGTCTTCAGCTACAGCTCTACCCTACACATTAGCTGCACAAAAGCCTTAAAGCATATGTAGCTCTGCTGTTGCTGAACGGAAAAAACTTCTGTATCCACTGCTTGCCTACAAATAAGTGACACCTGACTAAGATTATTTTTAAGACATAAGTTGTACCCTATATGATGAACTTAAGGACACGTAAAAAAAAATATGGATAGAAGTCAAGAGCACAAACTGATAAGATACTGCAATGAACCATTTTCTTTGATAGATTTCTTTTTTTCTTATCTGCGATTATTCTATATACACAAAAACAATCTTCAGCAGGTGGATCCATCATGCTCTGGCTCAGGACTTGCATGCAAACAATGTAATATGCATGAATGCTTTTTAAAACCACCCACCATAAAAGCAACTTCTCTGTGCTTGTCTCCTTTGTTCCCCATATAGGTTGATAGCTCTTACAGAGTGTTAACATCCATAATGTTGATAATGAGCTTGTCTAAATATATGATAATAGCTTTAGAAGTACTAGCAGTGCCATCAGTAGCAATTCATTGTTTGCAAGGAAATTTAAGGCAACTTTGGCATCTCCCTACTTGGAACAAATACGATAATCAGCAGTTTTCATGTATATCATTGTAGAAAATATATGGAGAAATATGGTTTCATGTTGCTTTTCTTTGCTGGCTTAAACAAAACTGTATTTAGTTTATGTTAAAATTCAGCTGTGGGAGGAATAGAAATTCTTTTCAAAAGTAGGATTTTTGCTTTGCTCTCTTGAAGAGTAATTTTAATTCATTTCTACCTTGGCTACCACGAACCTTGAATACAGTTTCTTATATTGGCACAAGACCCAGTCAAAAATGAGACAATACCGTGCTCTGTGAGAATAAAAAGGAATGGTCCTTGACTCTCAGGAGTTTGCAAAGCAACTGCAATTACATACTTTCATTCAGAAATATCAGAACTACTGTCTGGTCGCTGCCTATCAGGTCCTGGAGCCACCTACAGCTGGTTTTAGCTCAACCAGCGGATTCACAGCAGGAAAAAGTGGGTTTCAAATGCAGAGTAAACAAATTCACATGAAACTCAATCTCCAACCATGAAGCAGAGGCTGGCATCTAGCTCCCGATCCAGACTTTAGAAAGGGTTAATACCTGGTTTTCTACTTTGAAAAACCCTTTAATTTAAAGCCTAACAAGCAGAGATGGTGAAAATAAATTTTATGTCCTGCAGGAAATGAAGATTATGGAAGTTTTCTTTGTCTTGGAAGAAAGAAAAATTCTGATTTTCATTAAATGAAACAGTAAAATAATTGTAAGGTAGTGGTTTTGACAATAATCTCAGCTGAAGCAGAAGACAAAATTATTTCTTTCAGTCTCAAAATTACATGATAACAGACCATGGAAAACATCAGTGTGAAAAGTGTTTCTGTGCAATATTTCCATTCAACTGAATTGCTATTTTAGACAGAAGAGAGACTTTTTATCAACTTATTTCTCACATCACAGAAGCTTGCAATTATAGTTGCATCAACTGTGTCTGCAAAATGTTGGAGCCCAGTTTACATCCTAGAACAATTAGGGATTTCCATAATATTATGTGCAAGGTAGCGTTCTAGTTCAATGACATGACTTACTTACACTAGGATTAAGAGAGAAATAAGAGAAATTGCAGACAAAAGGATGCTTGGAGGTTTTTTGTGTACAATTCCCTCCTTTCCATTAATCAAGGCAAGTTTTGAATACCTTTAATTACAAAACAGTCCTTTTTAAACTGAATTCCTGAATCAAAGCACAAAATGAATTTTGGGAGCATAAGGCTGTGCAAGCCAGCTGGGGAAAAAAAAAAAAAAATCAGAGCAGGGATCTCTTGCAAGTTATAGTCCACAGCATCCCTTCAACAAGTGTGAATGAGGGTAAAATGGCTTATATTCTGGGGGTGCATATATACTCTTAACCACAAAGTTATTAGACATTTAACAAAATCTTAGATTCATTGAGGTTGGAAAAGACCTCTAGGATCATCAAGTCCAACCGCTAAACCAGCACCCCCAGGCCTCCTAAACCATGTACCCAAGTGCCACATCTACACGTTTTTTGAACTCTTCCAGGGATGGTGACTCCACCATCTCTCTGGGCAGCCTGTTCCAGTGCCTGACCACTCTTGCAGTAAAGACATTTTTCCTAATATCCAATCTAAACCTCCCCTGGTGCAGCTTTAAGCCGTTTCCTCACATCCTATTACTAGTAGCTTGGGAGAAGAGAACAACCCCCACCTCACCACAACCTCCTTTCAGGTAGTTGTAGAGAGTGATAAGGTCTCCCCTCAGCCTCCTCTTCTCCAGACTAAACACCCCCAGCTCCCTCAGCTGCTCCCCATCACACCTGCTCTCCAGACCCTTCCCCAGCTCCGCTGCCCTTCTCTGGACACGCTCCAGCACCTCAATGTCCTTCTTGTCCTGAGGGGCCCAAAACTGGACACAGCATTCGGGATGAGGCCTCACCAGTACCGAGCACAGGGGCACCATCACTGCTCTGCTCCTGCTGGCCACACTATTCCTGATACAAGTCAGGATGCTGTTGGCCTCCTTGGCCACCTGGGCACACGCTGGCTCATGTTCAGCTGGCTGTCCACCAGCACCCCCGGGTCCTTCTCCACCAGACAGCTTTCCAGCCAATCTTCCCCAAGCCTGTAGCGTTGCATGGGGTTGTTGTGACCCAAGTGCAAGACCCAGCACTTGGCCTTGTTAAACCTCATACAATTGACCTCAGCCCATTGATCCAGCCTGTCCAGATCCCTCTGCAGAGCCTTCCTACCCTCGAGCAGATCGACACTCCCACCCAATGTGGAGTGTCTGCAAACTTACTGAGGGAGCACTCGATCCCCTCATCCAGACCATTGATAAAGATATTAAACAAGACTGGCCCCAACACTGAGCCCTGGGGAACACCACTTGTGACTGGCTGCCAACTGGATTTAGCTCTGTTCACCACAACTCTCTGGGCTCGGAACATCCAGCCAGTTTTCTAACCAGCAAAGAGTACACCTATCTAAGCCATGAGTCACCAGCTTCTCTAGGAGGATGCTGTGGGAGACTGTGTCAAAGGCCTTGCTAAAGTCCAGGCAGACAACATCCACAGCTGTTCCTTGTGGATCAATTACATGCTCTCTTCAGTCTTTCTATGGTATACTTATTTCAGACTGGAATTTTGTCTCTGCAGCAAGAATTTGAATACAAGTGCTACCAGCCTTCCCTCCTGTAAGGAGGGCTGGCACACACTCTGCTCTTCTCTCTCCTGTTGAAGATGTTAGCAGTTGCAGATGAAGGAATGTAACTCACAGGGAGGGAGGAAGAAGGACGCTTATCCTAGGGGTGGACATGCAAGTCTGGAAGCCAAGTAGAAAAAAAGAAATTCTGAGAGAGGTGGTGAGCTGGCTTAGAGAGCCAGTATTCTCAAACCTATTGCCCTATTTCAGCCTCTCTCATGCCACAATTTCTTCCATTTCAGATTCCCCCAAGTCCCTGCTATCTACTTTTCCAGCCACAAACATGCTGTTCTGCCTTTCCAAAGCCAAACATATCTTACACAGGAGGAACTCTGCAAGCTGGCACCCCGGGCCTATGTAAGGGACTAGAGACTTGTCTCAACATTGCTGGCAGAATGGCTTGACTGCCAGGGCGTCACCACGACGACAACTGAGGAGGTTCCACCTAACAGGAACATGTCTGTCTCGGAGCACATAGGCCCAGCCCTCTGCACGTGGGCCTGGTCCCAGGGTCATCTTGCAACACATGGGAGGGGGGCTTGGACCCCCCCGGAATCTTCTGGAACCATCGAGCACCCTCTGGTGATGATACTGCGCATGCGCCCCGCTGCCGAGTGGGAGGTGCGGCTATGCAAACCACTATAAAAGGCAGAACCAGCGGAGACCAGAGGGAACGCTCCCCCCCCACCGGACTGAAGGGACATCGGACTGACGGGACGCCGCAGATCCACGGTGGTAGCTATTGTAACTCTATCTCTTTCTCTCTCTTTTCCTTTCTTTCCCTCTTTCTCTCCTTTTCTCTTGCGTACTTGTTGGCGGCCAAATAAAGCGACTTGGCACTTGACTCCGTTTTGAGTCTTAATTCTGTTCCCGAGAATACAACAAACCTGGTCACGATAGCACATCCAATTGAACATCACTCAGAAGTTAAGCCCAGCCGCCCCTAGCCACCCAGAATCATCTGAGGTTGGTTAGAAAGCAAGGGGGCTCAGCCTCTGCCCAATTGTGCAACCCAGCAGTGGATCGTGACAGCCTAGCTCAGCTGGACAAGTCCATGCCTTTTGCAAAACTGCTGTAATCAGTAAGGCGGCCAGAAGCAATGCCTCAAAGCACCATGCTGGCAGCAGGCACTAGGTTTCAGCCTGGCCATACAGGTAACATGCCATACCTGGCCCCCTCTGACAGCAGGATTGCAAGGGAGAGCTGGAGCCAGAAGCTGCTCCATTTCTTATTTTGCCATTCCCTTCCCCCTGCCCCCCCACCTTTGGTGGGTGTTTCTCATTATTTTCATTCCACAAGCACACTAAAGAGCAACAGAAATAGCTACAGTCCACCTCAGCTAGTTTTTCCGTTTCTTCTAGCTATTATGACCTCTCCTAATGTCAGAAGAGTAGCAGGCAGGATTCTCCTCTTATGCCACAGCACCTTCTATAAAGCCGTAAAAGAGAAAGTTAACCTGAAAGCTTTAACACTTATCCACTGCTCCAGCTACTTCCTGAATCTGATAAAATGTTTACGAAGATTCTGAAAAGTGATTACTTTTCAGAGTTGAGCTGCTCAGTGACTCACCCTCCAGTCCTTCAACCTTTCACACAGGGGAGCTAAAGCAGTGCCACTCAGAGACAGCACCCACACTTCCACCCTGCCAAGCATCTGATCTGATGAAGCAAGCAATGCAATTTGACCTGCCAGATATGTTCTGTGAGTATAAGAGTGCCTTGAACATGTCCGGCTGATTGTACGTGTTAACTGGGTGACAGCTACGTCAGCTCTCAAACACGCATGGACCACACAGCCACCTCTGGACGCAGCACAACCGCTGTTGTGTGGTGCTAACGCAAGTGCAAATACCTTCTTATGCTCCGTGTTCCCTAGCACCTCCAGGTTACCTTTAGGGAAAACTGATGTGGCATTTCTGTCATACGTACATGCAGACACAACATCTCTGCACCCACACCAATATAGTGTGTTAGTCATTCCAAAAAAAGCTCTAATGTGGAGAAAATGCTGGCTGTCTTGGAGGAATTTCCATGCTCCATGATCACCTTCTGGTTCATGTCAGGAGCACTAGCCCTTTATTTACTTGACAGTGTAAGATGGAAATACAGATACTGGAACTTTTATTAAATTTATTCCAGTGCTTGCAACATTGGGAAAGGAAATGTTTTATTCTTTCACATGAAACTATAGCAGTCATTGCCAATATCTGTGGCAGTGAAGAGCCATACCAAAATACACAACAGCAAAATTATGGGTTGATAACCATAATACATACTTTACCTAAACCGAAGCCCGTAACTACTTATGCGTTCCAAATCACGACGACTTCCCAGCAAAGATGCGAGAGTTTATTCCACATTATATTCAACATATCAAACGGGAGTTTTCTGCATGCTTCCCTAATTTAGTCTCTCTGAATGTCTGCCATCATTTTGTTCAAAATCAGGAAAAAACCCAACACAATAAACAGAGGAAACTGGATATGTAATGGGACTTATAAAATAGAAATGGGCTTACTTTTTTTGGAGGATTTATGGAAGCCCTCCTCTACAGAGAGGCCATTCCTTGCTCCAAAATGGCCTCATTCCAAATTGCTTTACATTAAAACCATACTTTAATCTACATGCTTTCATACAAGGCCCAGATCTGCTGAAAATACACGCTTACAAAAATTTTGTCTATTCCAAAATTCTGATTATTTGCCGAAACTTTATCTTATAAGAAATTCCATGTGGCTCACTCCACACCAGGCAGATTCTGCTAATCACTCTTCCCAAAGAGCTTGCCAGTGAAGTTCAAACCATATTTTCTTAGAGCCTGGGTTTTCTGGATTATTTTCAGTAATGATTTTACTTCTCCTGGTTATTTTTCCTTAGTGTAAATCCTCTTTTCTTTACTAGGGTATTTTTATGCTATGACAGCTGTGGCAAGGCATATGTCCTGAAACTGACACAAGGAAAAGAAGAATCTTCTACTATGCAGTGCCACCATACAGCTAAGAAAATGCTAACTTTCTAAGTCATGCAAGGAAACTGAGCAGTGCATATACATCTGTACCTTATGTTCATGGGAACAAGGCAGGCCACCTCAACTGCTATTAAGAAAACCTTGAAAACAAGAAGACCCAAAGATCTCAGCCGGCTAGAGCTTTTCACCCAGCAACAATCACAGCTCCAGTTCCCTTTGCATCTTGAACCACCACCTATGTATGCTTTCAGAGTATTTCTGGAATTCCATACTGCTAACTTCCAAGCAGTAAAAAACAGCCAGAAAAGGCAAAAAGAAAAAAAAGTATTAGAAACCATGTTCAGCTTTGTATTTGGAATGCACTGGCAGCAAACTTCCCCCTCCCGAGTCCTGGAAGATGCAGAAGCATTAAAGTAAGCTATTGCATCCAATGACAAACTTACTTGCTCCCACTGCTGAGCCAAATTCCAATTACTTCTGTAAGTACAGAAATAGCAGAAGAGCTAGTTAGGAAATATAGCTCATGGAAGCTTTTCTTCGCAGCTTTTCTTCAGTTTGTCTAAGAAGCACCGATGACAAATTCTAAACTAAGCATATTTTGACTTCTCCACACGTTCAGTGCATACTACCTATGCGCTTCTGGTTCAGTGCTAAGCTCATCACTTTTCTTTTTTTTGTAGCTGACTAAAGATTTGATTTTTACTGAGCATCTAAGGAAGGAATAATTAGTCTTGCAAGGGGCAGCTGGATTTTAAAGAAAAGTCAATTTCTGCTCCAACTGCACGGAGGTAAGGATCACCGTATATCAAGAAAAAAATATAAATATGCATTTCTCTCTGATAAAGAAAATGCAGGGAGGAGAGCCATGTGTTGACTGTATTTTGGGAAGGAAGGCTCTTTGGTATTCCAGAGGAGTGCCAAACATCCAGAATTTCTGGCCAATATTTCTGCCTCAAAAACAAACTAAACATCAGGAAGCTTTCTGAGCTTTTTCTCAGCTTATGCTTCCTCCATTTAAACTATTGCTGGCAAGACCTTGATACTGTCCCGCAGACCTGCTTCATCGGTATGTAAGGCACTCAGAACAGCAGTATGCAACAGTGCAAAACTGTGCTTTTTATTGCAGAAAGGTAGTTATGAAACACTTCTTCATATTTATTATTTTCTCAAAAAAAGGTTACAAGATACAGCTAACTGCAGAGACTTCCAAAAACATTACCAAGCTTGACAATCTGCATTGATTAGAGAGAGACATTTATGTAAAGTACACAGGGCTATTGCCAGCCAGTTTGTTGAAAGCTCTATATGGACAAACAAACAACAGCTTGGATCTTTACTGCAAAGGAAAGTAAAATAAAATTCTAATTAAAATCTGATGAAAATGGTGAAATCAGATTTGTACAGACATACAGATGATATTTTATGTACACATCCACCTGCAGAGAGGCAAATCTCTCTCTCTGTGGACACACATACTCCACAAACATGCTTCATTCCCCTGCAGTAACTGCATTTTCAGATTAACTTTTCTTGCATTTCTTGTAGCTTAGATCTTCTCTTTCTTTCTGACAATAACAGACAGCTAGAGACACAACAGCATGTCATGAGTTTGTTTCCCAGTTGTAGGAATGAAGCCATGAAATATCACACTTTCAAGATATGACTGAAACCTTAATTTTTTTCAAGATTGAACTGAAACACTGGAGTTCACAAAAACAAAACCACAGAAACATCCAATTCTTGGGACATTCACAATATGAGAGATAGCAAATAGCTTCTGCATAGCTTTGTGCTTTCCCAAATAACCTTTTAAGGTTAGCTTTTCCCTCCTTCAGTCCTTGCTTCATTGGTTTTTTTTTTTCCAGCTACCAGGCTGCCAGTTCCTGCGGCTTTCCCATAGACTACAGTTCCCTCCTGCCCCAGGAGTCCCATGATGGCTAATCTTTCTTCATTAACTCTACCCAACTGTAAGTGTAATTCCCACTGGGAACTGAACATAATATATGCAGTTATGACTTAATTCCATTTTCACTTATACTTCTGAATATTACAGAAGTCCCTCAGGTTCATTTGTGAGAGCAGAACAAAGCCTATCACCATTTGCCCAAAGATACTAGTTTTGTAGGATTTCACAGGATTGCTGAATTCCAGCTCTGCTTGCTGTCTCATGAACAAAAAGCTATTCCCAATTATTTTGTATGAAAAGGCAAAGCTAGTGAATCACAAGAGCATCACAGGAACCGTGCAGACAGCCCCTTTTTGGGTTTCCAGACCAGCCACTAGCACAGGTCAACAGAAAAGCTATAAAACCCTGTCTCAGTCCCAGGAGGCTCATTAGGCACAATTATCCCAAATTGTGCCTAACGCTTTCAGGGCAATTCCAAAACAACAACTTTCTCCCACCTGCGTAACCACCTTGCACCCTTGCTGCTTTCAGAGGCACCTGGGTATGCCCAGATGGGGTAGATGGCTACAAAACAAATTTTAAATTTTGAAAGATTTTTATTTAGCCTTACACTGAGATTAAAGTTTTGAAGGGCTTCCTACTCCTTTTAGTGCTGCTAAAGAATGCTGGTGGATTTGAGGGCTGGAGGTTGTTTTTGTACATAATTGTCTGTTAACCTGTGAATTCTCAGAGCTTTCTGGTAAAGGAAATGCAACTTGAGCCCATCAGCACAGAGAGATTCCTTTGGATCCCACTCCCTGCATTACAGAACTTATAAATAACTAGAATTAGCAATGTGAACCAGTCTTGCCTTCTCAAGCAACAGAAACCAGTTACCATATTGGATTTACTAATTCCAAGCACAGCATTTCTAACCTAGTTCCATTTTAACATGGCTAACTCTACAGAATTGCCCTAAATTAACGTAAGAAAAAAAATACACTAATATTCCCATAAAATAAACAAATTGCACTGTGTTAAAACCAAGTAACCAACTTCATAAACAATTTCTTTTCTGATTAATAGAGGTCTTCTCTAATGTGACATGCTTTGATTAAGCATTAACCCTCTCTCTGGGGATAACCCAATGTCAGTTTGCAGGTAGCAGTATTTTTAATAATATGACAAATTGTCTCTGCAGCAATACTGATTAGATGTCAAGATTTAATTCGTTTTGTGTTCACTTTGCAAGTGCTGGAATAAATGACAATTAATTAACATAATAATAGCTGGTTGCTTCTATGAGTATTTTGACTTTCTCACTGCATTGCTGATACCTAGACTCTCATTTTCCAGTTTCCTGAGATGTTGACTAGTAAATGAAAAAGTAAAGCCTTTCCCACTTCGCTCATCTTTGAAAGATGGCTCTATTTGTCTGAATTACAATAATGAAGGACATAGAGGAAGGTGGAGACAATGCTATTCAAATTCCACCAGTTCTGGAAAGATAATGACAGGGAAAAGTCAAATAAAAAAAAGAAAGGTCAAGATTTTTTTTAAAAAAATCCAAAAGTTACTGTTCATATCAGTATTTCAAAACCTACAGAACTGACCTAATTTTTGAGATGTTGTGCAACTATTGTTTATGCAAGGAGTAAGAACAGGGACTCAGCACTTGAAAACAAAAATCTAGTCCCTATTTAGTGCCTATGTGTGGACTTGAAACTAAGTGCTCTACAAATTTTTTGTTCTGTAGTCCAGGAGTGCACAGCACAATGCAGGACTGTACTAATTCCCGTGCTAGCTCAGCTGAAGGCAGCAGTATGGCTGTACCACCACAATACTCTGCCTGCAATTTTACGCCCTGTCTTTTAGGACATCCCTTCTGGGCATGTCCAGGCAGCAGGGTAAAACATGCAGAAGAGATTCAATTACACCTGGGACCCACGTCTGAGACGCAGACATTTTCAAATACGAAAAACCTGTCCCAAACCCTGGAACAGCAAGAGAAGAAGATGAGACTTTGAGGATCTCTCAGCCAGACAGAGAAGATAACAGAACCAGAAGTGTTGCCAAACCAGAGGTCTCTGGATTATCAAAGGCCTCGTCCTGATTTGCTTTGATCGAGACCTTGGAAGGAAGGGAACTGAAGCAAAGATATGCTAAAGTCTTTGACCACAAACAGAAATGCATTGAAAAGAAATCCTGAACAGTGACCCTTTCTTGAGCAAAACCGGTCACATTTCTCGCTGTTTTGGTGCAAAACCACCCGTGGGTTGCTCTCACGTGTTCATTACCTCCATCACCTTACTGTATCTGATCCTGTGTTTCTAATCTAGACTCGCAGCCCTTGCTGGCCTCTAGATCGGGGAGCTGGACAAGTCACCAGATCCAAAGAAATCTGTGTCCCTCACTTGTTTACATAACTCATGATGGCCACTGTTCAGCAATAACTGCACAGCTGAAGCCTGAAGATGACATGTGTCTCAGACAAGCTGGCATCAGCTGGCTCTCTCAGTGGGTTCTCCAGCCATTAAAACTGACAGAGGGGAATGGGAGGGGATACCGTGGCAGTTGAAGGTGGAGTCAAACCACCGACAAGTCATTCGTGGAGCGTGGAGTGGTGATCTGATGGGTGGCGGGTGTAACGCTTGGCCTACAGACAGGATTGAATCAGCCTTGAAAGTCACAAAGATGTAGTGCAAGGCATCACACATGCATGTCCTGTGGCCAAGAAGGATATGGCAGTCCCACAGCAAGGCTACCACTGAGAAAATATATGCTTTACTGAACTGTTGGTTCTGCTTACCTGTCCGGGGGAAGAAAATCTTTGTTGCAGAAGAATTTCTGATCCTGTCTCTCCTCCCAGTAGAAACAACAGATTGAATGGGGATCAGGTAAGAACACTCATCACAAGGCCTAGTTCAAAGGCAGACGGTGTCAAATGGAGAGACAAGAAGATGCTGTCCTGTGGCAATCCCTTTGGTAGGCCGTCATGATAAGAAAGCAGGGACACATCTCTGCAGAGAAAGTCTGTCTCAGACGGCCTTCAGCTCACTGGATCCCCGTTGGCCAAATGCAAGTACTCAGAATTGACAACGTTACCAGCAAACAGTGAATCAGACAAAATCATGACAGTTGTGATCACAGTGTAACAGTAAGTGTCACACAGGTTCAGAGACAGGAGCCATACTCATTCCCAAACTAGAATACTAGGTCAGGATGGTGGCAATCTGACGATAGATCTTTAAATGCATTAGTGCAGTCTCCATAAATCCAGGATGAAGCACCAAAAAATCCTCAGAAATGTCATAGGTGTCTTGCCTTCAGTTTTAGATAACTGGATTAAAACTGAAGAAGCTTTTTCCAGGAGCAAACCCCATTCATTGAGCAAGACTCTGCTGTAACTGAAAAAATCCATGTAGTATTGTACTTGGCTTAATAGTCTGAGTACAGAAAAGGGATAAAAAAACCAAAACAAAACCAAAACCCAAACAAACAAAAAAAACCCTGTTGGCTACACCAGGAAGTTGGCTGGACCAGCAGTCTGCAACCCAGTTAGAAGCTGGCTCAGAGCTGTCAGGGCTGCTTTGGCTGGTGCCATGGGGCTGGACTGGACCAGTCTACGATGCAGAAGGCCGCTAGCTGCACAGCCTGCGCATGCGTTCGCTGCACTGTCAAGCAAGCCTGTAGCATGAGGGCATCAAACACCAGCAAAGACAACATTTCTTGTGTGCGTGGTCCTCTCCAAGTAATATAAGCACCAGGAATAACAGTCCGAAGACTAAATGTGACCATTGCAAGCAGCATATATTTGAAAGGCTGATTTAAGTTGAAGGAACTGTAGCATGGGAATACTGCAGCACTCCACTGTGCCACTTGCTGCATCCTGACCAGGAGGAGGAGGAGAGGAGACACCACCTTCATCAGATATTGCAGAAAAACGCTGTCCTGTCCCACATAGCCGTGAGTGTTCGCACTGCCAAAATGCATCTGAGAAGTCACACTGAGAAGTTCAGTGTAGTTACATGTTAATGCTAAGGAAAGGGATTTTATTTCCTGGCAGCTTTAATATATGAAAGGCTCACGCATACTGTTTCTGTCTGGATTATTTGTAGCCCAGAGCAGAGACTTGGCTGTCCTCCATCTAATACAAAGTTTCTGAATAATTTGTTATAAGACAAAGTAATTTCATAGCCTGCAGTGTGGTGTTAAAGACTTAGCAAACCTGAATCAGCATTTGAGGGTAACCTGTTATCAGAAAAGAGGCAGTACATACCTACTTATCAGCAAATGCTTAATACAAGAAGATTTTCTCCTATACAACAGATTTCAAAATAAGAAGTGTCCTTTTTTAATTTATATGAGCAGCAGTTAATATTTTTCATTACCAACACAATTTTCAATGCTAATAACGTCAGATTAATTCAAAGGTGGTTTCATAAATAATCACCATCAGTTGAGTAATTTCACTGACTAAAAACCTCATCCTTCATAAATTTCTAGCACTTAATTACAATGTGACTGGTAGCAAAAACCTAATGTCCACTGGAAGTGGTAAGTATGTAAACAATGTAAGTGAATGGCTTGGTCTTTTGAAGAAAAATTCAGACAAGAATATTTTTCAGAAACACACAAAAAATCTGGATTATGGAGAATGGTCATTTCAAAGAGCATGACTTGTGCAGAAACTGTCAATAGTTCCAGAGCAGGGCAAAGTCATGGCCCTGCAAGAGCCATTTCTAACAAACAGCAGTACATGCACTGTTGCAAATTATTATAGAATTAAAAATATTTAACTTCTACCTGGTAGGAGGAGAATAGACTCCTAATGCCACTTGGAAATTTCTTGCCTAGAGAAAGGAATTTGCTCATGCAAACAGATAGTAAACTGGAAGGAAAGGAACAGCAGCTTTCCTTGTCAATTTGCTCACATATGTTTTTGCTGAGTAAATTAAAATAAAGAATTTCTCTTGGAGAGAATATTCACCTTCTTTAACAAGTCACTTGTAGCAATCCAATAAATAAAGGAGACCAAACTCTCATATGCAGCATAATTAGAAGAAAGAGCAGTAAAAGCAAAAGCAAGAGCACATTTATTGATGTAATTGTTTAAAAGTGGCAGGAACCTGGATTTCCAAGTATAAAATATAAAGTTTATATCTTTAAATGTTCATTTTCTGAAGCAATTTTCATTCTTAACATAACCTAGAGATATAAGAAAAAGCCAGGAATGTATATATCAATCTGTTTTCTGGGGACTTTTAATCATATATCTCCCAGGAAGGCGATCCTGTTCACTTCTGCAACAGAACACCACCACTGAACTTTTATATAAGCACAGACTGTGCAATTGCCATTGAAAAGGTTACTTAAGAATGTCTTTGCAAACAGAAGAAACCAAATTGCTGTGCTTTGAACTCACCTTCATTCCTTAATTGGATAAGCAGTACCTATCTGCCCATAAATAGTGAAAGGCAAGAACAGTGTAAATGCTACTGTGAATAAACTTTTGGGAATATTCACATAGGGAGTTACACCAAAAACCTTTTCAAACATTTGCATCATAAATTAAAAGAAAATATGAAGTTACCAGTAAGCCTGAGTTCTGCACAGGCTTACAACAAACAGCTATTCCCTTAGTAAATACTTAACATTTTAAACAATTAAAGAAAATATGTTAGAATAAGATCAGCAAATTTTATGTATTTTGCTCTCCGTGCCTAACAACAAATGAAAGCTGTCTCAGAGAATATATAACAATACTTAAGTATAAACTTACTCATCTTATGAGCTCTTTGGGCATCAAGCCACAACAAGGAATCAAAATAAGATTTTTTTAGTTAAATGCCTGTCAACCTCCTTGCAGTGATTTTGTGTCACTGCCAGTTAGCTACAGTCTACTGAAAACCCACTGATGTTCCTTACAATGTGCTACTATATCATCGTCACCATGGCACTGAATAACACCTTCTTGTTTTGAGAAACTATTTCATTGCACAAGTGTATGTTAAAAAAGCATTTAAAATAAAGGTGAAATTGTCTGTATCATAGGCCTACAATCTTTGCATACTTACACAGAAAATGATTATACAGAAAATAAATGATCTAGTGTGTTATTAAATATAACGGATATTCTGAGTGTAGATGATGACTGGGTTTATAATTCATGAGGGTCTTGTACTTTTAACAGGCTTCCAACCACATAAGTTAAGTCAAGAAAGTTAACAACTAGATTAAGTCATGCTAATAGTAAACAGGATTTCTTAAAAAGCCAAAGAGATGAGAAATGCCAGAACAGAAAGACTTTCCCTTGTTAAGGCTGACTGAAATTAGCAGCACTACAAAATGACATCTAGAAATTAAGGCAACTTTACCTTAGTGACAAAATAGTAAGATAAAGGAATTGCTGAACAGCGATGCACTTGTGCAGAACTCTTGTACACACTTAAATCCCTGCCTGCAGATGCAGAGACATTTTTGGGGGAGGTAAGATCAAATACAGATAAATGCTGTCCATGACAGAGGCCACGTATTATTGATTTTTAGGAAATAGAGACAAACCTCCTAAAGATTTAATCTTCTTTTCGTTAATATTTACAACCATTCGAATCATAAGTAGGGTTATTTATCAGGTTGTCTTCCTTATGCATTTCTTACTGTAATGTTGCTAATTTGCTGGCTGTGTTACTTAGATAAGATTGTAACTGAAGATCTTTCAAACACATCACATGGAAGCACCAATTTTTTTCCTGGACATGGTTCCTTGAGTTTCCCTTGTCTGAATTTCACCCTGCTCTGGGGCCAGAATGCCTGTGTTTAGGGTCAGCCCTGTCAGGCACAGCCAGCTACCCCAGAATACCACCACTGGGAAAGAGCTGTGCGAGAAATGACAGCGAGACCGGGCCTCCTGCTCCTCCTCCTCCTCCTCCTCCTCCCCTCTTGGCTCAGGAACTGCATTTACACGCAGGTGTTGTGCCAATTTATTCAGAATAAATGTATTAGATTGCTTCATTTTGGATACCAGTAGGACTACTGAATGCGTGAGGTTTCTGCATCATTTATACCTGTGATATTTAAAGCCGAGCTAATGTAATCTGAAAAGGCACATTTCCCTGAAATGGAAACTCATACTTGATATGTGAAACAGAACGTTTTAATTGTCTGCACCCTCATGCTGCTGCATTTGTTAGTTTAACATCTCCATTCTACTCTTCTGATAAATGGGCCCCATTTAAAGGCAGAACAGGCCTCGCTCACAAGGTTGAGCAGCCAGCGGGTAAGTAGGATATTTTGGAAATGTGTGATGACACCTAGAGAAATAGGGATGTTTTATCAGACGGTGCCTATCTAATTCACGGACAGAGATCAATATCAAGCTACTGTCTCCTCATCCATCTTCTGACTAAGCTGTTCTACCACTGTGCTCCCCCTTTCTCTCTCACAGAAAGATTCAAACTTTTTTAGTCCTTACACAACGCAGACTACATTTTGCATGAAAAGAGGCAAATGTATCTGTTTATTAATAATGAGATTATTGCTTTTTCAAACTTTTTTGTTTACTGATTACACTGTAGGAAGAAAACACCCTTTCCTGTATGGCAGTCCTGACAGCAAAGTATCTCTGACCCTTCAAAGGTGAAAGGGATCCTTTCTGCAAATGGGACCCAAGTGAGGTGCCTCAAGACAAAGAGCTGTGCTGTGCTTTAATAACTGATCATTCAGAGGAGTTTATTCCAGGCAAGCAGCTACAGTCAATCCCATACTGCAGCTATGTGTTCAGGGTGTTATCCTCAAACCCCCAAACTGGTAAAGGACTTCCATAAGCTGCAAATGAAAACTTATATCTTTCAACCTCATCATGGGCTCATGTCTCTACGTTCTGCACTACTGCAGAGTCTTCTGTTGGGATTTCTTTCTTGTCCCAACAAGCAGATTTGGTTGCTTCTCCATTCTAATCTAACTTCTACAACATTTCAATAAAAACCTTCTTCTGTCCATTATCCTCTCTGAAGGGGTTGGGTTGGAACAGTTGCTCTGTGTTCAGTATATATATAAGAAGAAAGTAGCCTCCTTTCTGGAGGTAGCTGGACCAATACAGAATGATCCTGAGAGCACAAGATTAAAGGAGTTAATTCCCTTGGACTTGGTTTGATGCATTTTGGTTGGGGGTTATGCATAGCAATAAGCAGAAGCATGGAGAAAAATAAAAAAAACAACCCTGGAGTAAAAGTGAAGAAAGGGAAGCAAGAGAGCTCACTGCTGGTACAAAGAGGCTGAAAATTCTGAATAAAGCAGCCAATTTCTAAATTATTATAGTTGTTCTGTTCAGAGAGCATTCCTGGGAAATCCACTGCTTCAAAGATATATAGGATATATAGGATTGATTTCCTTTTCCAATAAACACTATACCTGAAACGTTAACTTTTTACTCCTATCAAAGAGTACATTCTCTCTTTCTTTTCCTATATATAAATAAAACACACACACATTATAGATATACACACAGACATTATATAGTAGGCTTGCAAGCATAGGGCTGCAAAATGTAGGAACTTAAGCCTGATCTTTACAAAACCTTTATGGCATTTCATTTTACATTTGCTCAGCTTGCCATGCTTCCAGAGGGACTCTGCAGGAGACTGAGCTCCTCTTTACCCTGCAATTCTCTATAAACCGCCACATCAATACGAAATGGCTACACATCAGTGATTAAAAACCCTCAAAAGTAAATGTTTAACTCTCTGTAATGACACACACTCCCTGAGTCTTTCCATCTTGCTCCTTTAGTCTGCTTCTGTGGCTTCTCATAAATGATATTTTTTCAAGCCTGCTTTCTTAGAGTCAGACTTCTACTATTTTGCTGCAATTTTTCTGCACATGAGGAAGGGAAAACATACACTTACAACCTTTATCATTATGGTCAAACTACTCCTGTTTTAGCCTGAGTTATATATAGCTTCTACAGATCTAATTGTATCTTACTTCATCATTATATCAATTTTGTCTTAGTTAATTACACCTTAATTAATCTCAATAAGTTCTTTTCCATTACAGAGCTTCAAGGTATTGGTCTCTTCTATTCTCTGCTCACAATAAAAGTTTATTCTGAACACTACAGTACAATAATGAAATGTTTAATGCAAAAATACCTAAATTCCACACAGTAGCCATCAGCATAGCTCATTCAACCACACAATCTAGCTTTCAGATAATTTATGATCTATGTATAGGTAAGGCCTTCAAAAACCCTCTTCCTATTCATTTGGATACAAACTGGGCATGGAAGGGGAGAAGTTTTAAGAAAATTTCGTCCTAATCCCTACCATCACCTATTCCTTCTCTCAACAGACTGGGAAACCTCCTTTTCCCAGCACTTTCTTATTCATCACACAAGTTGTAAGGAATGGGGAAGCATTTGCACAGAAGTATAGGCTTCCATAAGTCCCCAGCCTGCATACCAGTTCACCTGGTGAAATCAGCACGTAGGGGACAGCGCAGGAGAGGAGCATTTTGGCTCAGCCTTCCCGCTCCTATCAGAACTGCATCTGAAATGATCCTGAATAGGGAGCTTAAAGCTCTTCAGGAGTACCAGAAAGCTTGTCAAAGTTGCTACACATATTATTAATGATAATTCATTCTATGGTTTCCACCATTATACTTCAAACCACTTTCACATGGCTATTTCTTCTTCAGAAAGGCGGGTGAGTTGTTCTATTAGCTGAAAACCCCATCTCACACTTATTCTGGAAGTCAAAGTTATTTATGGGACATTTAGCTCAAGTAATTGAGTGCAAAAAGTACTTTACAGTACCTTATCACCGCATGTAAAAAGATAAGAGTGAAATTCCCATTGCTTTCAGGTAGAATTAACCACTATTCAAATAATTTACCTCAAAGGATACCATTTGTAAAATACAGTAAAACACAATATAAAATATACACCAAGTTAATTGGCAGTCTACAGATCAAAAAGGCTAAGCAATGCTACTAATTTAAATCCAATCACTGCAGAAACTGAAAAAGAATTTCACAAAAATCTTGCTCATGAAACAGTATTTTGGTATTTGTTGCCCTATTGCCAAGAAATTGTTATCACCTAGCTTTACCTTTAGTTATTCCAGTTATAATTACCACTGCTTATTCTGAAATCAAGTATATTCATGTAACACCAGGCATGGCCGCTACTCCATCTTCAGCGCCTGCATGGTGCATGCCTTATAAAAAAGGTGCGTGGGCTGCAACCATACACAGTGGACTGCCTGGAAGAGTCCTGGTCAGCACCGAGCACCTTGCTTCCTACCTGCCCTTCAAAGAGACGCTACAAGCGCGATCTAATGGGGCTGACTGACCTTCAGCAGTTGCCTTTCAACAAACACCAGGTCTAAGGAAGGACTTGGGATTGCCCATTGAATTCTTCAGCTCCCAAAGCAGAGGGCTTAAGGATCTGGTTCAGAAATGAACTGCCTTAGGGTCATATGGTGAAGAAAGGGGCAAGAAAAGGAAAAAACAGAAAATACAGAGGTGAACCAGGGAGGCACAGAGGGCAGCTAGATCAGACTTTCTCAGAGCAAAGAAAAAGCCCCAAATGCTTCCACTATGGGAAATATTCCCAAATATCCAGGACTGAGGCACTGGAGGGTGGAAGCGAGCAGCAAGTATAACTACATTAAGAGCTGAAATCAGTTCACAGAGAACATCCACCTGGAGGATACCTTCCTGCCACCAGAAGAATCACATGGACAGTGGGAGGGACTGGTGCTCTTATTGCAGGGCCATTCACCGCCCATGCTGTCAGTGAACAGTCTTAAGAGGAGGCAGCAGTACTCATTTGAGGCTTGGGATGAAAGATCAAAGAGTAGAAATGCAGGCCCCAAGATCCAAAGGGACCAATAAAATAGTTTTTGGAAGTAAGGCTGCATGTGCCTTGCTGGAGGTAATCACAGGATGGGCAAAGGGCAGGCTAGTGATAGCCATAGCCTCCTCCTGATCCTGAAGGAAAAGCATGAAGAGTAGCTTTGTGGAACTGGGAGTCCTTAGTTCTGCCAGCTGAGTCTGGAGAAGGCAAGGAGAAAGGTTAGCACCTTTGTCAGGGAGCTGTTTGCCTGCTTGTCCCAGGAGAAATCCTCATCTGCAGGTTGTGGAGGCTGGAGCCCAGCAACACAAGCTGTTTCAGGCTTGTTACTGAAGATGCCCTCCGATCTTGCTGAAGTAGCAAAGGAACACTGCAGGGGAGACAACTTGGGGGGGGGGGAGGAAAGGAAGTGGTCCAGAAAGGTCAACACTGTTTTGAAAATTCTAAAATAGAAATTTGAAGGTCCAAAACACTTTTCATTGTTTGCTTTGTTTTTGTAATATACTGATAGAGAGCACGTTATCTGGTTTGTCTGATTCATACATACTTTTTTCATGCTTTATGAAAATTTTGAGAATTTTACTCTTTACCCCATAGGATAGAAATATAGGATAGAAAACATGCCCTCATTAGGGCACCTGTCATTTTATGCAGTGTTCTGATTATTCTAATGGGATCCAAGTCTGATGTTCCAGTCACTCTTTTTTTTTTTTCCCCTATTAGTCTCTCCATAGTCTAATTTTCCCAGTGCAACTTATTATTCTCACTGACATTTGTTAATGGAGAAGCTAGATGGTACTAATGATAAAGCGTGTCTAATTCCCTTTTCATCTTGTTGGGAAAATGATATTTTCTTTCCTTGAGGCTTGCACTTTTCCTTCTCTCACACCCACACATAGAGACGCAGATTTATCTTTCTGTGATAAAAACGTCCAGTCTCTATTCTGCAAATGAACTATAAATCCACAGTTCAAACCCACATAGAGCAACCTGCTAAATCCCACAGTTCCTAATTGGGCCACACTCCCAGCTATTGAAGCCAACAGGAATTTTCCTAAATGAAGTCAGAACTTTGTCCAAGTACTTACTGTTAACTCAGGGAAGCCATCACCTTCTTGAAATGCACTGCTGTCTGTTGTGACAGTGAGTTTAGAAGCTGTGGGGCAGGGGATGAGGGTCCATGTAAAATAGTTACACTATCTTGCTGTCGTGCTGATTTCCTTGGTGGTAATTCATTGCTATAATCTGTTTCCTGGAATCATTTGCAGACACCAGCTGTCAATAGGAGTTTTATATTCAGCCATAAGAAACAAATACATCTGGACACCAGATTTCTTACAGCTTTCTCTGTAAGAAAGTTTTCATCAAAACTCTTTTCGGGGGGGAAAAAAATCCAATTAGCCCCTTGCCATGTAATTCTTTCAAATATTTTGTCTTGTAGGAATTTCAATCTTCACCACTTCTCCACCCCCATTTTCTTTTATGCAATCAGAAAGATTCTCTACACTTATAACCCCATTTAGTGGTATTTCACCTTAGGCTGTCAGTTTTCAAATAAAATTCTCTGGCAAAGACTGACACAACCGAACAACACACAGTTATCACAGCGCTGTTCATAGCTTTCCAAAATATCCAATTACCTTTGCTGTGTAACAGTCCATAGAGGTTTATATTGATGTTCACTATAGCTGCCAGAAAACAATTGCTCAGAACCCACTGATGTTTGTGGGTCTGCACCGGCCCACACACACAGATGGAGCTTCCAAGTCCTTGTTTGGGAAGGGGGATGTACACTAATGAACTGTGTAGCCCTTGAGTCTGCAGGCAACTAAGCAAGTGTCCTGTTTTCAAGCGTTAAAGAGACTGCAAGAGAGCTTTGTGTTTCACTGACATGCCCCCAGGCATTCTCAAAGTCAGGCTACTCCTATCTTCAAGGCACCAGCCTAGCTTTAAGACCTTGATGTTGAACACACTGTTCGAGCAAATGCACCCCTCTTGGACTGTCATAACCCATCATTACCTGCTTATAACACAGATTCTACCAGAGCTCAGCAATGCTAAAACAGACCAGAGTTGAGCCAGTGCTCACAGCCTGTTGTTAGAACCTATTCCAACCTGAAATGGAAGATTTCGTATCAGAGAATTTATAAAACCAAACAGTGCCTGCTACCGCCGTTCTTGTGCATCCACATTTTCTGTAGGGTGAGAAGTAGATTTTTATAGTGCTCAGATGGAACCATCACCAGGGATAGGGCTCCATCCTTCCAACTGGATTTTGCAGTAATCTGACACATCCCAGATACAATTACAGCACTGATGACCTAACAGTATCTGGGTATATCCAAAGATTGCCCTCACTTTTAAGACAGTGGGCAAACCAGCCAAAGCTATTACTCCTCTTGCTCTGACTGTGTTACAAGATGTCTGACAAACCTAGGCCAATGCTGAAAATCCTAAGATTTCTCTCAGAAACACATCTACAAACACACTGTGCATCATTAGAAATATCCCTGGTAGAGCTCAGACACTGCAATGCTTAGTGCTGATGTCCTAGACTTGACCTGTCCATGCCTGTCACTCAGACACGTTCTCTAAAGGAAAAATGAAGCTATGACCTTACCAATACAAGTTTCCTATGCAAGATTAATTTTTTGTTTTAACTTACACTTTAAGTAATCTAGCACTTCCCACTCCCCAACCCCCATTTAGCATTTAGAGCATACACAAACAAAAGCAAAATCTTTTTGCATGACTCATATGCTTTTCATCTCCCGGCAAAGAGGCTTTGGCTCTACAGCTCTACACTGTATATTTCTCTGTGTTGGTTATGATGGCCATAAACTATTTAAACTCCAGCAGCGCTCCAAAGGCGTGGAGTACTGACACAGAGGAAAGTACAGTGTCTTCCCTCGGTGCCAGCTGTCTATTAAGACTTACCCTGCAATGCGACTCTGATAGGGCATCCACATAATGTCCATGCAGAGTCCCTCAGGACTCTGTATGTGCCAATGACAAAATTACTACAATCCATACTATGCACGTAAGGTAAGGCATATGCCAACTGACATGTTTTGATAACCCTGCTTTTTTCTTAAGGGTCTAGGTGCTTTTTGTTGTTTTATGCAGGCTACAATGCTGAAGTGAATCATGAAGATGTTTTTTAATTAAGAAGGAGGAATACAGAGGACAGCAAAATCTGAGATCTGGAAAAACATGAACTGAAAAGAGAAGCTGAAGGAACTGAGTCTGTCTAGACTACAGAAAAGAACACCAAGGCAAGAAATCATATAGAAAACGTAGCTACTGAACAGGAGAGAACTCTACTGTGGGTAGGACAAGAAGTAATAGTTTTGAAGTAGGACAAGCGAAATTTTAGTCAGGTTAGACTAAAATGTTAAGGAAAATAAAACAAGGAAAAGTTAAGGAAAATAAAACAAACACACTTACAATATGGATAGTGAAGCACTTGAAAAGACTGGTTAGAGATGCTGCAATATCCACGAACAGACAAGACAAGCACCCGTTGTGGATGAGGGCTGGATGGGCAACGTCTGCCTGCCCAGCTTCCTCACTCCCCCCAACTCAGATTTTATGAAATCCACAATTCTGTTTTGAAAGAAGACAGATGAGAGAAGGCAAATAGAAAGGTCATTAGAGTACATACAATGCCATTTGACACAAAAACTATGGGGGTTTTAATGTACAGATGCAAATGTGCTGCAAAACTATTGTAATACTCTTAACTTTTCTGTGTTATAATTTGGCTGGAAATGATGGTTTGGGATTATATGCATAAGTACAATTCCTCTACTCCTCCTACAGGAGCATGTTATCAGTTGTATTATTATCTTTGCCTTCTGGTTAAGCTATGTAGTGAGTTAATGTTGGTAGCGGAAAGATGAAACTACCAATAAAAGAAAAATCCAAATATAAACATGGTTTTAGTGTCTAACCCACTCTTTTCATTATCTCATCTCTCAGTCTTCTTGACAGTTAGTATTCTGCCCCCCTGGTGTACTTTAGACAGACAAGGATCTGCTTTGTTCTGGGCTTACTGTTCATTGATTAACTAATGCGTTCATAACAGGCTCACTATAAAGATAAAGCAAACTGGGTGAAAAAGCAGAATGCTCACAAGCTCGCTACTTCAAGTACAAGACACTTTTCCAAGGTATTTAGATGTCTACAAAAGCAAACAGCTGCCCTTCTCCACTAGGTACCCAAGCAGACTATATATCCAAGTCACATCCTCCTCTGTATCTTTGAAACTTAAATACATTTTTGAAATTATATCCTACATGTTTAATTTTATTCCTATCCAAATACATCCATTTAAGCATATGTTATGATTTAATTCCATTGCCTTAGGTTCCCCTGACCTCAGCAGTGATGATTTAATGAATCTCAGGATTCATCTACTCCGGTGATCTGTCAAAGTTAACACCTTGGAGTACATTCACCCTCAGATCCCAAGTGTTGCAGTAATGTATTCTAGCACTGTGTGATAATTTAACACAAGTGACTTTCACAAATGCAATCCCAACTAACTGAAACATGGATTATTCCCTGTGCTTGCCCTGAGCACTGATTAAGAGCAAATGCATTGAATTTTATGTATAGAGCATATTTTCCTCATACCTACATTTAACTTTCAGTCACACTGACCTTATTTCCTCCCGAGGCAAGAATAAAACATTGATCACTATTGCTTAGTTGCACAAAAGGACGATGGGTACAGAAACACCCCAAACCTGTACCCTTTGAGCCAATGTTTAGTGATGCTGCCAGCAAGAAGTTCTCCAAAGAGCTGTGGCTGCATCCATCCGTCACAGGGTCCCAAGGGTTAAGCCCTTGCACCCCATTCATTTCTAGAGCCACAGGAATTGCTCTGAAGGCTCTCTGACTTGTAACTACTTGTACAGATTGAGTCTCTGGAGACCATGACATAATTTTTAGTACGAGAACCAAGAAAAATTTAGCACTTACTATGTAACAATTTTTTAAATAAAATACAACAGAATTCATTAACAACATACATCTTCTTTCAGAAAAACATGCTGGCAACATATATGTCTTCCATTATGTTTCTTAATTTTAAGAAGCTATTTTTACAGGAGTGTTCTTCATTTTTCATGAGAGAAGACCATAGACAGAATACTCAGATCATGCAGCACTGCACCTCAGGGAAACAAGTCACAAAATCAGACTGACTAGCTGCATTTTTGTCTCAGCATCTCATAATCAAAATTACATTTCCAATTTGAAAAAAATATGGGGCTCACTACATGCATATGACCATGGTTAAGTATAGACATATTTATAATTACATGGAACTCTGAGTTCAAAGCCTATCATTCCAATGTGTCCTTAGCAGAAAAACAGGGATTCAGTCAAGTATTAGAGGAAAAACCTTGTGAGGGAGGGAGGGACAGGAGGAAACCTCTATTTCTTGTCAGCTACCAGCACTGGCACTCTGACAACAGTGAGTGACTTCAAACAGAACATTTCTGTGGAAAGTTGACATTTTACTTCAAGCATTTTTAAAGGCCAGATGCCCTCACCACTTTCTGATGAAGAAAATCCAGAAAAAACTTCAACCCTTGGGAGAGTCTGGACTTAAGGCAAAACAAATACAGATTTCTTGCTGCTTTTTAATGGACAATACTTTCCCTCATGCATTCCCTGAAGTCATTTACAGAGTCTCATATGGTTTTGTCCCTTCTGTTAAAATCAGAGCGGTCCTGAAAGATTCTGAATGCTCACCAATGCAGAATTCTGGGTCAATAAATTCCAGGACCCATCTGGAACCAAGTAACCTAAATCCAGAATTATGTCCCCCTCCTATAAAACAACAAGTTTTCCTATTATCTTAGGGTTAATTTCAGACAGCTGAGGCAAAAGTACAAAAAGGAAAGAGAAGAACTAACATGTCTAATTAAAAAAAAAAAAAAAATTAAAAAGGAGGGGGGAAACGGGGGGGGCTCAAGATCGGAATGTAAAGAAGAAAACTGATAGGAAAAAGTAGAGACACATCACCCCAGCTCTGACTGGTGTTGGCATGCTTGAAGAGCCTCTTGGCCCTGTTTCTTAGCTGAAATCCAGTCCTTTTTGCTGACCCTCAGAACTGAACTGAATGAAATATGAGCCACTCTATTCCAACAGGGCTAGCTAAAGTCACTGATGCAGGTTTAAGTTTGGCTTTATGGAGATTTAAAGGACTCAAATAAAAGACTAAAAATAAAAGAGATTGATTTTAAAATATATCTAGTATTGTCAAAGAGCTTTGGTACCTCAATGATCTTTTACTGCCTTCTATCAGAGAACACACATGGGGCATTTTCAATTACTTTAATTACGTGTCAGGGTTATTGATGCACTGAACCCTGCCAGACATTCCACAACATTATCTTTAATCGCTAGCATTTTCTTATCTCTGTTCCAAGTAAAAGTATTTTCAGTTATTTTATTGGATAAAAAGAGAACAAAATACTGGGTTTAGATTGAGTTTTAAAAGATAAAAAGCTTAATTTTTCTCATTCATCGTAGTAAAATAATTCTCTCACTGGCATTATTTACCTTTGTAAAACGTTAAAAAAAAAAAAATCTTTCTGGCGTAACACTAGGACTAAAGTTCCTGCAGTTTCTTTAATACTTTACTAGAGACCTTGAATCCCAGAAATTCAAGCACCAAAGAAGTAACACTACTTCTCCTACCAATTCAGGCTATCTTCAGCTGCGATGGAGACAAAAAATTGAACTGGCTATATGAGTTTCCTTAGATTCTTTCTCTCTGTGAACCATCAGAAGAAAAAAAGAAAAAGCCTGAAATGAGGCCATCAGTGTAAATCAGCATAGGTCCACCAAAGTTGCATTTTGGTCACTGAAATTCATATATATGATTACAAGAGGGTGAAATGCTGCTCTCAGAATGATTTCCGGGAGCTGCTGTAATGGCATTCAAAGTACATGTGCCTAACAGCACTTGTGGATTGTGAAGATAGATGGCAACAAAACAACTTCATCTGCAAGTAACTGCAGAGACTAAACAGGCATCCTGGATTGAAAAGGTCCTGCTCATCTGCCTTCAAACTTGTACAAAGGAAGAATTTGATAGAGCAAAACAAGTGAACTGAGGGAATTGCACATTTTGGTACAGAGATCAATACACTCCTGCTAGCTAGCAACAGAAATCAAAATTGCATCTACTGAAACAGCAGAGGGAAGGCAGGTGATGTTTGCACAGCGTTTCTGCCTGGAAAACTCAGTCAGGAGACAGCAATGCCCATTCTACAGCAGATGGCCCATAGGACTTTGCCCTCTGCTCCATCAAGGTATATTTTTTAGGATAGGCAAGAAAAATAAGACAGAAAGCAGGATGGATTTTGGTAGCAGCTGATAATACAATATCTTGATATCTCATTTTTTATAAGTGGGAGATTTACAGGAATTGCGTATTTTACTACAGGATCAGATTTAAGCCTATTATTATAAAGGACAGTCAGTGTACGACCACCCTGTATTCGCGATATCCAACAAGCCCTTGTCCAGTAAGATATTTTATGGTTCTTATTGTACAATGACTGGGTAAAACCTATTTAGGCCTTCAGGTCTATACAGAATCATTGTCAAGAACTGAAATTACTTCTACATCCTTCTGAGTCCAGACTCCTTCCAGGATCTGACCAGGAGGGAATGACCCCTTGAAGGAGGCGGAACCTACCCTCAGCATAGACAACTTATCCAATTTCTGCTCTTCTCATCAGTTGGGAAGTCTGCTCTGTCTAGAACATAAATAATATATTTACATTTTATTGAGGAAACACCAAGCAGCCAAGTAATACTGCACTCTGACACACTGCTGCACAAAAATCCCCAAACAATAAGATCTACCCCTCCAATAGCTAGGATCCAAAATTCTACCTCATTACATATTCCTAAAGCACTTTGCAATATTTATGCTATAATGACCACAAAATATACTTCTGCTCCAAAAGAGATTTTACCTTCTGTTATGTTCAATGCCACCATTAGAGCTATTACAGTTTACAAGGGACAAAATAACTAAAATGCCTATGGCTTCCTGCATGGGTCAGCTGAACCACAGGTCCCTTGCTTTGATCAGTCTGTCAGCATCAGCAACCCTCAGCCCACCACAAAACCCCTGCAGTTGCCAGATACAATCTTATGATCACTTCTGTCCAGCAGTATGCTGCATTCCTAGGTATACATATGCAGTTTTTTCCTCTTTTCCAAGCTGTCTTGTCTTGTTCCCAGTCCAATGAATACCGTTGCTGAGCCAGGGGGTAGAAGCTGGGAAAATGTCACAGTGCTGATGACCAGGGAGCTATCCTATACCCAGAGAGAAATGCTGTGGCCAACCAGCCACAGGGGTCTGCAAGTGAGAATTCCTGTCTTAGATGAAACTCAGTCTCCCTTCATTTATATCTTCCTACCTGCAGCTATGTTAAAAACAAACAGAAACAAAACAAAACCTTCAAAAAAAAAAACAACAAATAAACCACACAGAGTTCTGCAGCACAGCTTTGCACAGTTTATGAGTTCAGCTGAAGTTATGGGAATGGCATTTTAATACATTGCATCATTTCTCAGTGGCCAAATAAGACAACAGAAGAAAAGAAAGAAACGGACAGGAACAAAACATTGCTGCTGACCCCCTCAGTGCTCTGGATTTGAATGACTTCTCACTTTGACATCACAGCACCTCTGCTTCACAAAAGAAAAATTCCAAGGAGTGCTGCAGACAGTATCAGTGGGAATTTTTCTCATCAGCATTTATTTTTGTTAACAAACAAGCTTTTATTTATTCTAATGACTTTCTAAGAACAGAAAGTGAGGACATTACCAGCACCTTGAAGTCATTCCAGTTACCTAACTCGCTGGTGATTTTACAAGATTTTGTAGGTAGCTCATGTGTCCTTAAATAGAATAAGCTTATGAACATAAAATCTTGGATGAATCTCTGCTTTCTGCAGTCTGCTGGCACTATTAATTTGCACAATTCTGAATAACAGCAGTAATACAGGCATTGGACACCCATAATGAAAGAGAAAGGTTATTACAAACACAGTTTGGTCATCATTTTGATACAGATATACCAGTGTGCAAGGTGGCCAGCAGAAACTGATATGGCACTGCCAAACTCAGAGGCAGGTACAAAAGCTTCCCCACTCCAGCCCACCCCCCGCCTCCCTCCTCTGTTTCACCTATTGGGAAAGCCACACCCTGCGCTTTCCCAGACATACCTCCATTGTCTGAATACAGAAGAATGAGATGAGAGTGTATTTTTATACAAGAAAGGAATACAGTACTCAAATCTGCACAGCTGTTTAGGACTGGAATTCCAGCTTCCCAGTTGTTTTTCCTAGAATAGCTACAAAACCATAGTTGTGCAAATTCCTTTACATACCAGGGAAGCATTGGAGAGGAAGTAAAGAAAAAAAGCTGTCAAGAAGAGGCACCCTGTAGGGGATGACACAGCAACATTCAGCCTGTTAACTTCACCAAACACATTACTCAACCAGCTCATTGCCACTCTCCACGTAACACTGCTCTCTCCAGAGCAAAGCACAGCGCAGGGAAAGAAGGACCTCTGTATCTTCCACAATCCTCGTCAATGTTTTCCCCCAACCGCAAATTATTATGATTTCCAGTTCTCCCAGCAGCAGCACTTTCATTTCATTTATAGAACAGTAATTCCCACCCACGCATAATTAATTGCCAAAATATAAACTGTGTGACTGTGATACAGCTGCAAACAAGGGGGAACAGGAGCAGAAATAATGAGCCAGTGCCAGGAACAGAAACTCGAGTCCAGTGTGATTTAGCACATGGCCGCAAGAAAAAGCCAATGCTAGACATCTAGTTAATACTCTGCAGACCACATTTTGATTTTGGAATGTCATACACAGACTGCATTTGCCAAGACATCTTGTAGACAGGTTAAATCCTGTAAATTTTGGGGGGGGGGGGGAAGCAGAGAAAGTGTGCTGTACAGAAGGGAATTCAAGTCTAACTTGGCAGGAACACAGCTCCATATCACCTAGTTTGCATGAAAACTAAACACTGAAGTAAAAAAAAAATATATATATATAGTAGTGTGTATTTGTCTATGTGTTTTTCTTTCCTCACAGAACCACCTAAGCCACTATGTTTATAGTAACATATTGGTGTAATAACAAAATAATGACTTTTAAAAGACTTGTGCTTTTAGAAGCTTTTCTTCATTGTTTCCACAGTTATCAAAGATCACTATGGTAATCTGAGTTCTCTTGGGAGCTATCAACACTTAACTGCAGCTGGAGTTTGCGTTTCAGACTGTTTGAGCTGGCAAGGTAAGAACCTCTTGATCACATCCATTTTCTAATTGATGAAAAATTATAAGCATGGGGGGGGGTTGGGGGGGGAGAAAACAAACAAAAAAAAAACATCAAACCCAAAAACCTCTTTGAACTAGAGAACATGAACATTGGTTTGGGATCTGAAGAACTGCATTATGAAAGAAAGCATCAACAAAAAATGAGTAATGGAGAATTAGCAAGGGAAATAATTATGTCAACAAATAAGTAGTGAACAACTGATTGACACCACAGTAAAGATTCACTAGAGAGATGCAGCACAAAAAACCTGCCTCCAAAGCAAACAAACATCAGCACTGTGTGATATAAAGTGTGCATAAAATCATTCACAAGAGACTATTAATCATGTAAAAAATGCGAGCTAGTTTGCAAAATGAAGTTTTGCACATATTTAACTGATTTCTAATCAAGTGTAATACTTAACCACAGACTTCAAAATAGTAATACACTTCAGGCTTTCTATTCCATGGATGAAAACAACTGTAGGGCACAAATCTCCCTCCCCTCTGCGTTTGTGGTTACAATATGCTCAAGCCATACAGGAGTAACACTCAGAATTGCTATCTTCAACTTGCAATTAGAAATCAGTGTGCAAGTAATGAGCCAGAGCAAAGGCTCGCCTGCCTCAGCACCCTGTCTCTGACACTGACCCAGAGTGGATGCCCAGGAGAGAGAGTAAGACTCTCCCAGCCATATGAAGTCTCCCAGGGTTTAGATGAACTGAAACATTTCTTCCAAAACAGGAAACAAAACCCATAACAACATAAGAAGGTGACAATTCAAACTGCCCATATTCTTTCATGTTTGCAGACAGCTGATACTAAGCTCAGAAAGAAGGGGGGAAAAAAGAGCTTTTTTGGTGGTTTTTTGGTTTTTTTGGTTTCTTGTTTTTTTTTTTTTTTCCAGGGCCTATCAAGGAGATATTCCTGCAGCAAACAAAAAATGCGTTTCTGGGCTATAACCCCTCCTCATTATTTTCTGGAGGACATAATTTCTCTCCCTTCTCTTTCAGCCAGGTGGTAAAGGGTGGAAGCCAAGGCAGGTCTGGCTCAAGACACCAACAAGGTGGGTACATGCCTGGGAGAAGAGTCTGCCTGAAGTAGCAAAAGACATTTCTGTCCTGCTACCTCTTTTGCCTACAACAGTCCTGGAAATCAGATCTGCAAGAACTGCTTGGATCAGACCCAGACACTTCCAGCAGCAGCAAACACACCCCAGCCCTCCCCTTACCCACCCCAGCACAGCTGCCTTTCCCTCCCCCTCCTTAGCCCTCTCTTGCAACAGGATGAAACAAAAATCCAGCCCTGCCAATACTGCAACTACATGCTCTCAGCAGGGCTGCTGTGTATTTGATTGTTTGCTGCAATAAGCTGCCATCTTCAGTTCTCCTTCACCTTCCCAGCGGTTGTACAAAGCATTTCTTTCACACGCTGTCCTCTTGCAATGCAGCTGTTTTCCTCCCCTCCTTCCTACAGAAGCTGCAAGTCCCTCCCCACCCTGTATCTCAATTGCATGCAGCACTTCTGGTCAGCTCTCTGTGGAATCTTATTTGCTGCCTTCTGGGAGCAGAAATAACTGAGGAGCAGAGATGCATTTCTCTGCTGATGCGTGACTCACAACCAGGATAATCATCAGCAGCTGCTGATGACAGAGGACTTAGTGATGGGCTCCAGCCTCAGTATTTTTAGACATTGCAGAAAGACTTTGAATCTGAACTGGAATATCAGAGGATCAGGCCAGACTCTATGAGTCACACAAGATCTGTAGAGCTAATAAATATCTTGGACTCATTTTTAGAGGCCAGTGTGATAAATATGGGTAGAAAGCAACAACTTTTTCTCTTTATGAAACAAACCTAATGATACCACATTTGGCTCTTGGAAAACCTTGCTGAGATTCTGAAATCCCACAAAATTTGTTTAAATTGTCTGTGAAAAAGCTGAGGACCATAAAACAATTTAGCAGCTAAGCCACAGGATCAATAAAAGCACAAGAAACCAAAGCCTATCAACAATGTCTGACATAGTTTGGTTGTGAATTCAGATCAAATGCTTTAGAGTGATTATGAAGCATCAGATCATGTGAAGAAACTTGCCATGAAACTATCTTAGGGAACTTTAAAGTTGATTTGTAGAAGAAAAGCTCTAGAGCCTGGGTTGTATTTGGTTTTGTGAGGTTGTTTTAGAAAAGAAGAGAAATATGATATCCTGGTCAATAACGCAGTGAAAGCGAGTTCATTGGGATTGAAAGTGATTGCTCACAGCTTTAGGTTTCAATAAATAAGAGCACAAATGGGTCTTTGTTGCATCAGTTTAATCTTTACCCTCATTATGGTTATTTTCACCCACTTGTGCAAATACGAATGTTTAGTAAAGATGTCAAGTACATGTCTAAGTGCAATGTAACTTGGCTCATGCTTGTCAGAGAGGCCCACATGCCTGCCTAGGAGACTGTTAGAGCTGGGCACTGATATGAGCCCTGGGTGCTGGCTGGTGAGTGCTGGCTCTGTTTTTTGCATCACTCTCTAAGCTCCCCACACTAGAGTACTGTTCACCCCCTTTGCATTAACACCTGATGGGACGGCACTATCATTGGTACGGTTTATAGTGGTAGTAACCCAGGAATCTTCCACAGAAAAAAATCAAAGTCACATAATTTACCTTCTTCTAACAGCAGCAGCAACATAAATGGGTTAAGAATTCATTTAAAAAGTCTATACCTCCAACTTTGGTGCATATATTTTTTGATAAAGGATTAAAGGGATTTTTCCTCTTTTCACATCATCCCCAGGCAGTGCTCTTTGCCTCACTATTTGAACAAGCACTAGTAATAATTACAAGTAGCTTTAGAATGACATATAGTCACTTTTTAGTAGCTATTTCACAGCTTAGTAGGACAATATTTCTGGGTAACTTTTTCTTCTTCAAATATTTTATCATACCTACAAGACACTTTTTAAAACATTCATCACCAGATATCAATATTTGAATTGTGACTACTGTGTACTGAATTCTGGGTGTTTAAGTCAGAAAGCTATTAAACCTGCTCTTCCTTATGATCATGCATAGATTCTGGTTTATTCGTTGGCACGAGGCTCTTCTACCAGATATCCTAACTGCAGATATTCAGCCTATTTGATTATTTCATTTTGCCTGGTCATCATTTTCACTTTTATATCATTTGGTAACCTACGTGCATTTAATGCAGCTGCACTTAAGTCCTTTATCATGTACTGGATATTCTTCAGGGGTCTTACATCCCTTTTCATTTCTTCTGGTTTTATTAGGTGTCTATTGCAACTGAATATTTTACCCTGAGGAGTCTCAATTATTTATGAACATAGAATATTTGCTGGGTTTCACAGTATATGGTTTCCATTCACCATCTGAACGACTTTGTACATGAACAGAATAATCTGTGCTTAATTTTCCAAGTGCTTATGTAGATCTGTTTAGAGTTCCCAGTTTACCTAATTTCCTTCCTCAATCATCAACTTTAATTGAGTTTTATGCCTTTTATGAAAGAAATTGAACTAAGTAAGGTGGTTTGAATTACAACCTCCTCCTAAGTCCTTGCTTAACTAACTCCAACTCTCTCATTAAAATAATAATAAAAAAATCTTAGATTAAAAAAATGGGTCTACTCTCTAGTGACTTCCAACATATCTGTATTCTCTTCTCTGATAAGCCAACAGCTTGTAGGTTCCTCAGCTATCAAAACCATGGAGCTATTTCAAAGCTAGATTTCAAACCACTGACTTTCACTGACATGTAGCTGTTCACATCAATACTGAAAATTATTTTAGCAAGACCATTTGCAAGAGTGGCTGCTCATAAATTTAAAGAAAAGAGTTCATAATAACTTGTGATCCACTGATCTTTCTCTTGAAACGCTGCCAAAACTTCACTAACATGAATGATGATATGCAACTACAGCCTCTGTTTCAAAATAAGTAAGTAAAATGGTTCCAAGAACCAATGTCTATTTTAGACTACTTTGCACTGGCCAAATGAATTAAAACAAGGAACACAACTTTTTCCTCTGCCTGAGCAACACAATTTGCACAGTTATGAAGCAGAAAACAAAGAAAGGTGATATCACCCAAATTAGAAGTAGACAAATTCCGCTTATATGCACTTATTCTTAGTGTCACTACTGAGGTCAATACAAGTTAAATAGTTTAAACCATACCTTCTCCAGTGACAGACAGCCCTTATTTTCCAGCTTCCTGGGTTGTACCCCAGCAAAATTTTTCTCTTGATTTCAGTAATTCTGGAACAACTAACGTGTGCAACAGGATCATCATCTTTAGATCACAACCAGCTGAGGAGGAAATCGGTGACCACACACAGCTGAGCAGCCTAATCCACAGCCAGCCAGAAATACATACATACAGGGTATAAAAGCCAACACACTTTTGCATACAAATACAAGCAGCTATTTGTCCACCAAACCTGGCAGGTGACAAACCCAAGCCCATTAAGTCACACTGATGGTGTCTGTGCTTGGTCTAACACACTCAGCAATCCAGAAATGTCTGAAGGAACAAAGAGTTTTCTATTATTCAGACAGATGAACATCCAGAGAGACATTTGTCAGTCCATTCGGCTAATGAAGCAGAAGTGAGATCAAAAAGGACTGAAAGGGAATTTACATACTAATTCCTTTCCCTTCAACAGCATTGTCATAAAGGTTCAACTCATTTTGAAACCTAAGTACCTAACACCAAATATAATTGCCAGCTTTTACCCGAGTAGAAACAACCCCTCCTCATAAACCATAACCTCTGTTTACCAATGCCCAAAATAGCAATGTCTGCTGATACCATGTTTTCTTCTATTAATCACCACAGCCACCATAAACTGTATGGATAGTCTCATATCCAAATCCTCTTTTATTCTGCAGAAACTTGACATTTGAATTTCATTTCCTGTACTTTTCTGTAGGAAATAGGAAAAATAATTACAGATATCACTGCTATGCACATGAACAGTCATGATCAGATAGACTGAAAGGCGTAGTTCATCTGGGTAAGCACAGGGCCTCTTGGAGGTAGATCGAAATTAGAATGACAGAAAGACCTAGTGCATGTGGAATGGTAACGGGCATGCATAAAAGTTATCTCAGCTTACATTAGATCTGAGATAAACTTATTAGATATTTTAAGTATTTTCCCTATTTAGTTCTACAAAACAGCACTGGCCTCTGAAAAAGACAAAGTTAAATATGTATAACCCCAATCAAGCACAGGAGTCTGGCACTTGATCTGCCCTTAAATATGAGCATTGCCAAAGACATGAGAGGAGTATTGGCAAAAACATTAAAATTACCTTCTGAACACACCAAGGGTCAGTACTGTTGAGATGGAGGAGCACAGAAATACGAATCTGAATGGAAGCAACACACTCTGAAGGAGAGGAGAGTCCTTCCTGTGAAGTAGTCCTGAATACATCTGTCCTGCATAAGGACCAAATGCCTGATTGTGAAGGCTAGCTAAGCATCTACCAAGTAATTAGCTGGGCATTTTTTTCTTTTCTAGTGTGACTCATTTAGAGTGTCTGTTTTTCATTTCACACACATCTTTGTCTTCATAAACATTTGTATGTTTTGCAGTTTGTAAGTAAATTTTATTTCCTTTTACCATACCTGGGCTGGAATATAGGTGGTTTTTCATATCCCTGACCTACACCAAAGCACTGGAAATTGGAAATGTGACAGCTGTTTTACCCAGCACTATGGACCAGACCCTTCCTCAGGCTCAGGCCACACCAAGAACCAGGAAGCCCAAGAGAAGCTGGTGTCTTCTGGTGTCCAGCAAGAGCTGGGGAAGACCTCAAACAGGCCAAGTCAGCAGGTGAAGCACCCATGACACCCAACCCATGACACCCAACCCAAGGCCTTCACTAATATAATGCATTCCATAAACAGAAACTGACAACAAAAGAAAACACTTCAGGGAGAAGGAATTCAGACTGAGTTCACATTAACAGAGAAGTAGCTTTGTAATATGCAG
The DNA here is from genome assembly GCA_013389905.1 of Sula dactylatra. Lineage (NCBI taxonomy): Eukaryota > Metazoa > Chordata > Aves > Suliformes > Sulidae > Sula > Sula dactylatra. The sequence continues at coordinate 124,891 of WEKW01015809.1, forward strand.
CAAGTGGTGGTTCAAGATGTTGTGACCTTAAATAGTCTCAGGCCTTTGTCATCTGTCTGCATGATTCCCTACAGACTGGAAGACCTCATCACTTGAGCAGAACTGAAGATATCAGAGCAAGTGAACATCTTTTATTCTAGCAAACCGCAAAGGTAAAAATATTCACTACTGAAAAGCCACAGATGGAATACAATTAATGAAGTTTGTCTCCTATTTTGTATCATGAAATACCTAAAAAGACTAAGACTCAGATATACTCACAGCAAAAAATATATTTAACATTGTTATCTTTTTTGTGTATTGATGACATAAAAACAAATTCAACCTTTATTTCATTACGTGCAACAACTGGCACATTCTTTATAACAAATAACTACGTTTTGGAAAAAGTCCTAAGTTTATCACTTTGATCCTCAACCTGCTAACACTTAGGATGTAGTCAAATAATAAGCACTTGCAAAACTGACAGACATGTTGTTTTATATAAATCTCATTAAATTGCTTCTGTTCTCCAGATGGATGGCTTAACTCACTAAGTACAAATCTCAAAGACTGTAACTGTGTGCAAAATCCACTATCTTACAGATTAACTCCGAATTCCTTAAAGGCAAACTAATACTGTTGAAATACATTTGTAAGGCACGAGCAGAATACTTGCAGGAGATGTTACTGCGTTGTCCACACTAGTTTACGGTAACTGTTGGGAACTCTTTCATCTTGATGCATGGGGTAAGTGGTCTGTATGTTACCAAGCAAATATTCAAAGCAGCAGACTAATGATTTATACATATAATTCAGCTTTACTAAAAATTCATTACACTAATTAAGCTTTATTTTATCCAAATAGTGACATAATTTGACAAAGAGCAGGAGCCGAAGGAGGAGAAGAAAGGAAATTTAGTCAAACCAGTTCTGCTGCTTTTTCTTTAATTTAAGCAGGAAAAAAATAAACTAATGATGAGGTGGTGTTTCTGAAGGAAGCGAGGCATGCAACATCCCATTGTTACGCAAACTGCTCATTCTCCTGTTATTTGCTTAGCTAGCTGGAGACAGGGAACACTGCAGAGAGAAAACAGTTCAGAAAACTCAGCTAATGCCTGCATTCAGTCCCGTGAGAGGTGGGAATGGCACTTTGACAAACACCATCTCCCACTTCCCAGAACCCCGAAACAGTTTGGAGCCAAGGGCCCAGGGACAAAAGCTTAGTAAGCGAGACTAAATTTTAGCTGATATTCTATTTTCTGTTAGCATTTGTCAAGTATGCATGACTGCATTATTCAGTATCAATAGACAACTAACCAGTTGTAGTCTACTGTAATATAAGCTTCAGTTTAGCATGAAATTAGACTGACATTGCAACAATAATAATTTGCTCTGGCAATCCTGATACTGATAAAAAAAATTATTGAATTTCTGTGGAGATTGTACTGATCAGGCCCTAAACACCCTGTTCTGCTCTCTGTTCTTGTACACCAGGCAAACAAACAGCAATTGAGAACTGATAAATTGTGTAATTCTTTTTTACGTGTGTCCTGTTGACAAAAGAAAAAAACCATATGCTGGATGACTGTAACTCCTCAAGTGTCTCCAGGACATCTGGCTTCCTTAGGTTTCTGTCAAGCCTGTCATTTTCTGTAAAACAGTGCTGTGAGCAAGTAACTAAAATACTATATTAAATTAATTCTTCATGCTGCAATAAAATTCCCAGCTTGTATGTAGCACGAAGTTGTTTAACTGTCTGAGTTCTATGACCAGAAAAGAAAAAAAAGGCCTTTCTAGAACCAAACATTTGAAGGTTACAGAAATGATGTTATTATGCACAAAAAACATGCTGGACTTAAAAAAAAGTAGTAGACTTTCCTGTCCTGAGACATCATCTGTTCAATCACCAGAAAGATCAAAAGCAGCTATTTGCTCAAAGTAAATGGCTGCTTCCGTAAAATTTTCACGTCAGTGATTTTGCCATTCCTACATCTCCACTCTTGAAAACTCAGCAGTTGACCTGATGATCCACCAGGACAGCTGAAGAATGCATTATTGTTTGTATATAAAATACCCAATCATGGCCTAAAATATTCAATGCACACAAAAGTGATTTAAAAATATTTTATTTGGTCAGCAGCAAACATCATCTTGGAATATAAATGGTGCCTACAGATTTTTGTAATCTTATAAGTACAGTATTGCTTTTGCTCAGAAATGAAGTGTTGTAGTGGTAGACTAAAGGAATTGTCACTCTCCAGTGTTTCATTTTTAGGAACCTCAGAAAGGTTTCCAGCAGCCAAGCTTCTTATCAAGCAGCTGCAGAAATCTACAACTTCATTTAAAACTCATGGTTGTCCTGTGCCTCAGAGTTTCTTACAAGAATGCAAGATTATTGTTCATTATAATAAGGGCCAGCATTCAACCAGCCAAGAATAGCAACCTAAGTACATGGGGGTTTAAAGTAATTACCCACAAAGCAAAGGACAAGGTTCTTTGTAGAGCTGGAAATAAAAGGTTTTGGTGAAGAAGAGTGGGGGGAGAATATTAAACTGTTTACTTATGTGGTATGTACAGCTTTTTAGGTAAAAAGACACATGACTAAAGAAGGTATATTAACTATTGCAAAAGGCAAAACCAGAATGGGGAAGGGATGAAAAATTAACAGAGATGAATACATGCTTGCCACGACACCACTGACCACTGAGAGCACACAGACTTTTAACATAATTCTCTCCTCATGCCATGTGAGAAAAAAAAAAAAAAAAAAAAAGAAAAATGGGGAAAAAACCTTCCGAAAAATTTACTTGCAAGGGAAATAGATGCTGTTATCCAGCAACAGATGTCCAGTCCACATACCTACTGCAGGACTGCTGCGACACCGCTGCAGGTTAATGTTAAATGAGACCTTCAGAATTTTATGCAATTGTGTAAGCCATTATTCCCAAAGACATATTTAGTAATTCAAACTTTAATCTCCCCACAGTGTTTAAAAGGAAGTCTCAAGCTGCAAGGATAGCATTTGAAAGCTGTTACTACTTCGTCCTGAAGAGAATTATTGAGGTGCACAGTTGCCAGCCTTCAATATATGAAACAATTCTGATTCAGTAGATTTTTCCCAGTTTAGGAGAGATTATTTAAAAAAAAAAATAGATCTCTCAGTCTACCATCAAAATTGCAGGTCAGGGTCATTATTCTCTAGCTTTACTAGTCTCAGGTGCCTGGGTTTTGAATTACAGACTGTCCAACTCCTTATTATGCTGGCAGCCTCGCACCAGCGCATAGAGCTCAGCTTCCATGAAATTCAGGTATGGGCCATTTGACGCGTATTATACAGAGAGAGATAGCTCCCCTGAAGTAAGTGTCTGTGTAAAAAAACTTGTTACTTCTTCTAATCTTGCAATTATCCTACAGTATCTCCCCTCTTCCCCGCTCTCACAACACCACAAGATTAAATACAAGTTTAAAACCACACCTGACCACTTTTCCGAGGTTTTTGTTCTCTCTCTTGCATTGTTCAATAATTTTTCTCCCAGTTCAATAATTATTTTTCCACTTGCCAGTAGGATGCTTGACTTTATTTATTCCTAAAGACTCCAGTCTTCCTTACTGCATGGAATTAGTTATTGCGGTATTGAATGCCTTTCTTTTTTCAGCAAAAACAAAACACTCCTTTGCTTACTTCATTCCATTAGGTCTTTGATTTATATAAAAATATTTAACAGTAGAAGCTGATGCTTAAAAAAAACCCTACATTCTCCATTCCAAGTCAAGGGGCATGCAAAAACTTTGACATGGAAGTGCTCTTATGCCCAATTTCTGCCCAAGAAAAGGAATTTTCATATAGTTATCTCTGATGCAGACTATAACACTAAGGGCTAATGCAACAGCAGTGTAAGTAAAGGAACAAGGTGGAATAAAACTCTGCAGCAGCCCTACGCCTGCAGGGGTACAAACCGTCCTAGATAGTATCACTATGCAGGAAAGGCAACAACCCTTTTAGCTCTTCTTTGTCTGCCACTAGATGCTCACAGTTCTCACAGGATTTGATATATTTTCCTTTAGATTTTAGACTTTGTGGTTTTCATTCATGCAGTTTTAGATTTCCAAGTTCAACAATTTTCTGAACCGTTAACATACTATTCAAGTGAGAGTGTTCAAAATGAACAGGACTGACAGAAATTACAAGCTCTGCTGTCAGTTGTTTACTGTTGTCTTTTTTAAGGGCCTCATGAGAATTAAGTCTTCCCTGATCGACTATAATTAGCTCAGCCTGGTTTGGATGCAATCAAATGCAAGAGAAACATCAGAGGAGCCACACATTCAGGATGAGGGGAATAGTAACCTCTTCAGAAAATCCTTCACTCGCTTCAGGTTTTCACATGTGCTTCTGTCTCCATACAGTACTAATCAGTTGAAGCACAGGCCCAGTGGTAGGAATAATGACCTCTTTTATAGTATTTTTCAAACTGGGAAACCAGTCAGGAAACCAGCAGTCCCAGTTTCACTGAGCTGGACAGCCTGCCCAATAAGAACTTGAAATATCTGAATTGCTACCAGGCAATCATGATAATCATGATAATCACTCAGTAATCATGATATATGGTCACTTCTACCATTTTTCTCCCCTTCAGTTTCTACTTTCAAAAATTTCAAGTTTCTTCCTGTTGTAAATTTAAGATACTGAAAAAACATTTTTTAGAAGACATAAAAATGCAGAAACGCATTGTGTAAGAGAAACTCAAAGCTTTAATATAAGCCGGTGAGTTGCCTAGGAAATGACGGTATGCGTAAGAGACTCATAGGGACTTATCATATCCTCACTCCTCTGGAAATACACTTACTGGTGTCAAAATTACATATTCGTCAAGGTCAGGGAACACTTCTTCTAATTTCAGCTATAACTGCCATCATGTAGCAGCAGAATTAGCTGCCCTCTTGAGATTTGTGACCTGCAGAAAATCTTGAGCATTACACACACTAGACACCAAACATTTGGGGACAAAACCAGAAAAAATAAAAGAAGGAAATTTAATTAAATACAGAATAAGAATCTGCACACCAAGGAAGATCAAAAAGTTGAAGTACAGCTGTAGCTTTATGCAGAACACTTCCCTAAAAAGGAGTTTAAGCTGAGGAAACAGTTAAATTCTTGAACCAGGAAAATGTAATGCCATGGCTGTGGATTCCTTCCTTATGGAAATGAAAAGTTCCTTAAAAACTTTGGAACCAGACAGCAGCTCTGGGTAGTTTGCAACTTGTATCACCATAAAACTGAGCTTATTTGGACTAAATGTCTTCTGGCAAAGGGCAAATGCAAAACTTTTCATTTCTCTCTAGCCTATATGATATCAGTGCTTTTTCCTTTTAAAACCGGGACTCGATCAAAAGAAATTGTGCCTGCAGGAAACTGAGGAGTTGCACAGAGTGGATTTCAGGCAGGCATCCATTCCCATCACGGCAGGCTCAGCAGGCGCTGGGCTCCAGAACTGCAGCATCAACACAAAAGGGCAATTAGATCATAAATTTAATTAAGAATCTCTGTATGCTTCTGCCATGTGCTATCTGATAGCACCTTACATGTTCCAAAGAGCAAAATGTGGTTGTTTGCCTCTCGTAATAAGCAAGAGTAACCTGTAAAGAAAATAGGAAGTTAACTCATAGGAAAGTGTTTGGCAAACACAGATCATCTCTTTAGCTGGCTTCCTGCCAAGCTGCCCATTTCTTTTTCTCTTCTAACGGGAGACACCACAATGGTCTATGAATCCAATACATGAAAGAAAAATACAGTATCATGAACATATTTTCTACAAAAATCTCATGATGAAGGACTACTTACATGCATGTATCTTAATAAGACAAACCCAAAATTTACACTGTGGTGTTATTACAAGTACGTAACAGTGCAGCCTACTGAGAAAAGTATTTCAATGGGAAGTTCATAATAAGGAATTGTACTTCATGTACACTGATAACAACCACTCCTGATAGGAACTGGCCAACAGCCCCTGGGCAAAGCAGGTATTGCTGCAACTGACAAGAAAGGAAAATTCAGAATAAAATTTTTTTCTATGTCTGTATTGCACATTCAGAGAAAGTTACACAATTATTTTTGTGCTCACGATAAAGACAGTCAACTTTTTTTTTTATTCCACTGCGTTGGCAGAGAAAACAAAAATTAAGCTATGGATTTCTGGGGAATACTGAGACAGTTGTTATGGTCTAAAATCTGTTTCAGTATAAGAAATGGTAATTCAAGAAAATTTCTCTAATTATGTTACTGATGTCAAACATGTAAGACCCAAATGTGGGCACAAGGTCCTACAGCATTTCACTTAAAAGAAATACAGAAATCCTGATGATGCAAGTCTAACTTCCTTTTTAGTTTTGCTGCAGAGATAATTTCATTTTATTTCTTTTAAATTAGAAAATAAGGAAAAGAATCTCTGGAGCTTACCGGCATGGATGAGAGAACAGGTCTCGCTACCCTGCCAAGCAGTAAACTAAAAGGCAAAAACATCCCAATTAACAAGATTTGACTTTAATAAATATCTTCCTTTGAGCACTGAATTCACCATGAAATCTCCCACATTAAAAAAAAGAATAGCGAGAAACACAGTATTTTTGGTCTGACTCAGTACAAAAATAACTCTCCAAGAGACCCCTCATTAGTTTATCATAGAATAGAATCATAGAATCACAGAATCATTAAGGTTGGAAAAGACCTCTAGGATCATCAAGTCCAACCGCCAACCCAACACTACCATGTCCCCTAAACCATGTCCCCAAGTGCCACGTCTACATGTTTTTTGAACACCTCCAGGGATGGTGACTCCACCACCTCTCTGGGCAGCCTGTTCCAGTGCCTGACCACTCTTGCAGTAAAGACATTTTTTCTAATATCCAATCTAAACCTCCCCTGGTGCAGCTTTAAGCCGTTTCCTTGCATACCCTTGCTAGTAACTTGGGAGAAGAGAACAACCCCCACCTCACCACAACCTCCTTTCTGGTAGCTGTAGAGAGCGATAAGGTCTCCCCTCAGCCTCCTCTTCTCCAGGCTAAACACCCCCAGCTCCCTCAGCTGCTCCCCATCAGACCTGCTCTCCAGACCCTTCCCCAGCTCCGTTGCCCTTCTCTGGACACGCTCCAGCACCTCAATGTCCTTCTTGTCCTGAGAGGCCCAAAACTGAACACAGCATTCGAGGTGCGGCCTCACCAGTACCGAGCACAGGGGCACCATCCCTGCTCTGCTCCTGCTGGCCACACTATTCCTGATACAAACCAGGATGCTGTTGGCCTCCTTGGCCACCTGGGCACACGTTAGCTCATGTTCAGCTGGCTGTCAGCCAGCACCCCCTGGTCTTTCTTCCGCCAGGCAGCTTTCCAGCCACTCTGCCTCAAGCCTGTAGCATTGCATGGGGTTGTTGTGACCCAAGTGCAAGAGCCGGCACTTGGCCTTGTTAAACCTCATACAATTAACCTCAGCCCATTGATCCAGCCTGTCCAGATCCCTCTGCAGAGCCTTCCTACCCTCGAGCAGATCGACACTCCCACCCAATGTGGTGTCATCTGCAAACTTACTGAGGGAGCACTCGATCCCCTCATCCAGATCATTGATAAAGATATTAAACAAGACTGGCCCCAACACTGAGCCCTGGGGAACACCACTTGTGACCAGCCGCTAACTGGATTTAGCTCCGTTCACCACAACTCTCTGGGCTCGGAACATCCAGCCAGTTTTTTACCTGGCAAAGAGTACACTTATATAATTCTTTTGAGGTTCTTCTTTCAGCTTTCCACACAAACACATATTTTTTCTCAGTTAAAAGTAAATCTCTTCATGTTTTAGCTGAACAACTGTGGCTTATTGCCAAGAGCAAGAGATGGGACACTAACATTACAACTTCACCTTGAACAGCTGTAGCTTCATATTAGTAGAAAGCTGACACTTGTAATTAAGCAGGGAAACAGACAGCAGCACCACTACAGATCTGAGTGGCCTGACTGTGATTAGTCCTAAAGACATAAACATTTTAATGTGGTTTTGAACATTCGCTATACTTAGGAGGATGAGTGGCAGATCACTGGGCTGCTCTGAATTTTGCACGTGCTAGCAACTTAAAGAGCATTTGTAAACAGCGCTGAATTTTGCTCTTTGATTAATAAATTGGGAATGAAGTACATCTCCAGAGGAAATCAATTTTCTTCAATAAAGGAGGTAAAATCCCTGCAAATATTTCGGAAGGAAGTTTATTGAAAGCAGCTCAGTCTGCTTCTACAGCTTCTCCCTAGAGCCCACCTTCCATCCTGTGTTTCATTCCTCAGAGCAATGAATAAAAGCAATATTAGGACAGGTGTAACTGGCAGGATGCAGCTTCAGACCTTGTGGGGTGATACAAATCATACCTGAAATCTGCCTCATTCTTATGATGTCTAGCGAAATGTTGCCACCTTCTCACAAGAAAAAACACGATGATTTCTTCATAATGCTGGAAGAGCAGAAGTCAATAGTTTCACAGCACCCGATATAAGAAACCCAGAAAACAGATTTTTAATACTCAGGAATTAGAATGAAGATGGAAGGGCAAACTCCTGTGTAGTGTGGGCACAATCTTTGCATAAGATTCGTTCCTTCACAGCATCGCTTAATCCCCAGAAATACACAGTGTGTATGTTAGGAAAAGGAAAGGAGAGCACAACTCCCTCTCATCTCTCCTTGTCTTCCAGAAAGACACTCTTTTTCCTTCAGTACAGATTTGTACACAAAAAGGGTATGTAACACATACCGCCCAATACTTATTTTTGAACTTGAGAGTAGCACGCCATTAAAAAAGCAGAAATTACTTCACTCTCATTAAAATTAAGACAGTGACTTTTCTTGCAAGAGACAAACATTTTTTAAAAAAGGAGTAAATTTCTATGATAATTTTGTGTGTCACAAGTGGAATACATTTTAGAAGTTAAAATTTTTCCATTTTGTCCTGCAACAGCATCAAATATTCATAGGCTATTAGCTGTCGAAAATGAAAACTGTACAAAAATAGAAACAGATTCCTTTCTTCAACAAATGTGAGTGAGGCCATCCTAATCCTTTTAGATCTAGAAAGACTTTTTGAATTTCTAGTTCCAAATATAAAGAAAGTCATAAATAGTGTCATTCTGCTGGAGGGGCTGGGTGTCTGGTTTGGGGTTTTTTTTGGCAGAAGAGCACACTCTCCACAGCCTGGAGACAGGAGTGCAGCTTAGGCTGTGTGACTGTTTGAATTATCCAAAGATCTTCACAAGGTCTTCAGTAAAGTAAAAAATTAAGAACTAGCATTTCAATGTTAGTAAAAAAATCAGAGGAGGAGGGAAGAGTACATAAAATAATTTCAACATGTCTTGATACATCATATCAATCTGTGAAATGCCATGCACCTCTTCATACTTCACCCTTAAATCATCTCACTTACAGCCCATGTTCAATTTCTTTCCAAATTTATTTTCTCCCAGCTTTCATTTGTCTTGAACATAACTTATTATGCATCTTGCAGTTCCACTCACACACCAGAAATAAAAAGCTTCTTTACACGGTAATGTAAGCTTGTGAGTCTTCAAGTCTTGCTTGACTTGAAAAATCTTGCAGAAGATGTCTCTTCTGTTCAGAAATGTTAACACAAACTTGGAATGTGCTTGTGTGTGTTTTCACACATCACTGAAAGATTTAGTTATCCACAGAGGGTGTACCCATAACCTCATTAAATTGATTCAGCTAAGGAAGAGCCTAGCATTCCCTCCCTCTTCATCTCTAGCAATAGTGAGAAAACTCTGAGCACAAAATCTGAAGAAAATTTTGACATTAAGAACTCTTTGTTGTGGTATATTTCAGCAATATTTAACATTTTCTTTCTAAAACATAAATTACTACTCTGTGCTGACTAACTACATACCTGTAAGTTTTCTCATATGGGTAAAAACTGTTCTCTTTATTTCCTTTAACACAGAAACACCCAGCACTATGGTAAATAGGAAAGGTTGCCAGACTGACCTGTATATTTTTCTCTCTCCAAGTCCCTTGCTCTTCTTGCGTTTCAGTTATTCTTTGAGGTATGAGCACAAGAGTTCCTGACTTCGAGGCCAAAAAAGCCACTGCCAGATCCAAAACTTTCTTCCAGAATATGGAGGTGCCCACCTGGGACAGGCATGCTCCTACACGCTGCCCTGTGCAACAGCTCTGCAGACCATCTGCCATGACCTCAGGAGCACACAAATGCCTGGCTTAGGAAAAGGCCAAATCTCATTGTCTGCTGAGCCACCCCTGAAACACCTTTGCATACAGCACGTGTAGCAACTGTGTTTACAATTTTATACCAGCCAGGCAGCCTGAGCAGCAAGGTGTCAGATAAAGGCAACAGAAGACATTTCTCTCCCTATTTTCTGTCCCACAAGTCCTCCCAAGAGCCACGGGATACCAGCTGCTCCATGCCAGAAAGGGATTTTCCTGAACAGGCTCTCGGGGGACATGAAATATTCCCAGCACTACCCAGCCAATTTCATTAGGGTGCTCTGAGGACTGCCAGATATCCCTCAAGGTACTTTAACCTCATAGTCACAAAAGGAACCAATATACAGTACCTTAAAATCATACTGCCGCCTACCAAGTGCCTAAATGCCAACATTCAATTCATTTGGGTACTAAGCAGAAGGTATTTAAATAAATAAATAAATAAAGCCCACTAACTATGCCAAACTCAGTAACAGATTCGAGCTTGTTTTCACTTCCTTGCGTTTCATAATCTGCCCTGTCAACTCACGTTTTCATTCATTTAAAATACCTAGCATGATATTTTAACAACTATGAAGCTGCTTGCTGCCTCCTGCAAGACATGAAGCCTGCTCTGTAGGCTGCCATACCTTGTCCTCACAGGCATTAGGGAGCCAGTGAGCATCAAGAGCCATAGACCAGAGCTTGCTTTGAAGGTTTGTAATGGTGAGAATTACCATCAAAGCTGGATGCAAGTTTTGTGCAGCTGAAGAATGCTCGGAGAAAACAAAACTATGTCTGTAGCTATCCTGGACAGCCCCAAAATGTAATGGCTTTGTACAGTGTATGGAAAAGAAAGATCTTAAGTTTTTCTCATGAATATGACACAGGACTTTAAGAGCCAGGCATTTGTCACTTTGGTATGTGCATGGTCTCCAGAGCTGTCTATCTGACAAAACCTCATCCATTAAAATACATTCTAAAGAAAAAGAGACACAACAGTACATTATTCTTAAGACTGCTATGTGTCAGACAGATTTACAGCAGAAATGTAACCCAGTCCCAGGCATACCTGTGACTCACCGTTAGCAAATCAGAACAATGGAGATCATGCTACTATACAATAAGAATTCAGCAATACGTTGTATTATTTTTCATTCTTCTGCATGTATTGTATTATCAGAATTTCTTCTGAAGAATATTATTTGGTTTCCCATTATAGATAACTGGAATGTATTTTACCTCAATGCAAAGTTCAGTCAAATGAAACACAGAAGGACATGAAAGGAAATCAAAGCACCTAATAGGTTTTTCTTTCACTGCTCGTGGACATATTCTGATTCACTCTTTTTCTACTTCACTGTCTTTATATATGCAATTTGAAAATGGCTCAGGTAATGCTTACTCATAGTTTTTATTGGGTACAGTATGCCCTAGAGTGAAAGAAGTAACAATGAAGGCAATTCATTAATAAAAATTACAAAAAATAGTATGAATGACAATGTCACCATACCATACTATGCTTCTCCACAGAAACAGGTCTCCCAGAAAAGAAATAAGCACAGCTCAGATGTTAAAATTATTCAATACATTACAGTGAGATTTCATCTGGCTTTATTTATCACAAAGCAAATCTCTTCCTTCCCCACAAGCCTCTTCCTTGCAAGAACTCATTTTACTCTTCCACCTAAAGAAATGCTTCAAGGATAAAGCCATGGAGTTCCTCACCTCCACAAACACAGGCCAAGGAACTAATCCCCTTAATTTAACTTTGAGTCCACATATGGTTCAGCATAAGGCAAAGATAAGGTAAAGATTACTTAATTTGTTGAATCAAACCAGTTCTGGAACATCTGCAGTATCAGAGACTATCTTCTGGTCCTGTATTTTATTGAAAAGTCACTGAGGAATATTAGAAAATATTCAGGTGTGCAGCATATGCTAAACTAGGGCCCTATCATTCTTTACCACGAGAAGAGGTAATGCTGCCAACTTTAAAAAGTAAGGGAAAACATGAGAAACAAAGCACATGCTACCATCAAGTCCTTTTGTTTTTATTTTTAAATATAAGACATTTCTGGTGAACAATAAAGTTTTGGGGTTAACTGTGGTCAATACAGACACTCGACACCAAGTGCAGTGTACCATTCACTGAAACAAGAGATTTCTCTAGGAGAACAAGATAAAGCAGATCCAAGGACACAGGGTGCACCTGGAGTTTCAGATAATATAAGTGAAAGGCAATAAGGTAAGATGTTCCCCTCCACGCCCCAATACTGGCTACTGCACATGTGGCTGAGTACTATATTTGTTTAATGCCATCTTGCTCTTCTTTGTAGCTATAGCCCTGGTGCTTACCTCCAGCACGTAGGGAAGATGACCCTAGGGCAGTGTGCCCGCGTATCATCTTCTCCCTGAATATTACACGAGCTTACAGCCTCTCAGTCCTCTTATATTTCTTATTTTCAGAGCACTCCCTCATTGCCTTAAGAGCAATTTTGCTCACTACACACTCATTAAATACTATTAAACACAGTAATAGCACAAACACTAAGAAATGACAGCCAGGCTCTTGTCACGAGTTCTGTACCAATCTTGATGGTACTAATCCAATAATAATTTGAACAAGTCTGGTTCACACCACAGTAGAAATCAGCACAAACGTGCATTCTGAAGTAGTGCAACAGATGCTTCATTGTCAAGACATGCAAAAACATTAGGACAGTATCTTCCCCCCGTGCCCCGACATGAATCATAGAGCCCTTGAGTTAGCTTTCTTAATGGCTTGGATTGCTATAACCTTTCAGCTTCAGAGCACAAACAACACTGTCCAAACACCACCTGCTTCAACACACCTAAGACTCTTCATCCTATTAAAAAGTAAGTTAAAGCATTATTTTTTTACTGGGCATGAGGTTATCAACAACATCGGAATATGGAGTGACTTAAAATACACTACCATTTCTCATCCTTATCATGTTTTGCAATTGCTGATGACTTCCTTTGAAGAAAAAAGGCACTGCATTGTGATTGAGGAGGAAATTTGGTAATGCTGAAACCTCCTTCCAGTGACTGACTTGAGATTAGGTACATAAAAGAAGAATGACAGACATTCAAATTCTAGAAAAAATTTAAGTGGCAATTAGCAAGTCAGTGTTAAGAGGTGACACCCCTCATCACCCTAATTAGGCTACAAATAATGAAAAATGCTTTTCCTCTTCTGTAAAAAGGTATAGCTGCACAAGATCTCAAGTGAGCTTCTGCACAACTGTTCTTTCCAAAAACATTGGTGAAGCAAGATTTTCTTGTCAATAGCATTCATAACTTTCCTACAACATAATAAAACATGGGCAATTGCCAAAATGACTATTAACACTTCCACGGGGTAGCAAGGAAATACATAATGCTGATGTCAATGAAAAGTTGAGAGATAAAAACGTGGTGCTAAAGAATCACTTTTACAAAGTGTACAACTGAGGAAATATTGATATTTATAATTCACAGTTATTTAGTGTTTTCCATAACAAAGCACTCAATAAACTACCATGTAGTATAAACACTGCATCCAAAACTGGAACCAACTCAAAGTCAGGTCTCCGATGTTTTAGCCAGGCCCAGAGGTAGAGAGGAAAGTGAGTGACAACATCCCCTCCAAATAGGGAGAACAGTTTATTGAAAGAAGGAATTTGTACAAGCTATTGTGATTACAACCCCTGTTGTGGCAACAGAGTGTTTATAAAGCTGCTAGAAACCAGGTAAAGATGAAAAGCCAAATTAAAGCCAGTTAACTGGGTTCTTTCAGACCCTCACTAAATCACTACAGAATCCCTCTAGTTTGAAATCCTCTGGATCAACTAACGATGAAACCTGTAACAGAAGCTTATCTTTTCTGAACCAGACTACAAATGCCTCTTCTTCCTCACCCCCCCATTCAGTGCTTTGATATTTTGCTGTAGTCACAATGGCTCACAGACACAGACAAGATAAGGTTTGTAGGTAAATAGTATTGTCTATATCAGATCAAGTGATATAACTTGAAGGCTTTTGGGCAGAGACCACCTCTGTAAACAGGGATGGGAACAATTCTTTTGCATATTCTTTATGCATTCTTTAACTTTGTAAAATATCTGTGCTTCTAGAGAGTTCCTAGAAGTCTAGTCTACGTCCCAAGTTTTGCATTCTGACTCTTAAGAAAAAGGTCTCTACTCCCTTTCAGCTACCAGCATGGCACAGCCACCATTTCCAAATGGTCTGCACCATAAATCTCACCATAAAACCTATCAAGCCTAGTAACAGTTTTCTCTGGGCCCAGGATCACTGCCATAAAGCCCACATGGTACAGAATATCTGATGCTAAATTCTATAGATTTGTGTTCAGGAGTACTGGAAGAAAACTGACAATCCACATCCTACTTGCAGTGGCACTATGCATCCTGCTCAGAAGAAATGCATGGCTTTCCACTTTCCTATTAGGAAAAACAGAGATTTGTGTCCCGAGCAGAAAAATTTAGCTGAGAAATACCTAACTGTGAGTTACTATTTAAAAAGACAAACTGTGTAAGTCGGTAGCACTGCAAGTCAGAGAGGTGTGGGAAATCACATGGGGAGATTAACCAGAGACCCCTCTTTCACAATACCTTTCCTACCTCTGTCGTCTTGTGCCTTTTAAATGAGAACGCAATTTTTTCTTTTAGGAGATTATGGCAAATACACAGAACAATTTACACTAAGTACTCAAAGGTTAGAATAAAAGGAGCCAGAAAAAGAGTCAGTACAAAAAGATAGAGTTTAAAAAGACAGCTTTCATTGACACTTTCTGCACATTTTTAAACTCTGCCCAGCTGAGAACAACTCAGTAAACATGGGGAGATTTTCTGTTGTGTATGTCAAATGTCTTGAACAAGATCTCGAGTCTTGCCCCTTACACCATAAACCTTTACAACTAATAATTACTGTTCTGTTATTAATAAGCATCAGATAGACTCACATTTTAAAATCTCCAAGATGCAATACTTGGTATTGCAAGTAAGGGGTATTGAAAAGAGGTAAGGGGTGAAGTTGGCCCATAAAGAAAAGAAATACTGAACAGGTTTGATAAGAAAACTCTTCCATACTTTTTAGTTCATTTATTGCACTGGAAGACTGGGGAAAAAATGGGTTACGCTTAGTTACATGTACT
>WEKW01015809.1:140378-200604 GCA_013389905.1 Sula dactylatra
AGAATAGGTGACTTAAGTGTGCATTTTGTTGTTTTAACAATAGCAGATATTTGTATTTTATACCATTTACCACTGTCATTGTGCAATAAGACTTTGAAACAAGGTGAAATTGAAAGAGCATTTCTGAGGAATGATAAATTGCAGACAAAACCTACAGTGTTAAAAGGAGAGGGGAGCATTCAATATATGCTTGATGATAGCTGGAAATATCAGAGAATAAAAGAAAAAGAATGTACAAAGCATATATACATACACCTTTGCATATGGTATCTTTTTACTCTTATGATGAGTCATACTTAATTTTTTTATACTGACTCAGGCTTCTGTATGCAGTCTAGTTGGACAGCATGCTCTCCAGTAATGTAGTGATTCAGGTTACATAAGCAGAACTCAAAGACAAATCAGATAAAAATTAATGTCCTCAAATAATACTGCATGAATTTGAAGGAGGAGGTGTGTGTAAACATATATGGGTTTGTTTTCTTTTTTATTTTTTTAGGAAAAAAAATGGGCAAATACTGGATGAGCAAATATAAATAATGTACTCTGACTTGTAAATGAGTACCAATGCCTAAAAATATTTAATGATGTCTACAGCACATCAAGGTATATATACATGTATTTATACAAATGGATAAAATTCTCACAATTTTTTCTCTGTCAAATTCTGAAAGAAAATTCATGTTTTGTTTCAAGATGTGGTGTTTATAGAAGTTTACAGTATTTCTTTTGGTCATATGCAAATATACTTCAAAACTTCAGGACATGAGGCAGCATTAACCCAGTGCAGAACTAACAAACACACTCTGTGCTGTGGATGCTCTGACTGTCTTGGTGAGCTATATGTAGTGTTCACTCCTATTTCAGAAACCCTTTTATAACTTCTGGAGAGAAATGGAACTGAATTACAGCTCTATGAAGAAGATATTACTGGTGGCAATGACAGGTAAATATTTTTGTTGCCCACTATAAGCATTCTAAACATAATTAATTAAATATTCCGGGGCTGCTATTTATTTACAAACATATAGGGAGATCTTTTTAAAATAACAGACAGTAAGCTACTGCTTTCTATTCTAAAAATCATTTTGAAAGCAAAGGAAAAATGTGAAGGTGATGTTTTGTATTGCAGTTAACAAAAAAGAATCAGTTCTCTTATTACAAATGGAAAGGATTTAGAAAGAAGTATTACAAGCAATATAAAATACCATCCTCTAACACATACCAAAACTATTTCTGCATGTTCCTAGCAAATCTTTTGAATGTTATAAACAAAGAAGGTTCCTGATGACTTTGAAAGAGTGGTTAATATCAGACACAGCAGAAAAGCTTATTTTCTCCTCTCCCAAAAAGGAGGACATTTTCAATGTACAGAGACCATTGTTTTACCACTGAATACACACCTATCTATTAGAAAAACATCATCATACTCCTGGTTTGGTTTTCAATTCACATACACTACTATGCAAAACATCAGAAAACTGTGAGGAGCATCTTCAACTACACAAAATTATTTGATTCACATATAGGAGAATGTTGGGTTTTGCACAAGGGCATATCAAGGTTGTATTGCAAGAATACATTTGTTTTGTCTTGGAGTGTGAGAGAGAAGGTATTTTTAGCTTAAGCAAATTGGCTTGAACTTTTTTCCCCCTCAGTCAGCTCAATTCCATGCAGAGCTATTCACCCTCAAAAATAACTGTTTCATATTCTGGGAAGCTATTTTCAGGATGTATTGTTTTGCTGTTCAACCATACTGATGATATGTAGGAAGTTTAATGGAGAAAATGGGAAACTGAGGCTGGAGGGAAGGTGGAAGAGAGATGTTAGCATTTCAAACTAAATCTGCCATGATTCTTCACACCCATACTACTGGCATACAGTAAAGTTGAGTCCACACTTTCTCTTAGCCACATGAAATATTATTGCCTCTGCTATTGCTTCCCATACCCTCCTTCTGCTACAACTGTTCATGGAAATGCTCCTGAGCCTGGATTTTGTCAAAGTGATACAGGATAAAAAAATCTGTCCTTGAGAACTGTTTACGCACACCGAGGTCAGGCTTGGGATGCAACAACCACATGCAGAGCTGAAGGAGGGCTAACCTTCTTGATGAGTGGAGGCAGATGAGCCGCTGTGACCAGCAGTGTCCTCCTCACTGCTGCAATCACGCCATCCATCCCTGGCCTCAGCCTTTTGCTGGCACTGTTTCCAAACCAGTGCTTGGCAGAAGGATGCAATAAGGATCAATCATGTCATCGCTCATACAAGCAGAGCAATGCCAATGTCGCATTCATATGGACACAGGGTTTCTCTCTGTTTTCAAAAGCCAAGATGCTGTGCCAAGATACTTAGAAACTTAGGCCCGTTAATTGGGATAAGTAAGGATATTTTTGCTCACTGGTCCAGTATTGATATTAATGGAGTTATGATCCCCTCTGTCATTGTATGGGATTCAGTTTATCCTTACTGACTCTTCCTTCTGAAACCTTTTGCTAGGTACTTTGCGAAGTGATTAGTTTAGTTTTCCCCACGAGCAGTTTCAAATATTATTGGAAGGTGTTTCTGGAAGACTGAAGGATGAGTTATTCGTGATTTCTCATCAGTCCCTGCCTTCTGGAAGTCCACTTCAAGGTGCTGTTTTGATTTGCAATATACGTGTCAAAGACAGGGCATTATTTTTGCCTCTCATGATCCCTAGCAACAAGAATTAAGTGCTCAAAAACAGTGTCATATTTACAGTAATATAAAACTTCTGAGAATCAGGCAAGGTCTCTTCAGCTTGAGGTAAATTCGCAAAACCTATCTGGGTTCCCAGAATAGCAAAATAATACTGCAGAGATTATATAAAGATATTGATTCTGTTCTATACAAAAGTATACTTGTTAGTTTTGTTCTTTATAAAAAAACCCCATAATACTCATTAGCTTTTAGGTATTCCTAGTATAATTCAATTACTAAGATTGTAGTGCTGTAAATAAAAAAAAAAAAATCATTTAAATAAAGATACTACAAAATACATTTTCCCTGAAAGGAAGCAACAACGAGAAGAGCAACTGAATCTTTTCCAATCACCAGTTTGTATTACAACCTACAGTAACAGTACCCTCTTATATTGCACCCCAAGTGTTAGTACAGCATGTGTCTGCAGCTAGCTCTGGGATACAGAATTGAGAAGAGTACACAAACTTAGGATGGGAACTGAACAACACTGTATCAAATTGAAATATCTACGCAGAAAATATAGTTGGCATAAACCATTCAAATTAAAGGTAAAAATCATTCCACTGAGGCTGTTAGCACTGTCACTGCAGATACTATATTTGTGATATTTAATGATCTCAAGGGCCCAGCCCTTTTATTACCTCCCACCCTTAACGTAAAAAAAACCAAAACCTAACTTCACTGCTTAGCATCATTAACGTCCACTACCATTCCTCTCTCCCTAAGCCACCTATATCTAAAATGCAAGACTGAGTCTGTTTCAAAAAGCTTCCTGATCCTTTTTCTGTTGAAGTTCAGATATTGATTGAATCTAATCTAACTGCAACACCTCACAAGATAGGAACACAGAACATGGGGAATACTTACATTGCAAACATCATTAAAAAGATGGCAATATTCATAGTCATTAGGTTGGTATTTGTCTGAGCAAACAAAATCTTGCTTACAACACACGAAGACATTCTTGTCTTCTGTAATTTACTCCCAGGCTGGGATATAGCAGAGGAGCCTGCTAAGACCTAGAAATGCTAGGATTAAAAAGGGAGCAAATGTATCTGAAGATCACTTACATGAAGAAATCCACTAACATACCGAAAGGTATGAGTACAGGCCTCACTGTTACAGGAGTTAAGTCACCTACTCACCATATTTGTAAAGTAATCAAAGTATAAGAAACTGATTGTTAGCCTAACACCACTTTGACGCATTGGTCTGTCTTTTCTGTTTGCAAGGCCATGAGTATCAAGGGGTTCTCTGATTCCCCCCAGAGCTTCCAAAAGCTACAGCCAAAGCCAGCCCCAATTTTGCTTTTACAGAATACTCTGCAGTATAGGGATATTGTCATGGATTACAGCATACTGTGGAAGGGACAGTCATCTGGAGTTTTAACTTACTCCTCTTGGCTGTTTGTTCCTGGAGCAACCTCATTCTAGAAGAGGCAGAATCTCTCTGTTTTCTTCTGACAAAACTACTGAAGTTTTGCTGCTGTGTCTCCTGTTACCAGCCATTCCAAAGTAACATTTTTGTGAATGTTTTAGAACATTGTGCTTAAATATTCACTGACATTTCCTTTGAAATTCTTTCACCTGTCTAATTAATGTAGTGTATAATACACAGGGGAAATTAAACTTCTGGGGCTTTTTTATTGCCAGCTATAAACATATAAATTCAAATTGTACCACTCTTTTGCAAATTTTTAGTATGTCGTACCAGACTGTTAAATGAGTTCGATTACAAACCAATTTCCAAGAGAATAATTCTACTGTTTTAAAAATCACAGATCCCATCATGCAGCTGGTAAAGAACAAGCTCTTACACTCTTGTAGTTGTTTCATTGTTTCCAGCTGTTACTTCATGCCTTGTGCCTTCAATTTGAACAGCCACGGCATTACCCAGTTCTCCTCCTCCACAACGCCTGGTATAGTATTTGTAATGTTGTAATCACTGGTTATTAAAGGGGAAGCATTAGATATTTAAGCCACCTTTTTCAGCAAGTGCACTTTTTTACCCCAAGTATCCAACACTACTAGAAGGGTCATTCTATGGAATGAAACAGTATTGCATACACTTTACAAAATGCTATATATGCAAAATAGTACTTGTTTTAAAAAACTGAAACTACTTCAGCAAGTCATGGCAGGTCTCCTTGTGATCCTTAATGTTCTTAGCAGTTCTGCTTTGAATTGCCCTCATTTCCCTTCATACTTGCAGTTTGCATTTGTGTAGCCGTTTACCTCAAAATTAATTTTGCTAAAACATTGTTTGTGCTTATGTGGGTACCTCTCCAAATTCTCACAGGCTCCTCAGCACCCCTACGTTTTACTTTCCTGCCTCAGTGCACTGTCTTTTTTTGCTAGATCTAGCTCTGTTAGAGAAGTACTAGAAACCTCCCCACACTGCACTAGTTCAGAACGATACTTGCCATGTTGACTCCTCTTCCAAGCAGGGCCCTCCACACTGTTTCCAGTATGCTTCCCTGGCCAAGCTGGGGCAGTCTGGTCTGGCATACTGGAATTGGTAGTTAAGCTCACAGGGATACCGGCATTTCTTCCTGATTAGGGATCAGACACTTATTTCCTTCCTGGCTCTACTGTGCATCTTTAGCTTCCAGGGGTAATGCCAAACATCATGCCTTCAGAAAACTGCCTCATTTTGCTAGATTTATGCTAATACAACCTCATGCATTCATTGGTTTATAAAATGAGGTTGATGAGGTTGATGTCAAGGCTTAGTTAGGCTGTGCAGGCTTTTGTGGTATCAGGAGCAATCACAGGTATCTTCTCGGCCTTAATGTGATGGCACACTTTTATAAGATTATCTGCTCAGCAAATTTCCCTTACTCAACAAATGGCAAAGTACTGTGCTACACAAAATCAACACAACAGTTTCTAGGTAGACGGCAAATATAATACAAGAAAATATATAACTTTTATCCTTTTTGCCAACATTTTTTCCTGTTAATGAAATAAAAAAATAAGCTAGGAAGAAATCTGAATACGAAACCTGCCTTAGAAATCATAGAATCATGGAATGGTTTAGCTTGGAAGGCACTTTTAGAGGTCATCTAGTCCAAAGCCCATGCAGTGAGCAGGGACATCCCCAACTAGACCAGGTTGCTCAGAGCCCCATCCAACCTGACCTGGAATGTCTCTAGGGATGGGGTCTCCACAACCTCTCTGGGCAACCCGTTTCAGTGCTTCACCACGCTCATTGTGAAAAATTTCTTCCTTATACCTAGTCTAAATCTACCCTCCTTTCATTTAAAACCACTACCCCTTGTCCTTTCACAACAGGTCTTGCTAAAGAGATTGCCCCCATCCTTCCTATAGTCCCCCTTTAAGTAGTGAAAGGCTGCCATAAGGTCTTCCCACAGACTTCTCTCCTCCAGCTGCACACTGGAAACCAGGTCCAAATCCTTGATTTACATACACTGAGAGAATATTTTTCAGAGGCATTCAGGACACTGCACCGTAAAAATCAAAAGACAGAGGGTATTGATGGCAAAGAAGGTGATATGCTCATGAGCTAACCCTGAACACTGGCATACATACATTCATACTCAAATATCATGGAAGCATAGGTATTTCTTGTTATAATATTCTCTGAATAAATATTGTGGAATTTTCTAGTAGAAAAGCACACATTCCTTAGGTTTCTCACAGCAAAAAGAAGAATAATCCTCTCTGTGGAGTGGTTGAATGAGATACAGGACATCGGTCTTATTAAAATGTTAATTTATCAATTATGTATACAACAGAAGAAAGGGCAAATAGACTTTTAAAAATTGATTACTGTTTTATCCACTTCGAGCAGAGCTGGCTGCAAAATCCCCTGCTATGCTTCAATTTAAAAGAAAACATTTTAGAACTTAAAATAGATTTGCTATGGTAGGCTACTGGATCTTAAATTTGAATGTAAATATATCTATTTAAAAATACGTGAACCAGCATAAAAGATGGCTAATGCCCCAGTTTCATTAGTACTTCACTTCCAAAAGGTAAAGCTTCTACATCACTTCAGAAGTCTTCTGAGGCAAGGAGTGACAAGTATTGTTATTTTTGTAAAGCCACATTCATCAGCTGTTTACAAATGGGACATACTTTCAGAAACACACATTGTGGGAATGACTAATTTGTCGACGTGTATTCAAAGCGGCTGGCCCAAGGCTATGGCTTAGCATTTAATTAAACAAGTGTATAAAATCATTAATTAGCTGATCACATCTCACTGGACAGGCTTCCTGGGACAGCCCTCTTGATGCTTTCTGTCCCAGGGCCATGAACTACTACTGCAATCAAAACCACAAGCAAGTTTACTAGCTCAAAGGTGCTCTGTCATTTATATGAGTTACCTTCAGAGAGCAGGTCTCTGCTGACCCTGTACTGTTAGCCAATTTTCTCTGTGCAGGCATCTGAGCCTCCACACCCCAGGAGGCTGCTGTGGTAGCACAGTTATCTCTCCAGTCACCAAATCATTGCCATTGGCTTTGCCTGACCTTCAGAAGGGATCTAGCCACTCTTGGATTACTCAGCTGTCTAATTTGCTAGTCTGAAACCAAGCTGATGGTTCCACACAGACGATTAGGACAAAAAATGGTATCAAAAAATGGCCTAGCCAGAGGTTAACACTGAAATCCCTCACAACCGCATCAGCAATATGCAGGAATTACCATTCACCAGCACCTGATGGCCCTAAGTCGGGGTGACACACACAGAGTAGGTGGTCTAACCCTGGCTGTCAAAGGACATTTGGTTCCTTTTTTTCTTAGGCTTCTTAACTCAGCTGCAAGGATTGACACATATTCTGATCCTCTAATAGTCCCAAAGCAGAGCAGTATCACTCTGCTTTCTTGCCAACATTGAGAGGAATTGAAAACTCTTAAATTCCAAATGTTTTGGCAAGTTTAACTACATTTTTATGGTCTCTGTTATCCTTTGTATTTCACATGCTTTTTACACACCATAAATTCACTCAGCATTAACACTAATGAAATCTAGTCTTGGTTTCATAATCTTTGACAGTCTTAGCATGATTTGTTAAAATATACCCTCTGAATCTTCACATAAAGGACCCCTGCTAATGGTGAACATCTCTCCCTCCATGTTAATGGGGACCAGCACTACTATTCCATCAACAGACTGTTGGCTTTTCTGATTTTATTTGCCACACCAGTCATACAACCCAAAATCTCAGTCCTGTAACTTGACAGTCTAAACCCTCTTGGCTGACCCAGGAAACACCTGGTATTTGCTGCATTGTTTCAACAGAGGATAATGTTCAGAGGGATACATACATCTTCCTCACATAAGATAAAATATTCTAGCAATTTTTGTGCACTTACATACACCATCCATTGACTTACATATAACTAGTAATCTGACCAGAACATCTTGATTTATTTATTACACTCAGGCTTTTGGCTCTTTGGTGGACAACAAAGGTTTTGCAGGACAAAGGAAAACCTAAGACCTCCACCACTTTGCTAGTCACATAAGACAGATTGTTGAGTATTGTTTATAAATAAGCAAATGCCAAGAATAAATCAAATTTGAAACAATCATTTCATTAATTGTACAAAAAAAAATAACGAGGGGGGAATATATTTAAAAATATATGGACAAATAAGCGAGTAAGTAGTGACAGCAACATAAGCATCAGACCACCATTTCTTAAACTGGACATAAAACAAGATTATGTGAAAGTCAAGAAAAACATATTTAAAAGCCCTAACCAGAAGCCTAAGTAACTTGAAACTTGTTTTGTGCACAATGCTGAGTATTCAGTGTGACATTTCAAACACTGAAAGCAACACAATTCTTTTTAGACTGGATGGCTATTGTAAATTCAAATAACTATTTGATCTAGTATTTATAACAATGACTAGCTGAATAAATTCTTCTGCCTTAGTCTCATGTCTTCTAACACATTTAATGGGTTCTTGTCCTTTGAGTCTTGATGATGTAGCTTCCCTGCAAGATGGAATGGGGCAGAAGCCCAAAGAACAGAATTTGGTTTTATGTCCTTAATACCCAAGGTATTCCAAAGCACTTTGGAAGATAATGAATTAGATGCCAGTGTTACAGTGACCAAAGGTAACTATAAAAGCTATTACATGCCCAGCAGGAGTTCTCAAACACTATAACGGTTAAACAAATAGAACAAAACATTACTTTGTATTTCTGGCATTTGGGTTGGATGACATCTAGTCAGCGTGTTGTATTTTTGACAAATCTCTCTCAATTGCATTGTCTATAATGTTATTTCAGCTTTTTCTCTCCCTATTTGCATTGTCCCATCATGTATATGCATTTACCCTCATGAGAGTGTTAGTCATCTTGGCTGTCCCTCAGTACTGTTCTCCATGACACAAATCATCTTTACTGTTTCTCTAGTTTTCAACAGATTCCACACATTACTTCTGACTGGATCTGCACCTGGTGTTTTCCTTAGTGCTTCACAGTAGATGGTTTTCCATTTGCTCTCTAAATGACCTACTTTAAAAGTCTAGTAACAATGCCAGCTCTTCCCTCAGATTGGATCAGTATAGTCTGGTGGGGTGCAGAGTGTGAACCTTTTCATTCCAAGCCTATAAATCAACATTCAGGATAATCTACTCTTATTATACAATGATTCTTAATACTTTCAAAGACACTGCTCTTCAGATCATCTTCTTTCCCCATGATTTTTTTGAGTCTCTTATTTCTTCTATAGCTTTTTTGTCCATTTCTGCATTTCAGAATTAAATAGCATGTTTACATTTTCCCTTTCTGTGCAAACCTATATCACTGCTACCTGATAAAAGCCCATTTTTTTTCACTTTTAGTTCTGCAACTCTTTAGCTAATGTGCATGACTAAAACTGATCCCAAAATCACTCCCAGTATCTCAGAACTGTGTCACCATACTTTGAAGGAAGAACCCTCAGGGCTGAAGTTAATGAAGCCCAAAATATGGCTGAGCAAAGGGCTGCATGGAGACATACAGATCCAGACTGGCTAGCTGGCCAGAACCTACATATATTCCTCTAGGCTGCTGATATAATTTAAGTATTTTTGAGACATCAGCCTTCTGTCAAACACTGGTGCTGGCAGAAAGGGACCGATAGCCAGACTGGAAAACTCACGCTCACAGAGCACTGCCACTGAAAAGGCATTTCCTTAGGAATCCAGGCTAAAACCTCTCTCTGTTTCAGCTTTCTGAATACAAAGAGTCATTGTATTCTTCCATGACCATGTTTCATAAATTTGGCAATGGAACCTTGTAGTTATCAGGATTTAAGCTAACCAGGATCCAATTCACATCAGCATAAAGCTGAAATTTGGTTTTAACTGATGGAGCCTGGAACAGGACTGACCTCATAACTGATTTTTTTCCACTTTTACCCTCATGCATAACCTCCCTTCCTCAGAGTATCTTGAAGATTACAGTTTCATGACAATCCACCCTCATAAACCCTGGGTTATGAAGATACCTCAGTGAAGTTAACAAAGCTCCACTGCACTAAATAAGTCAGTGTTTCAAATGGGGTTTTGTTTTGTGGTTTTTTTGTTTGTTTGTTTGTTTTTAAATCAACTCCCTACAGTTTCTCTTCATTTTATGGTTAAAGGTTATAGGCCTCTTTCAATTTCAGGAGCAAATAGCTTTAACTGATGGTTTTCTCAAGCATTTACAGAGTGTAACATTGTTTACCTTTTATTCAATCTTGCATTGTTTCCTGTAGCATTTGAACCATTGTTGTAAGGATGAATTATCTCTCCTTCCAGTTCTCATGCGTTATTTATTCTAATGTCATATACACTTTGTTCTATTTTCTGTTTTATCTTGCCCACAGTAATTTTATTTACCCAATGGAAGATTGCGTCTTTGCATATGCCTCTTTTTTCATTTTGTACAAGGCAATCAGAGGTTCACTAATTCTGCACTGGCAGTTCTTCACCATTCTTTCTAAATTTATTCAGCTGTGTTATATTCACTCATCACCTTGACAGATCTGAATCTGATATTCTCCCAAGCAGCACCATAATCCAGGGTCTGGTGGAGCACTCCCCAGCCAGCTGTGGGAAGGGCAAGAGCGGCATTTCACTAGGACCTAACATAGGCAGCTGTTGCATAATATCAGGATTTAAGGGAATAATAATTACCATAATAACAACAGTTACCATCACTGGACTTCTTTAATACACTGTCTGAAGCTAAGGACTAAACAGCTGTT
Organism: Sula dactylatra; assembly: GCA_013389905.1. Classification (NCBI taxonomy): domain Eukaryota; kingdom Metazoa; phylum Chordata; class Aves; order Suliformes; family Sulidae; genus Sula; species Sula dactylatra. The sequence continues at coordinate 151,314 of WEKW01015809.1, forward strand.
AGTCAAAAGGAAAAGACCTTCATTTCTAGTTAGAGTTATTTGAGTCACGGCTATGCACATAACAAAACAAATTCACAAAACTAAACATCTTTTTGCAGAGCACCCACACACAAAATAGAAAAGCTCCTGAGAGCCCAGGTGAAGCACATTTGCATTACACTGTGAGACCATTCTTGTGAAATCTCCACTTTCAAAAAGAAGAGTTAAACTTTATTGTTCAAGGGTAAAGTAACTGATGGGCTAACATTTGCAGAATTAGGATGCATTAGCTAGGTATTTTACATGTTTCCTGATTTTATTAAGTTTTATTACCAGACCATGATAAAGTTTGCAAACCGGTAATTTTGATGATCTACAATAAGTAATGAAGTCAGAAGAAAATCACATTAAAATGACATTAAAAGGGAGAGTTATTCTTAACTGTAGAGAGTGGGAAGCTGCAAGCAAAACTCCCATTAACAGTAAATATAGCAGATTAAAAAAAGTTCCGTATATATTTGCTGAAACAGAGTCGGTGAGATTTCCTTGCATTAAGGAGGACCATAAGAGTTCAAGTTATTTTCTCCTCTTACCATCCTGGGCTTACCTGCTGTTGCCCAGCTTTACAATTTTCATGCCACTAACAAAAACTCTATTTTAAATTTCACAGGTGCCATGTATATAAACCTGTGTACACTGTGAATTGCAGTGGAGAGTTTAATAGATGATAGAAGAGTATTTTGAAATGTGTCCTGTGCCAAATCATTAAGACGACTGATTTACAAAGCTGACTGGTGAGTTGAGCAGAAGTTCCTCAACTAAAGAAATCCCGAGGTGCACAGAACATTCACTGTTTTAAGCTATATTATGGTCAGATAAAATAAAAATTAAGGTGACCTCTTGCAAGATATTACTTAGATGCTTCAGGCCTCTGAAGAAGTTACAGGCTTTTTCTTTCAAGTCTTTAACAGCTGGTGACTCTAATTATTGCAATGCTTGCAGCGTACTAAACTTCACTAAAATGGCCAACTCTGCACTCTACAAAGCAAGAGGAAACCACCAGGTCTGTGGGCCGATAAAGAGGGCGGGATGAAAGGTATACCTTCAGGTGTAATGGACTGATATGGGGGCTGCCCTACTGTCTCACAATGACTCATAGGTTCCTTAAGTAGAGACAAACGCAGTTCAGCATTTGTCACAGCAATTCAGACAGGAAGCACCGAGCATGGTAATTTTGGGGTGGATGGCATCTGGCTGTTTCACTACCAGAGAAGGGAAGGACATGAGGGTGACCATGTCCCTCACAGGCTAGGAGGCTGGCAATCAGGGTAACCCTCAAAAAGGCAGGCTTCATTACCCAGGGTCCGGTCACAGGCAGGCAGATAATTAGCAGCTTGACCTCACATATATATTTATTCACTTGAAGACAATGTATCTCTTTTTTTCTTCCTGCTTTGAAATTTTCTTAATTTTGACATCACATGAAAGAAGAAAAATTTCTGATATCTAAATGCCTCATCCTAATGAGTTCCCCAATTCCTTCATACTCTTTAGTCGTTCGGGTACTTCTGAAAACATCTTTTAGTAGCAGACTGAAACAATTTTTCAGCATGCCTCTGCTTTTCTTTGTTTTAATGTACAGCCACACTTAGCGCATATATTCAGCTTCACTTTTCATAAAGACTGAAAATCACCTCTGCCAAAAACCAGAACAACTACACAAATTAAATTCCAATTGTAAGTGAGACTCTGCTGAGCCTTTGGCTCCATGCTTGCCTTCCGAAGAGTAGCGACTCATACTAAATGAATTTGCTGATAAAAACCTGATCAGCCCACAATCATTTCAGATCTGACTCCTGACAAGAATTTTTACTGACAACAGAAGATGACAAAAAAAAGTCCCCAAGCATCATAACAAGCCATCTGTCACTGTACACTGTTTCAGACAATTAGTTATCATGCAACGTTTACTCTAATTTTCAACATTTCATTCCTACAGAAATATTCTGACAGTTCTTCTTCCATTTTATTCATGGGCAAACAAGGTTAATATTTTCTGAAGACAAAAACTAACGTCACTGTTTAATTTTCTATATAGTCATTGACACGTCTTTTAGACTAATACCTAGGGTTTGTGTAATACTTAGAGCCAAAAATCCCTGATTAGCTGGAACGGTCCTGAGGCTTCAGAAGGAATAATGTGAGAACGAGTTTTGTTTTGTTTTTAAACTACTTTTTAAAAATTCAAAGGATGGATTTAATTAAAATGCAGTCTTCTCCAAAATTCCTCATAGTCCTTATTGCCAACCTACCCCACGCATATCAATTCTTGAAAAATTAACTCCCCTTCCCTAGCAACATTTTAGGGAAAAATACTTTGTGAATTAATTAGTAAGGGTGGCACACATAATAGGCAAATTTTGGGAAATTAATTTTAATTTTTATTGTATACTGTACAAACCTAAATTCTCAGTTTCTCCTCCGAGTTTGCTACCTTTGTCTGTAGCCATACACAAAACTAAAGCCATAGTTCTGGTAGCTACCAAGGCCTGCACAAACACAGCCCAAGTGTACCTGTGTTGTATTGCTTATGGACAGGAAGACTAGGTACTGTCTTTCACTTGCATCTTTCTCAGTTTTTAGATCAGTAAAAATCATGTTTTAATGATGAATAGCGTTCTTGAATAAATTCCTACCCAGGAATCCAAGGATCAGGTATTCTTTGTGCTACATAAAATGCTTTAATAAATGTAAACATTCCTCACACGATCCACTCCACAATTCTATTACTGCAGGTACCTGTCTGAAATCAAAAGAACAAGGCTCGTGCCATACGCAGACTGGAGCTTAGATGATATAAAAATTACCTTTGCTTTCAGACACCTTTAGTCACCCACAAGTTCTCAGAGATCTCTTTGTAGTTGTATTAATTTTCCTCAAAAAAACTGATGCATAAAACCACAATCTTACGTATGCAAAACAAGACTGAGGAGTGTCCTCAGCTCTACTGCCCCAAGTAATGGAAACAAGGTACTTTCCTCTCCTGATATAAAGAACAGAGTCCATGTGCCACCATACCAGTCCTCCACTGGCATGCATACAGTACCCCTCCAATGGCAAACTTGCACAAGAACTAATCTAGGTATTACTCTTCCCCAGTTCTCCTCCCAGTGCCTCTCGGACTGAAGGATCCTCCACACAGCACACTACCATGGTGGGGAAACCTGGCCCTTCCCTGCAGACAGCAACTCCACAGGCTGCACACCGCTTCTTCAAAAACAAAACTGCCTTCCAGCATCTGCACCTCCAAACAGCTGGCAAGTGAAACAGTAGTAAACCTGTCTGTGATGCTTCTCTTCAGTGTTTAAAACCAAAAGAAAATTGAACAAGTTTTTTTATGTTATGTCATGAAGACACTTGCTGCTTTGATTTTCAAAGGCTTCTGTTCTTTCACTTCATTTCCAATCTTGTAATATGGAACTTTCATGTTTTTTGGTCACGAATTTCTTTTAAGGGTATTGGTTACAGTTCCCTTTCATCCCCAGTGCAGAATACTTGTTCACACGCCCTGAAAAATTTATGCTACCTGCAATGTCTGTGAATCAGGGTTTGTTTGTTTTTTTAATATGAACATAGGCACAACAGCAATCTCACCTGTATTCATTATACATTTGAAAAAAAAATTCTCTATCTCTTCTGAAAAGTTTCTGGTGCATCAAAAAGAAGAGGTTCTCTGGAGGAAACTGATTGAAGTCAAAATGAATAGCATTGTCTTGTTCCAGTAAAAATTACATGTACTTTCCCTATTTCAGCAAGTAAAGGTGAGGCAAGAGAATACAAATCTAGGAAACCTTACCCCTGAAAGGCACCATCTGTTTTTCTGAGCTCAGAGAAATGTTCTCAGCCCTATTCTAACTCCTTAAGATGAGAGCTGAGATTGTAAAGGAGTGATAGATGAAAGGTGGGGAGACTACAGAGGTCCAGAGGTCCAGGGGATTGCAGTAATAATTCAAGATTATAGAGAGCTTTGCATGCAGGTCCCTCCAACCTGAACAGCCTTTCTAAGAGCTGATCTGGAACATCTGCTAGAGAAAGCTCTATATTTCTTGAGAGATGCCAGTGAAGAAAAAGACAACTTCAGCGAATTATGTGCAACAATTTAGACAGATTTTGGCTCATGTGCAAGTTTGGCTGGCTAAACCTGTGGTCTTTCTGAGCAGCAAACAAGTGACTTTCTCTTTCTTATCCCCAGCAAACTAACATATCAAACAGTTGCTCTTACTGCAGCAGAATGAAGTACAGGGCTTCAGGAACGATTAGGAATTCTTTTTTATTACTATTATTAATTTTTTAAGAAAAGACAAACTTCTCACTCCCAAGCATTTGTGTCTCTCTCTGTGGCTTGTGCTAGCTATTGCATTGTGCATTAAAAAAAAAAAAAATTCCTTATCAGGGACTTGAACATGGGCTTCCTTTTTTTCCAAGCCAGTGCTATAACCATTGGCACTTTTAAGCCAACCACTCTGCTAGGAAGGAATATATACAAGATGAAACCAACAGGAGAAACAGAAACTTGAGAGTCCTCTCACCATCTTTACCAAGTGATGACTGTGTTCATTTTCTCTTCTCTAAACTATGCTCAGACAGTTCCAATTAACCAATACAGTAAATTGCAATAATAAATAATACCAGTTTCAGATGTGTGCAATTCTAAATGACAACAGGGAGCACCAGCAGCCTTGTACCCCACGCTGTGCTATGCAAGGCAGTACAGCCCACCACTACTCAGCACTTCTCTCCTGCACCGTGTCCCCAGCCTGGGACAGCACCATCTGCACCAGCACTGGGGAGACAAGACATGGCCCACAGGCAGACCATACCCATGCTTTCCACTCTCAGTCACCTCCAACAAAAGCCATGGCCAGAGTGAGGAGACCTGGAGCAAGGCTAGTGGTCCATAAGATGGGAAGATAGGACAGAGGAGGTGTCTGCAATGAGGTGATATTCCCCAGGAATGAGTTACTGCTACCTCACCTAGCCCTGTTCTTTCTCAGTAAATCACAGAAACCTTAATGGCAAAGCAAAAGCTGCTGAGTTTACTTATGTCATGGTTTTAGCTGGGATAGTTAATTTTCTTCACTGTAGCTAGTATAGTGCTGTGTTTTAGACTTGGTATGAAAATAATGTGATAACACACTGATGTTTTTAGTTGTTGCTAGGTAGCGCTTACACTGGTCAAGGACTTTTGCAGCTTCCCATGCCCTGCCGGGTGCACAAGAAGCCGGGAGGGGAGGGGATACAACCAGAAGTGCTGATCTGAATTGGCCAAAGGGTATTCCATATCATGTGACGTCATGCCCAGTATATTAACTGGGGGGAGTTGGCCGGGGGAAGGCGCGATTGCAGCTCGGGGACTGGTGGTGTCGGTCAGCGGGTGGTGAGCGGTTGCAGCTCTTGTGGTCTTTTTCCCTTTTCCCTTTATTCCCTGGGTTTCGTTTTATTCTCTCTCGTTATTTCTTTTATTATTATTATTATTATTATTACCATTACTATTCTTACTATTTTATTTTAATTATTAAACTGTTCTTATCTCAACCCAAGGGTTTTCTTGTTTTTGCTCCTCCGATTCTCTCCCCATCCCACAGGGGTGGGGGGAGTGAGCGAGCGGCTGTGTGGTGCTTAGTTGCTGACTGGGGCTAAACCACAACAACTTAGTTTTTAACTTTTTAACTTTCTTATTTCAAAAGGATGAAAATGTAACAAGGAAACTGTACTATGACAGAAGCACAGCCAAAACAGTAAAATATTTAGGGGCCGCGAGAGATGACCGTCTCACACTACTTGAAGAAGATGACTCTGACTTGTGATGATTGCTTCTTCTCAGTACAGATATGAGTTCTTCCCATTTGTTAGGATTATGTGACAAACCAAACTCAACCTGTGCTAGTTCTCAAAAAGGAAAAAGCACAAATCAGAAACGTATGTATTTTATGACCTTACAGTCACCTCTACCCACTGTCCTGCATCACAAACGCCACCTTTTTTTTTTTTTTTGGTAATTTTTACAAAAAACCAAATTCAACTTAAAGCCTTAGGTCTTTTAAAAATACACCTAGAGTCTTGATTTAGGTGTTTCCAGTACTAGAAAAGCTGTAGTACCTCAACGTAACTGCTACACAAGTTAATGAGTTCAATTTGCACCTTTTTTCTGTTTTTAATTAGGCCACTTCAATTTCAAGTTATCGTATTTTTTTACTCTTTTGTCCAGCTCAGTGAGAAACCCTTAGGCTATTGACTGTCTTCTCCTTCTTTGTTGTAATCATTTGAAAGAGGAGACTTAGAAAGTGAAAATGCTAAAGGACACATTTCTATAGGCTGTTCTGCTGAATTTTCCTACATCTTTTTTAAAATGTGACAACCAGAACAAGGCAAAAAATAAGGCTTTTCTTCGTAGAAAATTCAGCAGAGTAAAGATGAATTAAATAAAGATGTGAACATGAAGGATACTGCATCTCATTGTAATCTCTTAAATGAAGAAATAAAGGGGTTGTCACTCATTTCAAGTTATTCTTAGAGTATCTTTACTATACATCTTAACACATATCAACTGTGCTGACTGTTTCCCATGGAAACAAACTCCATTATAAATCACACAATATCAACCATATCCACAAATATTTATGTCTTTAAAAAAAGCACAATTTGTGTCTTGTTCAAATGCAGCAGCATTATCACCACCACCATGGAAGTCTGTGGCAAAAAAAGAGGCACTGGGCTTGGGAGAAGGTAAGACGAGTCATATTTGCTAAGCAGTATGGAGGCTGAGCTTCATCAGTACCTACAGCATGCAAACATACTCAATCACCAAATAAAAAAAAGAGAGGAAGAACAGCAGCAGCACTTCAATCTATTGCCTCTCAGTACCTATGTGATAAATCAAGGGTGTTATAGTAAGATGGGGAATTGTGGAAAAAGAGTCTGTAATATCTGAGGAAAAGTTTCAAAACAAGTTTTAGATTAACTGGATATAATGTATACATAACAATAAAGCAGGGGGAAAAAAGGTTATCTCCTGATACTCTATATTAATTCAGACCACTTTGCCTATTCTCTGTTGGGTTAACCAGCAGAAAGGTTAACTAAAGGCTCCACAACACAGCTTAAAACTACTGTTTTTTAACACACAAGGTACATCACTTGGCCTTCACAGGCTGTTTCAGTAACAGCTTTGGAATTGTTAAACTTTCAGTTGGAGAGAAAAAGTCTTCTGTTTTCAAAACAGAAGGTAAAAACAGCAAGGAAGGTAAACAGGCATGAAAAAGCCAACAGAGACCACTTGGAAGCACTTGTAAATCCTCAATATAATCACATATTCTCCTTTTGATCAAACTCATGTCTCCCACCCTTCCTTTCTCTGCAGCTTTTTGTGTAGTCATGGTATTAATTTGATATGAGAGTTCTCAGGTTTTCATGTTGCAAGAGAATTCCACAATTACAAGGTTTTGGGGGGGACCGAGGAGGAAAAAGGGAAAAAATACTGGGGATGAAATATCATCTTCAGGAACCAATAACTAGCTGTTTATGCTGGAACTAGCACAAACAAAATCACTTTGAAAGAACAGTAGGCTTGGGCTGCAGTCACTGCTGCTCCAAAACATGAACTATAGAGACGAGGCAATGTTTGAAGAGCTACTCTCTAATGGGTTGGCCCTTGGTGGGCCATACAGCAGCCCGCAGGTGCCCACCTTGTTGAGCCATGGCAAAGGGGATAAGACTTCAGGAAGCAACAGCTCTGTGTAAGCTTCTTTACTGAACAACCATAGTTAAAAGGAGTTAATGCTGAGTGTGCATTTTTGGCAATGTGACCAAAATACCTTGCAACTGAAAGAATAAACGGTGGAAAGAAGGATAGCGTTACAAAATAAAAAGCCATGAGTTGTCATTTTTTGTTAAAATTGACAAAAACCTAATTTTGCTACATTTATATATAAATTTTCAGTGCAACTATATTTATTGGACTGCCATACACTGTAGACCTCTTAAAGCTCACTGACATTCTTTAAAAGCCTTAAGGACTACATTACATCCTCTTTGTGTTGCAATCAAATTTAGCAGCTTATTTATAACAATGAATATCTAGCTTAGAACATCACGGTTCTTGGAGCAATGAACATAATGTATCACTGAAGTACCCCATCCATTTCATAACACTATTTTACTTGGAAAACTCTTCAACCTGAATCCTACTTGCATCATTTTAGTTTTCTTACCTGTGTATTCAAACAAACAAACAAACCCAAAAAACCGACAGAGCACCCTCCCCTCACACACTTAAGTACAAAAGTACTTAAGGCTTTTGTTCTTACTGTTTTTTTTCAGGATGGTGCCTTCTTCATGTTTACACCAAAATTTACAAAGAGCAAATTTGCAGCTAACCTAACAGTGAATCACCTGACAGATTACCTGACAGGACAAAGTAAGATCTTTCTTTGTATCCAACTGCACTAACAGATGTGGTATAAGGCAACTTTGATCTTGCTTTCCACTCCATGTATCTTGAGTAGTTTGTAATTCGTATCAGCTTCTGAAACACCTTTAATGAAAGAAGGAACTCAGCACACAACAAAGGAAAACCTGCACAACACAGCTGAGACTTGAGTGAAAAAGTGGAAACACTGTCACAGAACATGAGGTGCTTTTTCACTTCAAATATTTTCAGTAAAAAAGCTCAAGTTTTATGGTTGAGAATTTAGATAGTTTCTTACCTCTGTACTTTCTCAATAAATGCTCCTTGAGAGGTGGTTTGTGAATATGAGCATGCACAACAGCGTGCTGTTGCGGGGGGTCAGTTACCACAGAACTGGGTTTATGCTGTGCCTGCACTTCATCAGCTTTGAAATACCTTAATAGAGCACCAGTTCCCAAGCCACCAAGCTGCCTGACTCACATCTTATCTAAGATGCAGGCAATTTCTCTGCAGCATAGGTTTAGTTTAGTAGAATACTACAAAGATTCAAAAATCAAGCTTAAGCAAATTGGAAAATATACATGAAAGTTCACAGTCTTCAGAGAACAGATATCATTAATCACTTCATTGTATTAGTGTTTTGCAGACAGGATAATTTTGCAGGATTTTTTTTTAAGACTGTAACATCCAACAGCCTCTTTGTTTTCCCAGAAGAAGGGTTTCAAAGTCAAGTTAAGTAAACTCTGATGCCCAAATCACAAATAAATCATACATATCCATGTTCATAAAACACTAATAGTTACAAGTTATTCCTGTTTCATCATGATTCCAGTCATTAAACCAATACGAGGTAAAGTTTAGAACTCAACAAAAATACATGCTTTGCACAGTTGTTACACCTCTATAGTATGAATCAAATAAGCACGGATAAAGAAACTAACAGCCCTCACTGAAGCCTATGGCAAACACCCCTTAGCTTCTGTGTGCCTATGGTGACATCATTACAATGTTTTTTTTAGATGTTCGGGGAACTCAAGACTGGGAACTTCAGCTGCAGCTATGCTGCACAAGAGCTGATCTAATCTAGACCTTCAGGAAGTTTCATGAGAGTCTGCAAAAAAAATTTGCTTGTTACAGTTTTAAAGACATCAGGAGTAATTTCTGTGCATGTATTTCTTTAATTTCAGGTGACTGGGATTATAGCATCATTTATCATTTGTCATAATGAATCATTCAGGTGAGCTGTATATTTGCATTGAAGTTTTCTACCCTAGTGAAACATTGCAGCAAGCTTTATGTATTTAAGAAGAGACTCAACTTTTTAAAAGTGCAAAACACTCCCACAAAAAAACTAAACCAAAACAAAACAAAACAAAAGACTGTGAATGGTCCTGCACCAACCGTTCAGGGGAAAACTAGTAACTGCACGGTTTTCTGCCATGTGATTTAAGAATGTTTCAGTATTTCAGTTAGAAGTACATTCCAATCTGAAATTAACTTTCACTTTGTTTCAGAAAGAGCATTTCTGTGTTTTAATACGATCCAAGCACCTGAGTTTTAGAGGTCATTTATTAGACCCCTGTGGCTATTCAGAAAACACAGGAGGAAGGAGGGCTGAGAGAATTAATCCTCACTGTAATTACAAAACAAAGGAAGGGGGAAAAAAAACAAAACAAAACACAACGAACCTGAACTTAGCTCTAAGGGAAGAGTTTTTCCTTGGTATGTAATAGCTTGATTTAAGAGAGAAAGAAATTCAGTGCAAGGCATATTTTGCTTCCTTTGTATTTTAGCATCAGCTGCTTGAAAGGAAAGATATTTAAGCTCCCTGCTGTATTAATGTTTATGTAGTATAAATAAGAAGACCTCCTTGCATTATCAGTCACCGTATTAAATATCCGATATTCAAACCCACGAGGCTCACAATTCAGCATTTTAAATTACAGTTCTGCCTCAAAGACTCACGACAAGCTCTTCCACTCAGCTTTTGATGTCTTTCACAGTTGATGAAGGCTGTGGGTGAGATCTCAAAAAGAAAAAAGAAAAAAATCCCCCTCCTCCACACCTCTAACAACTTCTCAGAGAAAACCTGCTTTCATATTCTTGCCTTGCTACAGTGATGTTTATGCATCTCTAGTTACATGAGTGTCACTCATTCCTCTCTGGAATAATTTTTATTGTTTTTCCCAGGAAAACTAATTCAACGTTGGACAGGATGAGCAAAGAGGGAAGGGATCAGCTTACTTTTGCTACCAGAAGTTTACCAGGTGTGACAATTCCTATGACATTGAAGAATTACATCTTATTTGCCATGTTGAATAGTTTTAGTTGGAAAGATTTTATTTACCTTTTTTACTGTATCTTGCTAAGATATATATTGTAGCAATAAAACATAATAAAAATAAAGGATCAGGTGAACCCACAAATATTCCAGAGAGCAACATATCTACAGTGGTACTGCATTCCTGCATATAAACTCTTCTGTACCTTAGGCTGAATAAAAACTGAAGTAGAACACAGGATTAACCAAGGAACAACTTAGGCTAAAGACACAATCCTGCAGAACTAAGTCCTAGGAAAAAGTTCACAAATAGGGGTAGTGTTTTCCAAGTCTGCAACTAACACCATGTTCTAGCACCACCAGAGGTAACCAGACTTCCTTCCAATTACTTTTTACCTCCACATTAATGCAGTCTTCTCAACTCCACTCTGAAGGTCCTCTGTAACGTAAGCTTTCTCAACCCACACAATTGAAGAGTTCCATTTTACTTATCACCATAATTTTTAGATTTCAATTTCTTATTCTTTTCCTCATCCAATCCTTATTAATCCTCTTGGGGGTGGAGGTGGAGAAACAAAAGGATGAAAAAAGGTTCATGCTTTGCAATTATGCCAAAATGCAAATGTTTCATTAAAATCCTATATCTTTTGGACAGACACTAGAAATAAAGACGGAGAAACAGTCTTAGTAAGGTTAGCTTTCTGTCTGTATTTTAGTTCACCTAATGCTGTAAACAGCCTGGTCAGATTTCTAAACAGTGTGAATAAAAAGCTCAGGCAACATGTCAGTTGTGATTATCACAGCTCAATTCTGAATGATCAAGTCAGATCAAACTTGAAAGCTGGCTATCTGAAGCTTCTTTGCTTTATCAATTCTAACTCCCGTTAAAGCTAAAACTCATTTCATGCTTTGCCTCTCAATTTCTCTATCTGCTTTTATGTATTACTTTTCCCTGTACATATATTATTCAGCTCTATAATTCCATTATTTGGCAAAGCACCAAGTTATATTTTCTACATGCAAGATGCTAGTGGAAGGTATCCCTGCCCATGGTAGCGGGGTTGGAACTAGATGATCTTTAAGGTCCCTTCCAACCCAAACCATTCTATGGTTCTACGATATGATACCATATTGCATTCATCCTGCAGTGAAGTTCTAACGCACACAGGTGAATTACAGTAATTGTACTGCATACTGATATGGAAGGAATGGTTTGGGTACTGCAGGGTATTAACACAGCTATATAAAATGAGCATATGAGGCTATTGAAATTATATTGTCTGTCTCTATGGCAAACACCAAAATATTAATGATAGCTAGATAGAAAAGAGTTAGAAAACAAAGAATGAGAGAAAGACCAGGAAATACTACAGACAAGTTACAATATTTGAAACAGCAAGAACACTCCCCTTTACCAACAGAAAGCTAAGGAACAACAAAAATAAGAGATTTGCTGAAGACCTAAGTAGTGGAGACAGAAATAAAAACTGTCTTGATCTTCAGTCCTTTCAAATAAAGGGGGGACGGAACTACATCCAGAATAGTTACCTTTGACACTTTTTTTCCTTGTATGAACTCTTGACCTCAGAGAACTGATTTAATTCCAATATGACATAATGCACAGCTGGACAGGAGTGTTTTCTGACTGGGATTCTATCAAAGAAGTGAAACACATGGACTGCTACAAAACAGATGATTGATGGATATTCATAATGTATCCCTTTATCTCCTCTTTGTAGAGTTGCATTAAACTGAAAGAGCTGACAAACATTTATTTCATCACTAAACATCAGAAACACTTGCTTCACTATTTCACAATTTTACATGTTGTCAGCATTTTGGCTGGCAGCTTCTTTGCATTTTAATGCTGTCATTGTATAAACAACACATATAGATTGATTTTATATACAGCATCCATCTTCCTCATTAGAGGCTACAGCTGTTTGTGTATTATGGCATCATTCCCTAACTTGCAAAAATAAAATATTTAATACATTTATTCCTTTGTTTATATCATAACAATTACAGACAAAATGTCTCAATAAATCCCTTTTTTTTTTGCCAACATGCAGTAACAACAAGCAAACACTGGATTCGTATCCTGAAGTCCTTACTCAGAAGTCAGCAGCCAGCAAATGTAGAATTCCATAAATGTTTTGCTAAAGGCTTAGTAGAAATAGAGACAAGAACCATCCTCTCTCCTCCCTACCCCTCGGCAAGGACTACTCCTTCCAGAGCTGCTTCTAGGCAAATTTCACCTCAGCACCCATGACATTGTGACGGATGCACTTGACCCCTCTCTCTACTTTGGGTCAGACTGACCAAGGAGCAACAGGCCTCATGCCCTGTGGTGAATCCGTAAGCTACAAAGATGCTGGCTCACGTACAACAGGGTGAAGGTGCTTACAACCTCTGGTGAGCCCGCCAGCTGGAAAGATCCTGGCTGGGATAGTTAATTTTCTTCACTGTAGCTAGTATGGTGCTGTGTTTTAGAATTACTATGAAAATAATGTTGATAACACACTGATGTTTTAGTTGTAGCTAGGTAGTGCTTACACTAGTCAAGGACTTTTCCAGCTTCCCATGCTCTGCTGGGTGCACAAGAAGCCGGGAGGGGAGGGGATACAACCAGGAGAGCTGATCTGAATTGGCCAAAGGGTATTCCATATCATGTGATGTCATGCCCAGTATATTAACTGGGGGGAGTTGGCCAGGGGAAGCAGCGATCGCGGCTCAGGGACTGGCAGCATCGGTCAGCGGGTGGTGAGCGGTTGCAACACTTGTTTAATTTTGGTTTTGGTTGGTTTTTTTTTTTTCCCTTTTACCCTTCTTCCAAGATTTCATATCTCACTCGCTCGTTATTTTCATTATTATTATTACTATTATTATTGCTCTTTTATTTTAATTATTAAACTGTTCTTATCTCAACCCATGAGTTTTCTTATTTTGGCCCTTCCGATTCTCTCCTCCATTCCGCAGGGGTGAGGGGAGTGAGCAAGCAGCTGTGTGGTGCTTACTTGCTGACCGGGGCTAAACTACAACACCGGCTCACATACAAGCGGGTGAACGTGTCTTGGAAAAATATTTCAAAAGGTGGTTTTGAAGACCAAAAATGCAAGATAACCAAAGTACAGAACAAAACACCAAAACTAAAATGAAGACATCCATCTTGTCTACGCTATCAACTAGCAGCCAACTACTTTGCTCTATAAATATTACCATCAGGACGAGCCCAACTGGAGCTCCCCCTGAACTGCAGCTGGACTGCACACCAGGTGACTCTCCCCTTGAGCAGGGATGCCTCTCAAGGTTTGAGATCCCTTGCCTGAGACTAAGAGATCCTTCCTTGCCCAAGGCGGAAAGATCCCGTCCTCGCAACAGATCCTCAGTAAGTGACTGAGAGCATGCTGTATTAATATTAATGAAACATTACTCATCCATGTAACTACTCAGTATTAATTAGAATCATAGAATGTCCTGAGTTGGAAGGGTTCCACAAGGACCATCGAGTCCAACTCCTGTCCCTGCACAGGACAACCCCACACCATGTGTATGAGGTCATTGTCCAAGTGCTTCCTGAATATCGTCAGGCTTGGTGCCATGACTGCCTCCCTGGGGAGCCTGTTCCAGTGCTCCACCACCCCCTGGTTGAAGAACCTTTTCCTAATATTCAACCTAAACCTCCCCTGGCACATCTTCCTGCCATTCCCTTGGGTCCTGTCATTGGTCACCAGAGAGGAGAGATCAGTGCCTACCCCTCCTCCTCCTCCCCTTGTGAGGAAGCTGCAGACCGTGATGAGGTCTGCCCTCAGTCTCCTCTTCTCCAGGCTGAACAAACCAAGTGACTTTAGCGGCTCCTCGTACGGTTTCCCCTCTAAAACCTTCACCAACTTCGCGGCCCTCCTCTGGACACTCTCCAGTATCTTTATATCCTTAATATACTGTGGCATCCAAAACTGTACACAGTACTCAAGGTGAGGCCACAGCAGTGCAGAGTGGGGATATAATAATAATTATTGTATTATAATATTATAGTATATAATTGTAATAATAAGAATTACATAATTATCATAAACCTCATATAGGTAATTCCATTAGACATAAACCACTGTCCAAGTCTGAGGCTAAGATTGGATCTAGCCACACCTAAGCTCCACAGGAGTTTAGAAAGCAAGGGGGGCCACTCTGAACCTCATGACTCAAGGTCTTCCTTACCCTTTGCAACTCCAGTCTCTGTGAGAATCGTTCAAACTCGATTCTAACTCAGTTTTCCTTTATATGTTTCTTCCATGCAGTAATTAATAAGGTGAACCTTGCCATCAAACTTATTGAGCCCCAGCAAACCACTGTTAAACTTTGGTAAATTCCATCCAATTTATTGAACCCTGTCAAATTATTATTTTACCTCAATAAAACATATTGCTGCTTCTCTCTTTTGAGTGAGGTGCATTCCACTGATCCGTAACAGACATGCATCTTGAAAGGATGGGGTAGAGGAGGTAAGCCTATATAAGGGTATGTAAACACATAACCTAGAGAACAGCATCCCACAGCAGTGTCCTAGCATGGTGCTAGGTACAAGCTACTTTCCAAGCCTGTGGTTGAAAAGGGTCTGGCAGGAAAATCCCACATTCTGGGGTAAATCTGCAACAATGAAGTACCCTGTACTATTTCAAAATCCTACAACAACATGTGTTACGGGGCTATCCTGCTCAAACATGAACACGTGGTCACTACAGAACTTCTGCTGATTCAAGGGTTTATTTGCAGGACCCAGAAAGCATTAGACAACCCAGACAAGAGGTAACAGTGCGCTTGGGCAACAGAGCTGGCATATGAGCTGATCGTATTGCACAGTGCCTGCAATTCCAAAATGCTTAACTTTAAGGTTGCTGTTCTCTTGTTGCTGCAATTACTACCAATAGAGGTGCAATACCAGAAATTAAACACAATATAACTGTCTAGTTTCAGTAATAGTATACTAACTTCCTTTCAGAAATACAGGAGATACAGAAATAACTCTTATGCACAACAGCCCATTACGTCAGGTTCACAGAAGTAATGTACTTTAAGTCAAGACATGCAATAACCTACTGTCTACTTTTGGAATTCAAAGCAAAAAAGTAGAGGAAGAAAGAGTGCTATGTTCAACTTGGAAAGACAAGATAATGGAACAATAAAAAAGAAATTATTGTGTCATAACTTTGTCCTCAATAGAGTTCTCAAACCACTTACAAGCATTAAAGGGAGACACAAAAGTAATGAGAATGTGATAAGAGGGTAGCAATGCTGCCCGCAAAAAAAAAATCACATTTTTTTATAAAATGCAGTGGATTTACAACCATAAAAAGTTATTATTACTATAGAAAAGCAATGTATAGTCTTATTCAGAAGAGCACATTAGAAAATATATAGACATTTGCTATTGACTGCTAAGGAAGAACTCCTCCTGAGCTGGCACAGCAGAGACACATCATCTATTTTCCCCATTCCCACCCCTAGCTTAAGTGGAAACAAAAGAAACTATTTGAAAGAGTTCTTCTGGGGCTGTAAAACAGACTAAATAGCATGTGGTAGTCACTGCTGTAAACCTGGATGATCCTTCAGAGGTCATGGATGAAAGGGATCATGAAAGAACTGTAGCGAATAGGGGTGCAAAGGATGAGAGGAAGGCCACAGGCCACTTCATAGGAAGAGTGATGTTTTATCAAATCCAAACGACACCTTACAGTGTTTTTATACCCTGCCATTTGCAAAATTCCCAAAGCTATAAAACTTAGCCTAAGGCCTTTATGATGAGTTGGCTGATAATCACGACCCACGCAAATCCCCCCGAAGACACAAGCAGGACTGCCTGTTAGGGTACCTCTTCTCCTCTGGCTAGGGGAAGCACCTTCAACAACCTGGCTGTTAATCTGGTTGCCTCAGGAAATATCTAAGTTTAGATGGCATTAATATTATCTTAAAGGAATTTAGCTAAAATTCCAGCTCCAGAGAAAAACATGCTGGTTTATGTTTTAAAGGCCTGAACTTTATAAAAAAGTAAGCACAGAAAGATTTGGACACAGATGGCTTAGGAGGAGAGGAGAATACAGCATGCACACTATTTTTTATAAATCAAGAATTAATATATTTTTAATACAATCTTTCTTATTCTTAGTACAGGTAACAGTCCAATTAAAAAGAAACTCAATAGAAATGCCTTGTATTACAAAGTTCATACATTTAGGAAAACAAAATNGCCCCAGCAAACCACTGTTAAACTTTGGTAAATTCCATCCAATTTATTGAACCCTGTCAAATTATTATTTTACCTCAATAAAACATATTGCTGCTTCTCTCTTTGGAGTGAGGTGCATTCCACTGATCCGTAACAGACATGCATCTTGAAAGGATGGGGTAGAGGAGGTAAGCCTATATAAGGGTATGTAAACACATAACCTAGAGAACAGCATCCCACAGCAGTGTCCTAGCATGGTGCTAGGTACAAGCTACTTTCCAAGCCTGTGGTTGAAAAGGGTCTGGCAGGAAAATCCCACATTCTGGGGTAAATCTGCAACAATGAAGTACCCTGTACTATTTCAAAATCCTACAACAACATGTGTTACGGGGCTATCCTGCTCAAACATGAACACGTGGTCACTACAGAACTTCTGCTGATTCAAGGGTTTATTTGCAGGACCCAGAAAGCATTAGACAACCCAGACAAGAGGTAACAGTGCGCTTGGGCAACAGAGCTGGCATATGAGCTGATCGTATTGCACAGTGCCTGCAATTCCAAAATGCTTAACTTTAAGGTTGCTGTTCTCTTGTTGCTGCAATTACTACCAATAGAGGTGCAATACCAGAAATTAAACACAATATAACTGTCTAGTTTCAGTAATAGTATACTAACTTCCTTTCAGAAATACAGGAGATACAGAAATAACTCTTATGCACAACAGCCCATTACGTCAGGTTCACAGAAGTAATGTACTTTAAGTCAAGACATGCAATAACCTACTGTCTACTTTTGNCTCATGACTCAAGGTCTTCCTTACCCTTTGCAACTCCAGTCTCTGTGAGAATCGTTCAAACTCGATTCTAACTCAGTTTTCCTTTATATGTTTCTTCCATGCAGTAATTAATAAGGTGAACCTTGCCATCAAACTTATTGAGCCCCAGCAAACCACTGTTAAACTTTGGTAAATTCCATCCAATTTATTGAACCCTGTCAAATTATTATTTTACCTCAATAAAACATATTGCTGCTTCTCTCTTTTGAGTGAGGTGCATTCCACTGATCCGTAACAGACATGCATCTTGAAAGGATGGGGTAGAGGAGGTAAGCCTATATAAGGGTATGTAAACACATAACCTAGAGAACAGCATCCCACAGCAGTGTCCTAGCATGGTGCTAGGTACAAGCTACTTTCCAAGCCTGTGGTTGAAAAGGGTCTGGCAGGAAAATCCCACATTCTGGGGTAAATCTGCAACAATGAAGTACCCTGTACTATTTCAAAATCCTACAACAACATGTGTTACGGGGCTATCCTGCTCAAACATGAACACGTGGTCACTACAGAACTTCTGCTGATTCAAGGGTTTATTTGCAGGACCCAGAAAGCATTAGACAACCCAGACAAGAGGTAACAGTGCGCTTGGGCAACAGAGCTGGCATATGAGCTGATCGTATTGCACAGTGCCTGCAATTCCAAAATGCTTAACTTTAAGGTTGCTGTTCTCTTGTTGCTGCAATTACTACCAATAGAGGTGCAATACCAGAAATTAAACACAATATAACTGTCTAGTTTCAGTAATAGTATACTAACTTCCTTTCAGAAATACAGGAGATACAGAAATAACTCTTATGCACAACAGCCCATTACGTCAGGTTCACAGAAGTAATGTACTTTAAGTCAAGACATGCAATAACCTACTGTCTACTTTTGGAATTCAAAGCAAAAAAGTAGAGGAAGAAAGAGTGCTATGTTCAACTTGGAAAGACAAGATAATGGAACAATAAAAAAGAAATTATTGTGTCATAACTTTGTCCTCAATAGAGTTCTCAAACCACTTACAAGCATTAAAGGGAGACACAAAAGTAATGAGAATGTGATAAGAGGGTAGCAATGCTGCCCGCAAAAAAAAAATCACATTTTTTTATAAAATGCAGTGGATTTACAACCATAAAAAGTTATTATTACTATAGAAAAGCAATGTATAGTCTTATTCAGAAGAGCACATTAGAAAATATATAGACATTTGCTATTGACTGCTAAGGAAGAACTCCTCCTGAGCTGGCACAGCAGAGACACATCATCTATTTTCCCCATTCCCACCCCTAGCTTAAGTGGAAACAAAAGAAACTATTTGAAAGAGTTCTTCTGGGGCTGTAAAACAGACTAAATAGCATGTGGTAGTCACTGCTGTAAACCTGGATGATCCTTCAGAGGTCATGGATGAAAGGGATCATGAAAGAACTGTAGCGAATAGGGGTGCAAAGGATGAGAGGAAGGCCACAGGCCACTTCATAGGAAGAGTGATGTTTTATCAAATCCAAACGACACCTTACAGTGTTTTTATACCCTGCCATTTGCAAAATTCCCAAAGCTATAAAACTTAGCCTAAGGCCTTTATGATGAGTTGGCTGATAATCACGACCCACGCAAATCCCCCCGAAGACACAAGCAGGACTGCCTGTTAGGGTACCTCTTCTCCTCTGGCTAGGGGAAGCACCTTCAACAACCTGGCTGTTAATCTGGTTGCCTCAGGAAATATCTAAGTTTAGATGGCATTAATATTATCTTAAAGGAATTTAGCTAAAATTCCAGCTCCAGAGAAAAACATGCTGGTTTATGTTTTAAAGGCCTGAACTTTATAAAAAAGTAAGCACAGAAAGATTTGGACACAGATGGCTTAGGAGGAGAGGAGAATACAGCATGCACACTATTTTTTATAAATCAAGAATTAATATATTTTTAATACAATCTTTCTTATTCTTAGTACAGGTAACAGTCCAATTAAAAAGAAACTCAATAGAAATGCCTTGTATTACAAAGTTCATACATTTAGGAAAACAAAATCAAACATCTGATTTTTTGCTCTGAATTTTTTTTCCTATAAACTTTTGAGAAGAGTCCTCCAATTTCAATTTATTAGCAAATTCTTTGATTCATTCAGCACTACAGGCAATCTTACCTGGTATATTCAATAATATTTATGCTAAAGGAAAGCTGTATAAATAACATGACAGTTATGTTTTCTATGTTTACTTGTTGATTTTCATGAGTTTGGTAACAGAAGTACTGCTAATAGTCTGTCTTCCATTTTTGGCTTGTCCCTATTGCTTCATTATGTGATTTTATGGTTTTCATTAATGAATCGAAATAAAATTTAAGCAATTTACAAATGTAGTGAGCAACCATCTGCTTTGCCTTAATTACCAAAAAAGTTTAATGCATCTGTGTGTGCCTCTTTTGAAGACCAATATTCTCCTTTCTCTGTGAAAGCTAACTACGGTGAAAAAACAGATCAGAAAAGTCAATTCTGTCCAACAATAAAAGGTATGGATCTAGTCCAATTGTCCTTTTTTTTATGCTAAAAGTCCCAATAAAACAAGAAACTGTACTAGATATATGCATTAGTGCTTCTGTGAAACCATGAAAGCAAGTTTTACATACTGTCATATTCAAATTAATTTTGCTATATGTCCTCAAATTACAAGTTGCAGATTGATGACTATATTTGCAACCCAGTCAAGTACAAATCCTTTTGCTCACTGAAGACACCTACATTCAGATATTTTGCAAACACTGAATTTTCTTTTTAGATGTCTATCATTACTGTGATCATTCATAAGTACTTAGCTGCATTGCTATAAATTGATTTTCCCAACCAGTAACCAGGCCAACAAAAATAAGTGAGATAAAAGGATATTTTAAATACTTAACTATTCATTAAGCAAATCAACCAAAGCAGAAATTTTCAGCACAGTAAACTCAGATTTAAAAAAGCAACTTTCACAAAGGAGAGAACTCTTTACACGAGCATTCAAAGTAAACAGGGAGAAAAACCACAGCTACTACGTTGTTCATATTTCACATGTTCAGAAATTATTTTCAGGCATTTCAGAACAGAGATCACACAAATTCAGACATTGCCGAACTCAGCAGACAAGCTTATTTAAATAAGGTATTTTAGGTCAGCACTCAATCACTGCCTTTAAGACACCACCACAATTTGTATTAACATTCCAAGCAAATGAATAAGCTTTGAACAATGAAAGGCATGAAAATAAAGTAACACAGAGGAGAACAGTGCACAATATAAAGGGTTAGAGAAGAAGAAAAGATGGCAATGCAAAAAAAAGAAAAGAACATGTAAAATGCCTAGATTATCTCTACTGCCTTCAGTATGGACACAAGAGCCGCCACCACTATATCCTTATCTAGGTGCCAAAATAGGCGTCAGAAGTCAACCTAAGCAAAATGTGTACTTCCATCATGTAAAATATCCACAATAGTTCTAGCATACAAAAACATACACCTATACATCCACCATATCTTCTAAATATATTTCTTCCAATAATTATCAATTAATTAACACAGCCTACATAGAATGACCAAAAAAATCTTTAAAATGCCCTGAACTGCAAACACTGGAAGGGGAAACAGAGAAATGTTGAAGGAAAGTAGTAACTGGTGGGCAGGAGATATGGTAAAATGTTTATGCCTTATTCATAATTTAGTCCTAAACTAGCTAAGATGAAAGACTCCCAAACAAAGACAAGAAAGGTTAGATTGGAATTTGAAAGGAAGCCAACAAAGTGACAGAATTTTGACTTTTCTGTTCAAATAATATTTTGACATCACCTTTCCAGATGAACAGAAGGCAGCAAGTTTGGGACACTTTACATTTGAAACAGTGACAGACTGAAAACAAGACACAAGGATGCAAGAGGATTTTTTGTCTGAATGAATAAATGGACTTGTATTTCAGGGAAGTCAACAAGATTTAGAAACAGCTGGAACATGCTAAATAATTACCCAACATTATTCTTGGAATAAAGAACGGGAAGATGAGGAGGTTCAGCCTCAATTTTAACCACGTGAAGTTCAGCGTAATAATTGAACACCCATAATGAGATGTTAAGAAGAAGGTCCAAGGTACCTTCTCAAAAACAAGACAGCTAATGACATAAAGTAGTAATTTATGCAGATAAAACTCCTAGGAACAAGATGAAGCTGCAGATGGCCAGAATACCAACTTGAAAAACACTGACAGAAAAGGGAAGAGTAGAATTGTATACTTCTGCAAGATTAATTCTTTAAAACTATACATAATGGGATCCTGCAGGTCATGTCCAACTTTCAATTACACAGCAAAGGGTAATTCAGAAGTCAACAATAATTGTATGGCTTCCATAAAAAGCATTGTGATCAGGACCCAAATTGTACGCCTTCCTATAATCTTGGTGTGTCAGACTCCAAAAAGCTTCAGCTTACTGAGACTTGACTGAACTGTTTAGCCAGGCAATAATTAAAGGTAGCAAAATATACTTGTTACTATGAGCTTTTTAGAATGCAAAAATTCCGCCCATATTTTTCCATTCCACCTCCCTTTGGTAAGGTTTTTTAACCTTTTACTTAAATATTAATTTTATTAAAGTGGGTTCCCCCACACACACCCACATAGCATCACTAATCTTGAAGGACAAGAAAGCCTATTTAAATTCATTGAAGTGCATTAGCATGAAAAAATAATGAGTCCTTACAGCATTCTAATTTAGGAAGGTGCACTTAAATGAGTTATAACATCTGTTGTCAAACAATCTACCCAGACAGGAATGTCTATAATAAAAATCTGATTTTCATATTTCTGACAAAATTGCCCTAATGGGCTCTCCCAGCATCAGTGTTATAGGACCTAAGGAAGAGTCAGGAGCCAAAAGCCTCTGTCTTTTGCTCCTTTGCTTCACACTCCCTTTTCCTTTCTAACTAGCAAAGAATTACTCTGAGTTCTTAGGCCTTCACAAGGAAATTGGCTCACTGTGAGGTCCGAAAGCTGATCCATAAGAACATGTACTGAGAAGCAGATGTTACCAACACATGGGGAGGACTCTCAGAGGTGCTTCTGCTGAACATCTCTCCAGCCAGACTAGTCTGAGGGGTGTTAGTCCAGCATTTTGTATGAATCTGTGAAAGTAATTTGTCCTTTTTTAAGCCATCTGGAGCATCAACTCAATTAATAGAACAAACTGAGGCCTTGTTTTCAGAGGCAAGGGGTGGGGGGAAAACCTATTCTAACTAAAACAGGACAAATAAAAGAAGGATCAAGTTGTATGAACACATTTTGGTCCCCAAACAGCCCTTCAGGATTCTCAGCCATTACTTTGAAGGTCCAAAGCTGTGCCATGAGGCCATCACACTGCTGGGTTTTTTTCTTTGTTGTGAAGAGTGTGAAACCCCTGCAGGGACCTACTCCACCAAGAGGTAGACTGTATGAAATCTTCCATCCTAGCTTTGCATAGTTCAGCCACCTTCTCCGAGCCAGACATTTTCAGACTTTGCAGAGCCAACCCTATTGAGTACCACAAGGCTGATTATTAATGTAAATTGAATGGCCTCTAAGTGTTGTCAGGCAGGCAGCCAGATGGTTTAGACTTGGACAGACTGAAAGCAAGTCACGAGAATACCAGTAGAGAATACGGAGGGAAGAGAGGAGTTATTTTTGCAGGCATCTTCCAGAAGCAATTTCTTTCAGGAGATCACGGCTGTGAGGTAAAACTAAGACCTGCCAGTGGATGATGGCAATGGAGACCTGGACGACCAGCAGCAGTTGCAAATGACAAAGACTGCTTTCTGGAAGGGGTGGGGAGGAGAAGAAAAAAAAAAAGGCAGAAAAGAATTCATTGTAGAGAGCAAGAAATGTGAAAATAGGAAAATAAACTAGCTTGGTCTGAGGTCTGCCATAGCACAGCAACAGCAAAAGTATTTCCTTCAGGGTGCACAAGCATCATTTCACTAGTCCAAAACTCACCAATCCAACCCGAACACCAACCTATTTGCTCCTGCTCTGTAGCTAATGACTAGTGGGGCTGCCAGTTGGATTGTATCCCACTGCTGAAAGTCCAATGATGCACAAAGATTACTGCTGGATTTGGAAGATTAGTTTCTGAATTGTACTTCAACCACTGATGGATCTCATTTCCTTACTAAAAAGAGAGAGATTTTTCCAGTAATAGTATATGTCATAATTCAGGAAGTTGATCAATATTAATTGGGCATGACCTGGCATATTTATTGCAGTGGAAAAAGGGAAAACAAATAAATGAAAAGGAATAACTTCTCCCAGAACTATTAAAGACTATTAAGAACAAAGCCTGAAAGGTAGATGTTGAGATGAGAAGGAGTTAATGAATTCTTATCTTCTGGCTGCAAGAGGAAAAAAAAAAAAAACCCAAAACACAAAAAATACCCAAAACAAACAAAAAAACCAAACCAAAAGCAGCTACAAAAATAGAACAAGCACACAGGACTCTCATCTTCCAGAATTATAGGCTAATAGCATGACCAGAGCTAGCCAGAGTGTAACATTAAAACTAGTAAGCTAACACTGAAATGACTGGTTTTTAATTTACTTTCTGGTCTTTTTAATATCCTCTAGAATCTTTAAAAAAAAAAAAAAAAACCAAAAAAACACAACAACAAAAAAAAACCAAAACGCACTTTTCTGAACTGTGTTTGCTTTACAGAACTCTGGTACACAAGATGCAATACAGCCTGTTCCCCACTTGGCCACAGCATACAGTGGGATTTTGCTGCATGCTAAACCCTCTCTGCCTAGCGTTTACCTTGGGAATCCTCGTGCATACAAGCAGCATCGTGTTTAATCAGGATTCCCTTCTGAAGAAGCAAAGGTGGAAACACAGTAGTGACTATTTGTACAGAGTTGTTGCTCCTATCTGGGTCACCAGATAAGAGGAAAACCTGTCTAAAGAATACAAAACTCCATGTTTTCCTGCAATAAATTCTCCCAGGAACTGCCTGTACAGTTATTGTGATATTTGACCTATGGTCTTCAGCAGTTTTATTTCAGTACCACTGGAAACTCAACTATTAAAGTTTGGCTTCAAGTAGCAAAGGACCTTAAAACCATCTCCTACATAAACAATATTTCTCTCTGGAAAAATATATATGCAACAGACTCATTAATGTTGACTTCAAACCTACAGGTGAAGGTCAACAGATTCCATATGGTGAACATTTACTCCGCTCACATTGAGACTGAACATACTCATGCTCTGTTGAAACATAATGAATGCTAATGATCTAAGTCATCTCTGCCCCTCCCTTAGGAGAAGGGAGGTCACTCCATCATGACCCACCTTGGTTGCTTTTTCTGTGAAAAGATCCAGCCGTTCCACCACTTAATATGTCTTCCCGTTTATTTCAATTCCCATCAGTCACAGAAATAAGATGGAAAATGCTTATTAAATCGCAGATGGGGACACAATAATAGACTGGAACTATTCACAAAAAGGATTGTTTCGCTTGTGAAAAAGAATCTATACAGTGCTTCTCAGAAATACATTTCAGTTTAGCTTTTTATCATTTGCTGCTTTGTCACTTGCCATTTTTCTCTCTTCTAGGCTTTCCCCTTTTTTATCTCACACTGAATGGATGTATACTGCAAATTGTTTTCTCAACATGGCCAGTGCATGCACAGGGATCACTCCAGCAGCTTCAAGAACCACTCTGGATGTATTTTACTCAGGAAAAGTCACATCAGAGCATCTCTACTAAAAGGTATACTTTGACTCACAAGGATCTAGCGTTTAATTTGGCTCCAAGAATTCTTGGATGCCTGCTGTAACTTTTTCAAAAGCCCTAAATTACAAATTCTCTGGGGAACACCGGGCATCTCTTCTTGGTTACCACAGTGTCCAGAACAATGACACCTTCATCTCCACCTGGAAGCCTCTGGTGCTGCTGCTATGTAAACAATAATCCTCACTTCCTGGCATGCTAGAAAGTTCTCCAGCAAGATTAAAGGGCCAAGCAATGACCCTTCTGGAAATCAGTACTGGCTTTGAACCAGTAGACAATCTAAAATCAAACCAGTATTTTTTGTTACCACATCATAGGGCAAAGGCAGTTTTCCTGCATTAGATTTTGTTTTCATAAAACACAGGAAGATTTTTATCAGATACTGTTTTTTTCCCCTCTTTTAAAAAATATTTAGAATCTGTAGCTAAAACATAAGTAAGGTTGTGTTTGTTTCAAAGCCTACAGCAGCAGCACCTTCAGACACAGCAGAACCTGCCACCACCCTCAGCACCTCAAACAAGATGACCTCCCTTTAGGTAGAGGCTGTTCCTGTAGGAACATAGCAAATGAAGCAGACTAGATCACTGAATTGCATGAAAAGACAAACAGTCCTAGAAAGGATATAAGCTAAAGAAACCTGGGGGCATGCGCTGCTAAATCTCCCAGGAGCCATTATACCAGACGGCCATTTACTCAGACTCTACAAACAAATCCTTCCAAGACATTCAAAGCAGCTTCTACAAATACTTACAACTGCAATTGAAAGGTAACCTGTGCAGCAAACACCAAGTACCTTCCCCATGCAACATACCTTCCCAAATTAAACTTTGTTCTGCGTGTTCTGCTTACTCTGTTGTGTAGCAACCTACAGCATGACATATACAAGTACATTAATTACCAAGTCAGGGAATAAGCTCGGCCATATATTGTAACTCCTGCATACAATTTATACTTCATAACTAATTCCTCTATTTCTCCTTTGCCTTTTGGTACACAACTCCTAACTATAGTGCCCTTAGACATCATTAATTAGATACCTTAACCTTGCATAAGGACTTTGATGGGAGTCCATTGTACTAAAATTAGTTGTTACAAAACCAGAACTATCATTCAGTAGGTGGTAATAAGTCATTTCTGTGCAACCCTGGAGGCACAGGCACTTGCAGCATCACATCAGACAGTCTGCTCACATAAAAGGTGATGGGGGAAAAAAGTGAAATCTAGACTCCAATCACTTGCAGTTCCCAGAGACCTCACAGCTCTTCTCCACTGAGCTAAGACACCTGCTCCAATTCTCTGCATTGCTTTCCATCCTAATAAATATCCCTAAAAGAAGGAAAGCCATAGC
Organism: Sula dactylatra; assembly: GCA_013389905.1. Lineage (NCBI taxonomy): Eukaryota > Metazoa > Chordata > Aves > Suliformes > Sulidae > Sula > Sula dactylatra. The sequence continues at coordinate 178,199 of WEKW01015809.1, forward strand.
TGATGTAAATACAACAAATCTGTTCCTTGAAGGATGCTGACAAGCTGAAGCATGAAATCAGATCGCCACCTTTCAGGAACATTCATGAAGAAAAAAAAGCATGCTCACTCCAAATTATCCATTACCCAGTATTAGACCTGAATTCAGGTGATTGCTCCAAATCACTTGCATGAATTTTGGTCTCCCACATCCTAGGCACATGCGATGATAAATTTTTTAACAAAAACTTTTCCAGCCAGTTCTACCCAGCAGACTACTACAGGATACAGATCTGTACATGCAATCTCTCTTGCTTTCCATTTGGAAGACAGTATTCCCAGGATGCATGTTGAGAAGGAATGACTATTGCGCAGACACATCTTCTATAGAAAGGGAGAAAAAAATAAAGTAGTAGAGGTTTTAGGTATCACTAGAGGGGAGGGATTAGCAGGGCAAAGAATAAGGTTTCAAATACAGAGTCTCCCTGGAGCTTTAACTTCAAATTGAAGCCAGACACAAACCAATCTTTCATCTTAGAAGTGGAGAAACTGCATCTCCTGCCATTTGCCAATGTGGAATTTCCACCAAGACCATAAACATTGAAGCCTGTTCCATTCCCTGTGGACATTAAAGGACTTCAGTCTAGATTCTATGAGATACACGTGCTCAGCTCATTTACTGCCTCTGTTGAAAAGTCTTACTGGCACAGAAAAGAAAAGGGGATTGTGCACAAGTAAAGTGATATTTTTGCCATCCCATAAGATCTCTGTAAATCAGTCAGGGCTATGCAGGGAAGCCTGCCTTGTTACTATCCATGGCACTCGACAAGTAAAGCGTTTGTCACTAGTAATACTCATCTGCTACCCTCTAGGAATTACCATGGAATTCACTTAAAATAGAGCCAAGAACATTAAATTCTGCCATGCTCCAGCTTCATTATTCAGTATACTACTAAGCATTCTGCACCAGCCAAAATTTCCAGGTTGATTTAAGATATAGCCACAACTAGTAATCAAGTTATGAGAGTGTAAAACATGGATAGTGACAGCAATGCCTGCACTGAGAGGAAAAATATTTACAACCTCAAGGCCAAACTAAGGTGGAAAGTACTGTTTTAAGTTCATCCACATGAACACCCAGCCATCCTTGAGGCATGGAGTCGCTTAACTCTAAATAGTTACCTCAAAAGCCTGCACTTCTCAGCCAGGTGAAAGAATTCTTAATTTCCCATCCGTTACCTTTTATTACATGCAAATATTCTGTTAATCTTTTTACAAATTATCTGGAATTCACTTCTATCACTAAGAAGCCCTAAGAGCTCTTAAATAAAGGAGAAATAAGTACTGTCGTCAGAGAGCAACCAAACTTACAATTCTACACTGGAGAAATACACTTTCTTTATTCATGTTTCTTCTAAAAACAAACAAACAAAATACGAAAAAGAAAACAGTTCTGTTCTCAAGTGCTGTGTGTTTAAAAGGAAAATACCTGTGCACAGACAAAACCAAACGTTTTGAGTTAACTCCCTCATTTTTTATCAGCAGTCTTTCCCCCACCCCCAAAAAGTATAAAACTCTTATTATTAACCTTTGCTAGTAATGATAGACAAGTGCAATAGATTTTATCTGATGAGTAGAAAATAAAAGCAATGTTTGATTTTCCTTAAAAGCCAGCTGGATGCTTTGGAATAATCCCAGAATGACCATTTCACTGTACTACAGAGAAGCTGAATTTCAGATTTAAAGTGGTAAAGTTAAGACACCAACTCTGGATAATCATATAAGAAAGTCTGATCTGAAACACTTCAAAGAAATGCTCATCTGCATTTTGTAATATCTTTTCAAAATATATATATATTGTGAGAACAGTCATACATCCCAAATCTAATGATTTACCTTCATGGAAGGAATGCTAAAATTCAGACAGCAGCTTTTCCCTTCTCCCTGCCAATAAATCAACCAAGGTGGCCGAGGTACAATTAAAACCTTATTACGTATGTTACAAATCTTATTATGTAGAAGGAAACCTAAATCCTGGTGTGTTGAAGATGAAATTTCTCTCAGAAGAAAAGAGATTTTTTCAGCTTATGCTTTTCTAACCTTTTGCATTACTGAGCTACAGCCATTGTTGCCATATGAATTTCCAAATCACACCCAATGGCAAAAGACAACTTGAGCTTCACAAAAATCCTCAGTAAATATCAGGCTTATAACTGATAGCACACAAAGACTGTCATCATCTCTCCTGTGATATTTAATTCTCCTTAGTCCCAGTCATAGGGAACAAAGACAGAATGGAACTCCCTACTTTTTCCATTCACAAGACTCAAGGAGCATTTCAAGGGAACTTTTGGGAGGTGAAAGAAAAGGAATAAGCATATTCAATCATTATGAAAAAACGTAGCAAGATAAAGGAGGAAAGGGAGGATGGCAGCAGGAAGTTTCCATCTCCAACGTCAGCCTGTGGAGAGGAGAACAATGCAAGGAGCCCAAGTTTTATCCTTCCTCCTAAGTTGTTAGGGAGCAGGAATGAATGAACTCACCATACCGGCTTGAAGATGCAGTGTGTCATTTAGGGTACGGGGGAGGAATGCAGATTGGAGCTTCCTGAAAGTTTCATTATCCCTCAAATCCTTGCCAAAAGGTTTGAGCAGACTGGTATCTCAAAGAGCTGCTGCTTCTTCAGGGAATCTGTCAGACAAACACAGGCAGCTTATTTGAACAGTAGCTTACGAAGGTGCAAAGGAAAAAGAAGCCCTAACGTGCAAGCAGTAGCATCAGCCCAAGAACATCCCTCCTGGTATCATGACATTGGTCTGTTAGGCATCCATGGGCAAGTGAAAAGAGTAGCTAACTAAAAATATTCAAAAACAAAGCACTATTCTCAGTTGGCCTGAAAACTGTGCAAGTTGGCCGCATATATTAGTGGCAGCATGCCCAAACAGTGAGGGACAAGGTCATGGCCTCAGTCCCTGTGTGCTTGCCAACGCCTGGCAGCAGATGCTAAGGGAACACATGCTTCCCATTACACCAGCAGTCAGAGGATACATCAGATAGCATCCTGCTCCCAGAACTACCAAGCATTAACACAAAGCACTTACGATCAAGACTGTCAAGGCAGAGGGGGCAAAGCATCTTTTCAGAACACCTCTCTTTAGCTGCTGCATTTAAATGCATTCTAACTGATTACAGACTACAGTAGCATTTGAAACATCATTTCTTCTTTTTTTCTATACATCTTACTATGTAAATTTATTTTCCTATACATGTAAGAATCTGAATCAGATGTAATGCAGAATGTTAACATCATAATACCAAATACAGCACATAGCTGTTTTTCTGACATTCCTTTGTGACTGAATTTATAGAGAAATTATGATGATTTAGTAGAATCAATTCTAGGACTTCAACATAAAGAAACAAGCTCATAACAGCTGAGTGAAGGAGGCCTTTTCTTAGCTACCTCTATCGCTAATTTCAGCAGCCAGCATTCCCATGAATACTGGTAGAAGGCATGTTATTGTTTGGCACACATTATCACCATCACCCTCGGCATCTGATCAGAAAGAATAAAGACAATCAGATTTATAGAGGCACAAAGATGCAGATGCCTAAGCAACTAACCCCCATAGATACACAGGCTACAAATAAATACCCAAGATGACAGGAAATACTACAACTACACGCAGGAGACAAGCTGAAGTTAACAAGCACTTGAATTCTCCTGAGACATGCAGTGATCAAAGCCTTGACTTAGTTGTACACCCTACGGTTTAGATGTATCTCTGTAGTTGAGTGAAAAGAATAAAGTAACTGTAAAGATGAATTTTATATCATTTTAATTTACAAGAACACTCGATACTTGAAAAGACTATATTTCATTACCACTTTTCAGGCATCTGACAAAAAGATATTAGTGCATTGAGCACTGATGTCCTTTTTCATTTTCATTTTCTTAATCAAAGGAAAAAGAGGCAGAACAAGTACTATTATCGAACAATATCTGCACATGGAAAGCACATTAACGGACACATGAACAGTATGAGACTGGTACTGCACAAAAGAGTCTTTGCTAAAATTAGAGCTGCAGAACAGCAACACAGAATTGTTGATGAGTGGTCAAAAGAGGCAAGAGAAAATGACAGATAACCTACTCCAGCCCCTATTCGAGGATGTAACTGCACCAAGAAGACTTGGTTTGGCTGGCAATCCCTGCTAGTACTTCACTATCTCTAGCTTGCATAGTTGTTCTGAACACTTACCTGTACCTCCTGTGCTAAAATTTACACCTGCAACTTCACATCCACTGAGCAAATATGAATAGGAGGGTATTTCTTTCCTGTCCGCAGCAGTACCATATGTCTGAAGACTGCTACAGCCTTTTACTCAGCCACAACCACTGGCTCAAGAAAATGATGTGCCATGGCTCCAGACTCATTGCCAGCTTTCAAGGTATTCTGAAAAAGCATCAAGTTACTCTTGTCCAGTTTCTACACTTTGCCCTACATTTCTGCTATGGGCCACCATTAAAGAGAATTCACTGGACCAAGCTGTGACCCGTTATAGTTGTTCTTACATTACACATTCTCTTCTCTAGACTGCATAACTCAGTTCCTTCTGTAAGGAAACACTACTCACGTTTCCTGCACTTTCCACAGTTCTGCTGCTCTCTTCTGGAAAAATTTCATCTGAGTCATGTTTTTCTTAAGGTATGTGTATGACTAGATACAGTAGTTATTGGTCTTCCCAGCGATAAGGAGACTAAAAAGATTGTTTCTGCACTTCTTACAGGAAATACATTATATCCTAGTACGATGGTTATCTCTTTTCTTAACAAAGTGACATTACTGACCCATGTTTACCTTGCTGCGTCTCTGCAGAACTCTCACAGAGTGTTCCCAATCTTGTTTTTCTGCGAGTTATTCTTCCTGATTTAGCCTGGAACATTGTATGTGTCTCTTCTGACTTCTAAATGCTTTCTAAACTTAGCAATCATGGTTTGGATTCCTGTGGAGTAAGGGTGACAAAGCCTGTAACATTTAAAAAATTTGATGATGTTCCTAGGATTAGAGTCAGGAGGCTGAACACCTTCATTCTCCCTGGCTGGGCCACATCTTTCCTGAGACAAGAATAACACAACTTCCATAGTTTACCATCACCTTCTCGGGACCACACTGCATTTCAGGAAGCGTAATCCTTCTAGGATTTCAGCTGACAGGAGACAGAGTGAGAGGAAGGGTGCATTTCCTACGTGGTAAAGATTTACAGAACTACATTTTAATGTTTGAGGGTTTTTAACCCAATTCATGTAATTTAACACATCCAAACACTTCACATCAATTTAATAAAGCAAAATATTCTACATCGGTTTTTCAGATTGGGCAAAAATATTTTCAGTCAAATGAAATATGTGGCAACATTTTCCCGTAAGGAAGTTTCTGCTCTGTAGCTACTTCATTTTCTGTTAAAAGTCATTCCTACCAGGTGCTAAGCAGGACTCTATGCTAGGGAAACACAATGGGAGGAAAATGTAAACATAGGGGAAGCAGGAAAGCAGTGAAGAACAGAAGTGAAACTTGACCAGACATTTGAAATAAAGGAAGCCTGAATTAGTCACCCATGCACAAACTCCCAGAGGATAATGATTTTTCTCCCCTTACAATTACTGTTTGGCAACTGCCAGTCACATATGCAGTCACTGGTTTAGTAGATGCTATTCTGGCTTTCAATAGTGTACTTTAAAAGCCAGAATATAATATAATAGGAAAACAACTGTTTCTTCAATATAGCCTATTTTCCTCAAGACATCAGTTCTGCATTAGTTACACCAAATTTCTTTACTCTTTTACTGCAGGTACACTATAACCATAATTCTCAACATTCTACAGTCCTTGTCAGTTAATAGCGCAATACCTTCCTTATATTAAAATACCTGGACCAGAAAGAGAAACAAGTGTGCTCTGTGCAGCAATGAATGGGAAGAACAAGCCTCAGGAAACTGCTGGAACAGCCTGCAACCATCAGAGATTGCTAAAGCTTGAGCCGCATCTGAAGATACAAGCTGAAAGTAAAGCATATTTAAATCTCTTTAGCTGACTATTCACTGACTATCTGGCCTCAGATCTCATCTGTTTACCTAGCTTAAAAAAAGTACACTGAAGTAAAGCTCCTCGAAGTACATAGTGATCCCTTGCTTTTACTTGTCTCTGTTCTGAAAGCCATACTTTCCTGGCTGTGATCTACCAGCTATTTTCAGAACTATTACCAACTATATTACCAAGATAAGAAAGTTTCTAAAAGAGCATTGTTATTGTGCTATTGAGCACAACAGTTAATAACTATTTGCTGTCAGGCTTTTTAAGTCACTTATTTTACCAGAGCTGCTTTGCATTCCATACCTTTCTGCATGCTAATTTGGAACATAAATTCTTTTCAGCTGTATCTCATTACTACACAAAATAAGCAGATCACTCCTCTACCACAATTACTCAAGTTGACCCTCCCCTTCTATTATCTTCAGTGACAAACTGTCAGAGAACTTAAATTTTGCTGGCTTTTATTGTGCCAACAGTACAATAAGTAAACCAAGAATGGGTCTTCCAAAGGGTCCTGAGGGACCTCAAGAGCCACAACCCCCTCAGGTTTTACGGAGTTGTTGTCTATTTCTTTTAGACTCCTTAAAAAAAAAAAATCCATCAATGATCTTGTTTTAACAAACACTCACTTTACTTAGAGTAGTAATTCTACAACAGTTAACAACAGTTTGAATTATGCTTATGCCATATGTGCTTTAAATGCTAGCAAAGTTACCTAACATTGTCATTATAAAATTTTGTGTGTATTATATATACAAAAAATAGTACAGTAATATCTGAAGACATATTTGTCCTAATGTTGTAGTTCAGCAAATATACCATGGATATTTTTACTTTTTACAGGGTTTTTTTTTTTGTTAAGGAATCATTTCAGAAAACCACAGGTTTGCTTTTCTAGATGCTTGTGAGAAACAGGTTACTGATGAAGGCATTTTTCAGAGAAAATTGGGAAAGACATAAAGACGACATCAGGATGGACATTCTCTCCCCACCATACACAGATTTGGGAATGAAACCAGAGCCAGATCCCAGATTGCTGGGTAGCAGCAGTACTATAGCACATTATCGCAGCTCTATAGTACATTATGGCAGCTATAGGGGTGCACCGCAGCTCTGTGAGGCACCAGCAGTTGGGCTGATGGTGTCCTCCTGGCAACATGCTGTGGTTTTCTGAGGAAAGAGGCCAACACCCAACCCCAAACAGATGCTAGAAGGTGAGCTGCCTTCTTCACTCACCGTGAGGTGGGGCTGCCGTGTGCCCCCAGAGCGAGATGGCTGAGGCAGGCTGCACAAACCACCGTTGTCTTGCGCCCACACAGTGAAGGTACAGTAAAAACACAGCGTTACCTTGCCTAGCATGGAAGAAAGCCAGTGCATCCTAAAAAAACCCAAGACTGTTGTTGTCTATTTTAATGGCCAAGCTCCCCTATCTCTGCTGGCTGGCCTTTGGCTGAGAAGGCTGCTCACCATATTTAGCTTGTAGGAATATTGAAGTGCTGTGGTGACGCTGGGGTGATTATATCTCCTGACTGCACCTGAGGGGGGAAAAGGAACATAAATACACCACTGCCAACCTGCTGGATGAAAAATGAAGCAGTATATCAGGGTTACTCTCGGTGCTCTTGGCCACCTCACCAAGAAAGCTGCCAGTGGTACAGCACTGGCAGCTCCAGGGCCTCCCTGTCAGCTGCTGCCATCTTATCAAATGCCACCATCTTCCCGCCCACCACCATCCTCCTGCCCTCTGCCTCCTGCAGAGGCACCGTGGCGGCGGGCTGTCACCCCTCGGCACCTGGGGGTAGGTGCCGCCGGGCTGGGGGCACACCAGGCATCCCTCTCTTCCCCTGCCATGACAAGCCCCGGGCAGCAATGGCGGCGCTCACCTGTCTCCTCAGGGCCTCCCGGGCCACCTGAGGCGGGCGAGGGCAGGTGGCCAGGGCACGCTGGCCCTGTGCGGCCTGTTCTCCCAGGCTTCAGGCCCGCCATGGGAGGGAAAGGCGCCTCCCTGCCAGTCCCGCCCGGGAGCTGCACCCTTGGCCTCACCAAGGCAGGCCTGGGACCGGGCAACGGGGCTGCTGCCGCCTGGGGACCCGCGATCCACCTTCCTCCTCCCTCAGCGTCTCTCCCACCCCTCACTGTGCACCATGGCCGGCTCACCAGGAGAAGGCGGCATTTTCAGGCTTCCAATATAACAAAGCATTTAAGTCCTATGAGGATTACTTACCTCCATAAAATTACATAGTAATAATTTAGAAGAGGAAAGTTGATAAAAAGTTGACAAGTCCTGCTCTAATTTACAAAGTTTAGCGTGCATCTTGATGTGCAGTTGTCTATCTTTTACTAAAACTAATAGGATCTTGAAATATTTATCAAAATAGCAAAGGAAATCAGGCATGTTAAACTGATTTCTTTAGCTTGTAAAATACCTGATACGATGACATGCCACATCTTCAAGACATGAGGTTATTTAGGATCTTTTAGTACCATTCAGTCTTTGAATTATTTCTCGATGTAGTTCTGCTTTTGCATTTGTTATGGTTGTGTGGCTACTTTTAAAGTCACCCCATACTGCTCTTCACAAGTCAAATGTCCCAGACTGAGGAGAAACCCTTGTCATCTAAAATGAGGAATATTATGTAAACCTATACTATCCACAAACAATTGATAACAAACTTTTTGTAATGAAATTGCATAATCTTCCAGGTACAACCAGCAAGCATATGACGAAGACACTTTCTAGATGTATACCTGATTCCTCCATAACACATCCAACGGGCAATTTTATCTGTATTCTGGAAAGGCTGGACCTTTTCTCACTCCACTTCACACTCGAGTTTCTCCTATTAGGAAATTTTAACAACCCATAATTATAATCCACCTTACCATCATTCTCTCATTTTTGGTTAAAATAGATCGTTCCTCACTTTTGATGCTAATATGTAACAATTTTTTCTCGTTACCACTCACTTCCATCAAAGCAAGTCATGTTTAAACAGCGAGAAGAAATCACAGCTTTGCTTGTTAGTTGGAGATAATAATTTGGCACACTTCGGAAGCATGGAACTGGAAGAGGAGGAAGGATTTCTTATGTGCCAACAGAACACAGCCTTACTGTTTAATTGTATTTGATTACTATGGTAATGACTAGCAGCCAGTCAGTATTTTTCATTACATTAAGAATGTATTGACCTCCTCCCTCCTGCCAACTGCCCAGGTCACCCAAACACTAAACACGTGATTGCCACAAATCCAGAATCTCCTTACGGGTCTTTCACCAGTAGGCTCAGTAGAAGAAAAACACAATGCTTTTTCTTTTCTGTATTGGACATGACTGAACCTTGCTGTCATTTGAAGACAGGTTATTTGCTACTTTTACTTATTTAATTTTAAATCTGGATACAGATGCGCTTATTTGCAATCTACCTCCTTTCAAATGGAAAAATTCCCATCAGCTTAAAGCTAAGGGAAACAAGGTCAAGTGCAAAGAAAACCAAACAATTATGACCATTTACAAATATATATGACACCACCACAGCACTAAAGGCACCCTTAGCAGTACAACTCCCACATCAGTTTCATAAAGGTTATTATCCATAATACATACCCTCATCTGGATGATTAAGCACGAAAGCTCCATGAAATCAGCATGAATCTTACTGATGCATTACAGTACATGTTAAAAATGTGTTAATTTGATGCATGCAGTTAAAAATATAAAAAGTTAGCTTTCTCATTCTGGGATTCAGTCACCTTAGTTTGCTTTCACATATGTGTTTGTACTCCCCAACTGAAAGAACCACTGCTGTGTAAACACTTGAGACAAAAAACCACAGCTAGAGAAACAACTGTAAACCCTGGTGTTTCTGTTTCTCTCCACTTATAAAATATTTGATCAGTTCTTCATAAAGAAACTTCAGTTTCTGGATTGTGTTAAAGCTTTCAAATGTGTACAGTGGTTTTGTTCCCAATTATCATCACTTATGTATACAAGGTTTATAAACTGGAAGAAAGCCATAAAAGCTTTTACTCCTGCCTGAAGAGGGCCAGCAGGCTTGTGAGTTAAACAGCATCCTATAGGTAGGGCTCACTTGTCTTTGTTTAAATACTTTTAGTTACATATAAGACAGGCATCCCTTGCACTCCACACAGTCTCAGCTTTTATATGTTTTCACTGGCTTCTTCAGAGACAAGAGGAGAAGAAAATTCTTTTTACTTGGAAGCAGGAGACACCAGCAGATACTCTCATACTAAGTTGTTCTTTCTTTTGCTGGAAAAATTTGGCATTTGTGTGTAAAAGCATTTAACATCTAGACCTTCCACTTACCACACAGACTCTTAGTATTCAGGTCTTGCCTTCTCTATTGTCTGTCCCAGCCTTCTTTATCTCCTTAATTTTGCAGACCATCATCTTCCAACATCCACGTTCTCATGAGTAGGCTGTTTCCCTCAAGATGCAGGAAAATGTCTCTCATGATCTTGAACCCAGGCTCAGACTGCAAGGGTAAACTACCTGCAATATATTTCACATATCTCATCTTTTGCCCTTCATAGAAAGGAGGCCAAGTCTAATTAAAGAGAGTGATAGTCAAGTAGAGGATGATAGCCCTGCAAGCCTACTGAATGGCCCAGGCTAGTGCACCCTTTTCAATGCTTTTCCTCAGGAGCCCTGTGAATGAAAGAAAACTGTTGCCATTGCAGAAAGCTGTAAAATATCCACCCTGATGCAAGGACACGCTTCCTGCCGCGCTGGGTGTGCTCACTTGGCTGGCTGAGGTGGCTGGAAGAAACGGTGACACTCTGCAGACAACCAGAGCTCAACATCTTTGAAGACTTACTTATCACAATTCAATACTGAAAAGGTTTAAGCAAGAAAAAAAGCCATCTACAAGCCTGCAGCAGAGGTACAATAAGCAGTAAGAAAAACCAAAAGATCTGAGCTAATTGTGTATGAGATCCCCAGTTTAGATTTAATTCTCTGTATCACCTCATGGAAGGACAACTACTACCAACTGCTGGAAAACCTAAGACAAGCCAGCATACTAGATTTTATTAGGCAAGAGGTGGAGCATCTCTCATCTACCCTGTTCACCTACCAACTGAAAGGGAAGAAAGCGCAGTCTTTGTTGATGAGACAACAAATGGCCATGTCAGGGATACACCTCCATAACTCTGGCACGCACAGATGTTGAGAGGAGGAAGGGCTCCTTGAGAAGGATGTGACTTGTGTCGATTAGAGCAAGCTGTCACAGAGAAAGCAGTTTGTATTCCCTGCACTTTATCAGTACTTCACTTTTTCTGCATTAACAGTTTCAAGCACTCGTTGGTAAGAAACCACATCATCCTAAGACTCAGACAAGAGAGCAGGGACAGTCTCTGAACTCATGCTATCCAGTTTTGAATCTATAATGTTTACATTTTCATGGGTTTTCTTTTCAGCACACATAAGGACTTAAAACTAAAAAGCAAACCTTTCAAAACAACACATTATCAGCACAAAAATATAGAGCTCATTAGGTTATCATAAGTTCCAAGAAAAGGTGCATACAATATTTTGGGAGTTGCCAACACTTCACTGCAGAGCTGAATACTTGCAAAGAGGTGAGAAAAGGAAGAAAATATTCCCAGACAAGAGAAGAGAAGGCGATGAGAGGAAAGAACCAGCACCTTCAGACAAGGGCAAAAAAAAAGAATACTTTTCACTGTCATCTAATTAGGTCTCCCGGAAAATCAGTAATAAATTCAACATAACAGTGCAAGTTGGAGGCATGCAAAAAGTGATTTGGTAGGATGATGGCAAATCAGAGTATTTGTGCTTCCCAGCTGGTGACATACTTGCTTACTAAAAAGCCATGTATTCAAGTAGAGCGGTTTTTTAATATATTGTGTGATTATTTCACACTGGGAAACAGCTGTGCATTTGCAGATTGATGGCCATAGAGACTTTCTGTGTTCTGAGCAGCTAAGCCTCTTCCATTTCAGTCAGACATTGCTAGAACCTGTATCTGCAGTATACTTCTACTTTAAATGTACAATATTCTTCTTATAGTCTATTCAAAATGTCTCCACAGCTCTATTGAATATGGTAATCCCTTAAATATGACCAAAGCCTGTTCATCAGTATTTTTGGCATGCCAGGGTGACATAATTTTCTTTCTGCAGTATAACCATACAGATGTTTCTTCTTCCTCCATGTACTTCTCTGTTGCATAATTATGTCTTCACTATGACCACCCTAAGGGTCAGCACACTAAACCAACTCATTATAAGAGTGTAGGAGATTTCAAAAGGTTATGATGACCTTGCTCCCCTCTCATTTTGCTGGGGAAGGAAAGAGTTGATCACAGGGAAGCCCTAGGATACAAGATTCTCACTTTTCTATGCTAAACTGCACTTCCTGCAACTGAAAGAAACGTTCCTCTACACCGTATGAGAGCTAGTCCCCAAATGATTTGATAGCACAGTGCCTCAATGCATTATATTACACTTATATAAATACAACGTAACATTCTGTGCAATTGCACTTACCCAGGCTTCCTTGAATATTAAAGAAGCATTATAAATTTGTTTAATTCCAGTGTAGACAGACTTGGGTGAAATGTTCACACTGGTGAAAAGCGTAAGATTTGAGAAGCCAGAAGCAGTCCAGAGGAAGCAAGGATGGAAAAGGGGAAATTACAGCATGAAAGTAACAGAGGAAAAAAAGACTGAAATAGCCCAGGGAATATTGGGTATGATCTCAAGCAGGCAGTGGTAGCAGAAGGTAGAAGGCAAAGAGGGACGTGCAGAAGGTTGAAAGTGAGGTGAGAGGCAGATGCACTTTGACCGTGGAAACTGTACATTTCCATCCAGGGAGGAAAGGAGCTCTAAGCTGTCTTTAGAGTGTCTGTGAGAACACTAAGGGTTCTCCGGGAAAATGGAAAGATAGGGCCTGGAAACATCACTTATGTCTTGGTTTATTCGAGTGCAAAAGATAAGGATAGCTTAAGGGATGTCATTGTTTGAACTTCTCAAAAAGGTCCTGCAATGTCAATGTATTCCCTTCTTGCCATGAACTTGACATGATCCCTTGCGACGTCTGCGAAGCCTTCGCTACCCAGTTAGTGCTTCATAGTGAAATAAATGCTCATTTTTGTAGCTTTACATGCCAAAAGGAAACTTCAGCCTCTGTCCCCAGAAGGGCAGCGGCACTAGAAAAGGTCAACAATTTATGCTGTGTGATTTGAAGGAGAAGCACCATCCAACAGGCAGACTCCAGCTAAGGTTTAGCACCAAGTCTCACATGACAGACATTCCACTTTATAACATGAAGACGTTGTGCAGTGCTGTGACTGCAGCACAGGGTTTTCCACTGAGAAATTAAGTATCTGTAATAAAGTATTTCTGTAGGAAGCCTGCCTGGGAAATCATGTATATATTTAATTCAGTGGAGAAAGCATTTAGAAGTAGTTCAGCCTTGCAAAAAATATTGCCCCTCGGTGTAAGTAAGGTCAGCAAGAGCCTGAGTTATCCACCACATCAGCCTTTATAATCCTGACAGCAGCTTGGTTTTGTTCTCCTGAGAGTGCAGGAGATGTGTTAGGATTTAACATGCAGTCTGCTTTATTAGTTCCTGGAAGGAAGGATGATAGTGCTGTAACTCCCTTTTGTAGAAATGTTTTAAATGCTCAGTGATTCTGAATGGCTTTGTTAGTCACACTATCCCTGCAGAGTAAGGGCATATTCTTCCCATTTACTTACAGACAGTAGAATAGCATTTGTTTTCAAGCTACTCAAGGTTAGAACCTGTGTGTAACCCAATGAAGAACATTTTTGTCAATCGCCTTTTTAATGTATAGCTTGCACACTTTTAACCTTTAACTATTAAATATTCATATTATGAAAGGTTCTTCATGCCAGTCCTTTAGCAATTTTTCTCCAAGAAGAATGAGAAAATAAGATGTAGAATCCCAAAGCAGAAAAGAAAAAAGTTTATCATTTCAGCTTCCCACCGCCGCTTGTACAAGAAAAATGCTACAGATGATGCAACACATGCAGTTGCACATTATGAGGAAATCTGCTTACAACGTTAGCAATGTTTGCACATGTGCATGCATATTTTATGTAGGTATTTGTCCTTCTTTCTCACAGTGGGATTATTCAATATTTAAAACTGCACAGAAAATGCATAAGCAAATGGATTCCTGCTTCTGAAGTAAATAAAAAGTTGCAAAAAGAAACTTTTTAGCTACACTTAAAGTGTCCCTTTTCACGCACTTTTTTTTTTTTTTTTTTTTTGGTGGGTGTGGGGAGGATGGCAGCAAAGAAATTATTGAGATTGTCCCATAATTTTCATTTATGGTACATTTTCAGATTTTTACATGGAAGACATAAAAAAGAAACAGCCCCACATCCCATGTTAAAGTTAACACTTACTTCACAGCAAATCCATTGCCACCAACTTAAGTATTTACTCCCAATTATAGAATAATAAGAATAGTAGGAGGCATAAAAAACTTCATAATCCATTTCAGGTGAGCAAAATTGAATTATCCTGAAACAAACAAACAACTTAATGGTAAATATATATTCACTCGCAATACTGCAGATGTCTTTAAGATTCTGTACTTGGCCAACAGCCTTTTTCTCAACACTTTATCAATATGACTTCTTCAGCGCAATTAGTGGCAGGCAGCCTTGACCCCTTGACCTTCCATTTGGAGTCACAGTGGCATGTCCTTAGCTGTCCTAGAAAAATGCTTGCAAATTTATTTTAGTGCATACATAAACATGAAACACTTCATGCAAGATAACATATTTTAGCAATCGTGCAGCACTTAAGGCTGATCAAGTCAACCATGTTAAACAGCTTTGGCTTCTCTAAAGTCATTTAGAAGCCACCATAAGGTTGCCAGAAATTGAGGTAAATGGATAACAGAAATGCATTACATAATAGGAATGTGGGCCAACAAACACTTGTAGGATTAAGAAATTTGGATATTACAAGGCCAGCAGATAGATTGGGGTAGAAAATAAATTAAAGTAAATGCTAAATTGGAAATCCTGTCTTGGCATCAGGCACACGCGGCCAGGATACGCAGCGCTGCTGCCAGAGTGCTACCGATGCAGGACATCAGCAGCAGGACATCAGGACAGCTGCAAAGCACATCTTCCTCTCTCTTTCTCTGTGCAGGAGCAAACCCTGTGCAACACGCAGCTGCTGGCAACCCTGGCTAGCCAGCTCACAGAGGGCAAAAGCACTTCTTCCTAGGGAGAGTCCCAAACACACTTGCTTACTTCCAGCTGCCTTTTGCTCTGTAAATTGCTCCTAGGACCATCTCTCCATTCACTAGTGTGCACAGTCACGTGTTTAATTGCCTGTTAAATCTGAATTCACTGTTTCCTTACTGTGTTGGTAGCCCCAACCCATATTCAGATGTTTTATAATGACACCTGCCAGAGCTGGATTTGGCCCTGGTCCTCGAGTTGGAAACCTCTTACCATTCAGCAAGGCTTGTGTGCAGGCTGCCTATTGTGGTGGGATGGCAGTAGGAGAAGCACTAGCTGAGCATTTCTCTGCGGGCTTGTCTCTTGTCAGGGGTCTGGGCCAGCCATCTCCCATTCTACACCACCACCCCACACAACACTGGCATCCGCTCCTCTTCTCCCAGTCTCCTCTGACCTTTTCCAGCCATGACTTGATTAGAAAGTTTCTAAAATGTAGAGTCAGGAAACAGGTGGGAAGGATCATTCACTGCAGGGGGACCAATAGGGCCAGGGAGACCTGAACATGTTGCTTGTCTCCAGCATCTCCAAGCAGCCCTGCAGCTCTGGATTTCCTTTTCTTACTCAGGTGATCTCCCACATGAAGGCTCTAGTGAAGAAAACTGAATGAACTAATCCAGCAGAGCTAGGTTCAGTCATGCAAACACTGGGTACTAACTTCAGAAGTATTATTTCTTCTCTTACATTTACCAGAATTTTTACAAGAATTTTTCCCGATTCAGGCATTTAAAATTCAAGAGTAATCCCAGAATAGTGTATTAGGGAGTAGCGAAGGAGAGTAATTTTCTGTTAGTGAATAGTTTTCAGCATAGCAGAAGGTGTTGGGAGCTTCCCTGCGGCACCCGTGTCCCCAGTAGGAGGGACACAGGGTGAGAATACACAAACAATCTAACTTTGAGTATAAAGGAGCAAGTCATATATAGCTACTTACTAGCTATTTGGGTGCATATTTTTATTGCAGAGCGCTGAAGTGTAATTTTGAGGTAATTTTAGCCCCTCAGTGGATGTGGGGTAAGCTCTCTCAGATTTGTGTCGGGGCAGGAGCATATCTACCTGTTAATTGCCACGAAGCAGCTGCCAGGTGGAAACTTGTCTCTTGCTTTTGACAGCAGCATCCCTGGGTCTGTGCAGTGCCACAAGCCTGTCCCCGCTACGATGTGCCGTAAGGCATGCATCATAAGTACTGCTGATGATAAAGGGGAGTCCTCTTAGCCCTCCTCCTCATCCCCACAGTGGTAAATTTGCAGCTGTACAATATACAATTCATGGTTTTAATCTGCTATAGTTGTTTTGCATTGTGTGATGGGCACAGAGACTGCTGCAAGTGCTCTTGTGAGGTTTTGTTTCTTCAGTGCTGCCCTTTTGGCTGTTTTCTTTGAGCTGCATACCTCTGCTGCACACATGTGGCATTAATCTCCTGCACAAGCGCAGCCAAAACACACAAACTGCTGAAGGGAGGTTGACGTACTTGCAGCCCTACATTTAAACTCATCACTGAATGGCAGAGAGAACACAATAAGTAGCTGTGTAGAGGGTAGGGAACACGTCATACTGAGGTCTGTATGGGTGACAGACACTCAACTCATAAAAAAGTAAAACTGGCAGTTCTGTGCATTGAGCAAAAAACTCTTTGATGAAGTCAAGCAGCATATAATATTAGTTGTTCACCAAAAAAACCCAAAAATCAAGAGAACAATCATTACATGTGAGCTGCTAAGGATGCCACCACTCTAGATTTCTCCACAGAGTGTGGCTAGAGCAAACACTGCTATCCATTTACGCCAAAAAATTAGCTGACTATCACCAGTATTTTATTGGTCTATGAAAGCTCATGCATATTTATCTGGGCAAATAAGCAGTCCTTTTTGACATACTATCCAATGCTACTGTGCATAGTAAAAGGCCCCACTCGGTCCACATCAAAAATACTGCCAAAAAACCAAAAAGAATCCCTGTAATTCTGAGCGGGGTCTTAGCAAATGGAAGAAAATTACCCCCATGTGTCATGCATAAAGGAAAGATAATTTTGGCAGACGTCAAGAGAAAGGAAACAGGGCACAAAGTAATGAAGGACTGGGGATGTACATGTAGAAGAAGCAACCAACTGACTTAATGAAGCAGACAGCAATACTTTGCTCAGTGCATTTTGAGGGCATGAAACAGAATAAGTCAAGGAGGAAGGGAGAAAGGGAACACCAGTCTCCCGCCTGCTTCTTGAACATGAAAGCAAGTGAGTTTTGAAGTAGCTGCAAACAAGCTTCAACAACCACTGACAGGAGCAGCAAAGACCCATCTTCTAAATTGAGGTGACCTCCAGCCAGCTGACTGGAATGGGAGAGAGGTGGAGAGAAACACCCACCAGGCCTTCATCAAGAAATGCTGCATTTCAATCATCATTTCAATCAGGGCAAGAGACTGACAATAACTTTTGGTCAGAAGGAGAGGCTGAGGAACAACGCTATGCAAAAGCAAGGAGGAAACGTTGAAAATAGTGACAGGCAGTAGCTCAAGTGGAGGTGGAAGCATCCCTGGCCATGAATTTTTCCTCTGACTTGCAGAATCAGATTCCCACATGCTTTACCATTAGTTTGTTTTTACTTTGCATTAGGGATTTGGCATTTCTGAAGAGCACAATTACAAGACATGAGGTTGGGATTATGTGCCCTTCCTAGGATTGTCTCCATTGCATTTCCATCTTAAAATCTGCATCCATGTTAGAGAACTCCCTTTTAAAGCGTAAGCCCCTATCAGACCATCTTACACTTGTTTAGTATTTTTGCCAGTGTGCCTTTGTACTTCAGGATGGCAGCAGTGCAGTTTAGACCCATTTTTCCTCTTACTGTGACTTTCATTTAATATTTTCTCCTGTAAGTGAAAACAATTAGGACAGCAGACTGCCCCATCCTATTTTAAGTTGTCTTTTTACCTGGATTGTTGACTATTTCTTGTAAGCCAGAAGAGCGGTGGCTTTGTACCCCAGTGTTCACATTAGGCACGTATTACGGTATTACAGCAGCATGTGCTTACCCAGCACATTCACTGTGCTGACTCTGCTGGTGTATGGGAACTAACTCATCACCAGGGAGTATTCTGAGGGAGAAAGGAAGGTGAAACCAAAATGCCCATGCACAAGTACAATAGCCAGGAGCAGCAAAGTCACACTGAGAAGTACCTCATACTTGTCCCTTTGGGATTGTACCACCCTGACCTTGACATCCCCAGATTCATACTTGCATCATCCAATCTACCTCTTGTTCCTACAGATTAATTTTTAGTCTCCATATTAACTCTCTCTTCCTGTCATGGCATTTTTTTCTTCATTTTCAGAGCTGATACACATCCATAAATTAATAGCAAGGTGTTATGAAACTTTTCCTACCTCTCCTCTAAATAAAGGGCAAGAGAATGCATCTGAAATAATAAATGCAAGTGATTGCTCCCATCCCTCCACCTTACCTTGCAACACTTATTTTTCCAGATTTTAATACTTTGTGCCTGGAGTATAACTCCCTATTAGCTTTTCAGATTCAGAAACCTGTTGTAATTCACAAAAACTTTTCACACTTAATACAAGCAAGCACTGTATCACCCTCCACTACAACAGAGTCAGGATGGTAGAAATTCCTAACAGACTGTAAAAAGTACACCTCAGATTTACTAAATGGTTTCTAAATCATTACTTCTGCCCTTAATGCCTGATTCAAGTCAATCAGACCTGAGAACACAGCAGTTTGCAGGAACAGGTTTTGTAAGATGCAAAATACAACTGTTCACACTGTCAAATGTGAGCATAGATCTATGGTAGACTCAGTGACTCAGCAGGCTTAAAAGCAGAGCGGATCAATGAGAAAACCTTGTGTGCAGCTGGGCCATGTTGCTTTCTGGAGGTCTGGATCAGTGGGAAAGTAATGCTGATCTGGCCTGCCCACTATCTGAGGCCAGCCAGATAAACAGAGTAGAAATTTTGCAGAAGCAAGATACAAAGCCTTCATTCCCCATTCCACACACAGGGATTGCAGTCAAGTCCTGACCCTCATCTAAAGCCACAGGGACAAATAAGATCAGAGCCTTTTCCTTTTCATAAGCTCAGCAGTGTAAGCTGTTTTATCCCAGCCTCTTGCTAAAAACCTGTAATGACTTTCCTGACCATTTAACTCATATGTGTTCATGTCTTAATTGCAACATTTACAGGAAGTATGAGTAGAGATGGAGAGCACCAGGCAGTCAGCTGCAAAAGCATATGGAAAATTAAAGGAAGTGAGGCATAAAGTGATTCTACAAATCTCTGGCTATAGGTGACCTCCAAGTTAGCGATCTTGCAATCAGTTACTTAAACTATCTTTCCAGAAAAGTTGTTTTAGTAGTAGCTATGGTAATAAAGATATTTCATATAAAATAATATATATATAATTTATTGTACTTATATGTGTGTGTGTGTGTATATATATATATATAAATACCCCTATGGTTGCTCTAAAAGCAGTGAACTGCTCTTACTGTATTCATGGAGCTTTTTCCAGACATCTGCAGGAGATGGACAAGCCGTCTTCAAGATCAGGGACAATGCAGACTGACATACATTTGCTGCTCACTGCATATGTATAACCTCCACTGCCAGTTTTTCATTCATAGTCATAGAATCATAGAATCGTAGAATGGTTTGGGTTGGAAGGGACATTTAAAGACCATGTAATCCAACCCCCCTGCCATAAGCAGGGATATCTTTCACTAGATCAGATTGCTCAAAGCCCTGTCCAACCTGACCTTTAGGACTTTTAGTGATGGGGCATCCACAACTTCCCAGGGCAAACTGTTTCAGTGTCTAGCCACCCTCATTGTCAAGAATTTCTTCCTTATGCCCAGCATAAATCTTCCCTCTTTCAGTTTAAAACTGTTGCCCCCCTTGTCCTGTCACTACAGGCCCTGGTAATTACAGGCCTAAGCATCACAGTGATGACTGCAATATCAATGCAAGAGATTAGCTGGAGGAAACAGTGGGCTCAGGACTGCAGAAGTACGCTTGTGCTCAGTCTCAGCTGGCCTTTTCAACCACACAGGCTCTGCTTCATGTCCAAATACTATGCAGCTATGCATCCTTGCCTGTCTTGTCTTTCAGCTGTTCTGGCAAACATAACCTCTTCATCTTCCCAGTCCCTCAGAGTCTACTCCTACTCTGCCTATTTTCTCTCTTTCATATTCAAGAGTCAGCTCCTGTATCTGTAATTCTCTTTCTACAATTTCAGAACAGTGATTTTGTCGTTTCTCCTATGGTGTCTTTCCATACATGACGAGCTCCATATGTGAGCTCCTTGCAAGGTTCTGCAAAGTTTTTTCAGTACCTTCTTTTGTATCTGTCAGTCAACTAAAACTCCTGATAATGATGACTTTGACATCAGTACGACTTTGTGTTTCCTACCTATCTGCACCTGTCTCATGTCTCCTATCTCCTTTCTAATATTTAAAAACCAAGTCTGAACCATTGGTATATCTTTTTATAGACCATAAAGCAACAGGGTCGAGCTCTTGGACTGATGCTTCCAGCTGGAGGAGCTGACATTATGCAATAATTTATTTTTTAGAAATTTCAAAAACTATATAAATGCATAAAATAAGGGGCATGTGCCACTCGATACCAGCCCAGCTAGAAGCACGTGTGTTTTACCGCCCTTCCCAATGAACTGAAACAACCATCCAACCACTGTGTGACCACAGCTTCCACACTACTTTAAGCTGAAAAACTTCACTGCAGACCCCAAGGATAACTGTGGTTTGGACACTTGCTACCATGAGAGAGGGCTTTGATAGATATAAGTTGAAGTGGCTGAACAGTAGTCCTTACACAATTTTCAGAGACTGCTAGCTGGCTCCAGAATTTCACTTGCATCAATAAGTAAAACCCAGCATTTTTACTTTTTTTTGTTTAAATAGACATAAACCAAGTGCAATAGTGAATGGCCCGAGAAGAATTGGGACAAATACTGCAATGCTGAAGACAGACTGGTTTGTTTCTCCTGGAACATGAGAAGTTCACAGCAGCCCCACAGTGAGGCACGAGGTAAGAAACAGGACTCCAAATAAAACAAATTTCTATTTGGAGACAAATAAAAAAAAGTGAAGAGTTTCACTCTTAAACCATTCCACCTTGCAAAGTGGAGAAGTGGATCAACTGCAAAACTTTTTAGTTTCTTGAGAGCCCTGAACAATGAGAAATTTAAGGATAATGTTTGTCAAATATGTAACCAAGCTCTGAAAACATTTAACAAATTCCACCAACATAATATGATTTTAATCGCCCTTTGAAGTTTCATTAAAATGCTGTATCGGCCATCTATGAATTATTAAACTACATTTTCAGTGATTAAAAAAATGATAGAAAAGAAGCAAATAAACAAACAGAAACACATAGGCATCTCCACAGTTAATTTGGGGGGTGGGGGAGTGAAGACACATAACCATCTCAGCCAGTAAAAAGTAAAAATAAAAGAGCAATTACACTTAACAGATGCAACCTTTACCATGGAATAGATAACAGCCAGAATGACCATGCAGATAAGAAATCAAGCACTTCTCAAGCAATGTATCCATATATTTTTAGCCAGTAGGATGAAATAGGTGTAGAAAGACAATAGTATAAAATTTTCTGTAATTATGTTTTTTAGAAAAACTTTCCTTTAAGATCATGCCAAATTGAGTTAGACTTTATTTGAGTGGACTGGTTCCAATTGCAGATAGATTAAAACCTCACGTGTATTATTTAAATATGTCTCAATATTTTAATTTGCTCATAAAGGAAATCACTTTCTTCCACAGCTGTGGATACTGGAAGAAATATTAATTATTTCCTTTTAAAATGTCTTGCAAGACATTTCAGATTTTATTGGGAATTTGCTCAGTAGGAAAATTGTTGGGGGGAATATTTTTCAGCTACTCATATTGTAAAATGGGCCTTTTTCCTGACGTACTGTCAGCATCACTGGCATTGCAATGTTCAGGTAACATTATCCCTGCAAAGTTAACATTTTTAGAAGTACCTCTGCAATATAATTTCACATTATAACAAAGCCTGACATAA
>WEKW01015809.1:203477-316435 GCA_013389905.1 Sula dactylatra
GTCACAAAACCAGAAAACCAGTTTAGAGAAGATGGCTGCCCACTTCTGCAACCCTGTGAAATACATGTTAAGCTCAAAGCACAGATGTTTTGATTTCATCCCCAAGCTAAGTATTGCTATGTTCAGGGACAAAATCCAGGCTTTCTGGTATAAGAGGTGAAATCTTAAATGAGCTGGGAGACACTGATCAGGAATGAAATTTCAAAAACAAATTATCGACCAAAAGGCAGTCAAGGAGATACAAAGGCCTTCCCTTTTCCTGTCCTGCCTTCCTATGCCATTCTTTTGCTGGTGTATCTCCTGGTTCTTAACTTGCACAATGTTTCTAAGAAAATCCTTATTATTGTCATCTCTCTGCACGTTCAAAGCAAGAAAGGTCACTCAGCTCTCACAGGGTACTGGGAGAGGAATTCAAAGGGAGAGAGGCCTGACCCCCATATGGCTGATGTAAAAGAGACAAAGGGCCATTCCGGCACCTGCAGTTCTCAGCACCCAAGAGGAACATTAACAGGTTGCAAGGATTTTTGTTTATCTAAAAAGGAATGGGAATTTGAGTCTTCAGCTCTATCAAAAATTGCTCTGATATTTAGATGGATAAGCCAGTCTTGTGTTTAAAAAACCCCCACAGTTCTATAGCACCTTTAAAAAGTTTTTCACATTGTGAAATTTCATGGACCTATAAAAAGGCTGAAACTCTGAGTAAACCAGACAAATCACCCAGAAACTTCACGTATTTCCCCAGGCAGTTGGGGTTCACCCAGATGATTGCAAGCTAAATACCAATGCTATGTTTTCAATGCAAAAGTCATTATAGAGACATTCTGTCTACAGTCTCTTTTATAAAGAGATCATCTCTATAGAGAGGGTTATTATTAGCTAGTCTGTAGAGTCTAAGACAATTGGGAGACCATCTATTAACATTCACTGCCACGTGGGCATCTCAATCTTTCAAGTTTCTTCAAGAACTCCCTCCAAAACTGGTATTTCTGAATGCAAGTTCCTGTTCCTCATGTGGTGTGTTCAAAAGATGGTCCATGGAAAGGAATTCCCTATTCAGAGAAAAAAAAAGTGGTTTTGGAAAAAAACAGATATATCTCTTGTCAGTACTGCCTGGAATCCAACTTACAAACTCTTCAGTGTTCATTGAAGCCTCTACCACATAGCACAATAGGCTGTGGGGATTTTGCTCCGAGCCAGAGCAGGAAAGAAGTTATTTTCCAATTATACTGTGCCTGAAGTGTTCAACTTACTATAGGAAGTCCATAGTCACAAGCTATCAATCATGATTAGCATACTATAATGGCATTTAATTTTTCCCATGGGACATTAGGCTGGCCCAAATGTGTACTATAATAATTACCTTTAATTTAAACATTTTACCTCTTACAGTCTAAGTTACTGATTTTCCATCTCTGTGGAAAATTAGTTACACATAAAGTGTACTCCAGTTACCTTCCACTTGGTGTTGCATTGGTAACCACAGCTCTGAATGAATCCATACTGCCAGGTGAGAGTTGTTTATCAGGAATGTTAATGACAGTCTAATGAATAGGAGATTTGAAAGTAGATTTTGAAAACAGGAGAAGAATAAGCACTTAATGAAATAAATAAAAAGCAACAAAAGGCAAGTCACATGATTGATGGGAAGTGGTAACAAGGTTCAGGAAAATTACAGGTATCGTGTTTGTCACACAGGCCTTTCATCAAGATCGCCTTGATGAACCAATATACTAACGAGGGTCAAATATCTTCCATCACAAATTTGTTAAGAGTTTCTGATTATGCCATATTTTAGATCATCCCCATAGATCAGCTGGAGAAACAGAGAAGTTCCACAGTCTTGTTGTATTACAATGCCTAGACCATACTTTCAGATCATATAAGATTTGATTTTATTTATTTATAAGTTAATTTCTTACAGTAGTTATTTCCTGGAGATTACAGTTCTTCCAATTTTAATGGGCACCTCTCTAAAGAGCTGCTGTACGATGCAAAAAAAAAATCCAATGCTAACGAGTGGTGTTTTATTGGAAGATTATCTCATCTTCTCCAAAAAACATTTTTCAGTTTTCTAATATGTTATCCTATTGATTTATTTTCAGTTTCCTCATATTTATGTGCTTACTTTTCACACCGCAATAATACGAGAATTAAAGAGCGTGAACAAGTTTTCCCCTGTTCAGACTACTTAACTTCAACAAAATGAGAACTGGAAGTGATTATTTTTGACAAGTCTTCACTCTGCAGGCTACCAATAGCTAGATAACTACCCTTGTGAAATAAATGTCGACATACAATTTATATGAGTGACATTTTTCTGTCCAAATGAAGATGTCAGCAAGATCTAAACTCTTCAAGTTAGTATATAACAATTAATCTTGGAGTTAGTAAATTTAGCAGCCTGAAATATGCATGACACATCCACAGTGTAGACCATCCTTATTTATAATAGAAAAATTAATCATGTTCCTATAAAAAACAAAAGACAGCAGTACTGTAGCCCAGAAGTCCTACTCGAAGTTTAGAGGATTGTGCACTGTTTAAGACACTAAAAAGTTGTGAGAGGCAGCAATTTTGTTTTTACAAAATCATCTCTGACTTAAAACACATCAGCCAGGCACATTTCTGTTGTGCCTGTCGCTAGTTTTTTCATGGCAGCACAAAGATCAGCATCAGCCACGACGCACACACAAAGGGCAACCAAGTGCTCTGGTAACAAACCCACACCACCGACCCCAGTGTCAGTGCACAGGGGTTTGTCCCTGAAGCATTAGTAGCATAAGTAGGATTGACAGTGACTTTTTTGCCAGCATCCAACCTGTACTTATCCAGTCTGTCAACTCTTTGGCTTGCATGATTTTCCACAAAGTTTGCTATCCTTACAGGTAGGTTTTATCTCTCACTCTTCCCTAGACACACATCTTCTCTCAAATTTGCCTTTTCCCTTGGTGCTATTCTGTATGCTGTGCTCTCTAACAGTGGGGTTTAGGCAGCCTTGTACTATTACTTGCTTCCACAAACATTCACAGCTTTAATTTTAACTAAAGGCAGCACCACTATGTATCAGCCCCTTAGCAATTTTTGAGAATTAGCCTGCTCTTTCCCAAGTCATTTCTTCCTAGTCAGTGCTTGCACATGTGTGTGTACAGATACAACTGCATCTCTGTATGTAAATCTATGCACACATAAAATGAGGTCCAGAGTGAGCAGTTTTAAGACTTTGCTTGGACCTCTGTTATACAAATGCCCAAACTTTTTGACCCTCCCCATACCTATTACTCTTACCATTTTGATGACCAATGTCAGGCCAAAGCTTTTCTTCATCCAGAAGCCCAGCTTCAGACATTAGAGTGAGTTCCTGCACATCTACAGGCCAATGGTACTTCCCAGGCAAGATCTCAGCTCACATGATGTCTTGGGAGGAGGAGATGTGTTTCACACATGCCAGGAAGGAAGAGTTCACACACAGGGTGTCAGTGCACAGCAGCTGATGTCGGGTGTCTTCCTCCTCATAGAGGTGGTGGCTTTAGGCTCTGGTGGGCTATCATATTTGTGTTCATATTGCTCACCAGCATGACACTTGTCTAGTTCCAGTGAATGCCATAAAAATCCAGGGAGTCTAGAGGAAATCTGGACAGTGGATAACTGACTAATTTTAATTGCTCTCAAACTGCTTGTGAGTAATGTGCTACAAGTCATCTATCTCTATGTTCAGGTCTGAACTGAAGACATTTGGGTACCTTAAGTCAATTCTGCAGTTTATGGCCATGCAATTTATCCCATGATATATCACCTTCATTCGTGTGATGTATTTGCCCATGAATAGAAAAGGAAAATACAGTGTTTCTATGTATGTATTTGCATGGGGGTGTGTGTGCAGACACACAGACTTGCTGACTAACTATGTACATCCAGGCCTAGAAGAAATTACCTTGGAATGGGCAGCATCTCCAGGCTAATTCTCCAAATGACCACAAAGCTGATAGACCACATCACGGTTTAATTTATATAGAGCTTCAGGCATTTCCAGGGTGCAGTAAGTGACACAAGCATATCTCAGCTTGCTGCTAAACACCACTCATTTACAGAGTTTCATGGTTATGCTGGGTTTTCCAGCAAAACACAAAGCACAGTGTGTCTCCTCTAGAATTCTGGTTAGATTCCACCCCACCCCCACCCCCCCCAATCCACGCTATTCAAGTTTTTCATCATTACACAAACTTCTTGCAGAGAGCGCTCTGGAGGCCAACAAGCTGGAACGCTGCCAGATCTATTTGCAAAACCTTCAGTCCTTTGCCAAAGAGGCCTGAAACAGCCAGCACTCAGCCGAGAGTAAGCAGCAGAACAGCCCTCTGTGATCCCAGCCAATAAATCACGGCAGGTACATAGCGGGAGGCTGGAGGGGAAGTGCTTAAACCAAATCTCTGGTCACACAGAGGACTATAACTCAAAATCTCTACATAGTCTTCGGCACGGAAATAAACCAGAGGCCCACACAGACCTCAGAAAAGCACGTAAAATGCTGGTGGCTGAGACTTCTGTGCAGAAGTGCAGTACATCCAGTGTTGTTACTGCTCGTCCTTTCTCTTACCCCAATTCATCTAAGAAGTCAGAGTTGGATATAGGTCCAGACCACAAACTCTGTGCATCCTCCATGAGATGTAACTTCATGGAAGGCATATATTCTCCATATGGAAAGTATAGAACCGTTGATCGTTTCCTAGGGAAAAATGAGGTGTTTTCCATCCAGGATGTTTTCAAGCTGAACCACTGAGCATCTGGAAACTGTTCTCTCCCTTGTTCTGCTACCCTGCTTGTTATAGTTCCATACAATGTATTGAATTAACTTACATGCATTGGACATCCAGTAAACAAGTATTTAAAGATCCTGTTTTTCTTTCTGTTCCTTAGAACCATGGTAAGTTCTATTTTAGCACACAAGGGCTATGTTCACTCAGTCTTACAACAGTCTAGAAGATTTCAATGGCAGTTTCTAATTTTTAAAGGAGATCTCAAGTGATGGCTCAGTGAACCCATCATCACAGTGACAGATGTCTTCTTGTTCAAGCTGGCTGGAATTAGAACATGCTGTCTTGCTGCTCACTGCTCCTGCAGAAAACCCACAGGGCTTGCTTGGAGAGAACACAAATGCATGGCCATTTGCCCATTAGACAGCACATGCAAGGGAAAACCAAGAACACGACAATATTTAAATGCTACTAGAAATTACCTATAGTAAAGAGTCTCACTGAAGAGAAGTCCAAGCAGCAGATCTAACAGTTTAATCACCCTCAGCCACCACTACTCCTCACAAAGATTTTGACTGCTACGTAAAACAGTTTTCCCAGCAAGCACAAAAAAAAGGAAGAGTTTCTGACTGCATTTCACAAAGTGAAGCCTTTTGGTCCCTCCCAGCCCATTTCCAAGAAGCCATGACATGTTCCTGGGAAGGAGGAAGAGGCATCATGTACCCTTTTCTCTCCAAGCCCATGCCCTCCACCAGCCCCTGGGATGCTCTGGCGCCCGCAGGCACCTTGCTCAGTACCGACCGTTGCTTAGAGGCAAAACTTGATACTCAGTAAAGGGATCCTCAGCCAGGCTCTGCTCCTCAGGGTACTTTCTTACCGGCTTGGGGACCAGGTTTCTACTGGAAATATCTAATGTGTAGCAAGCAAAAGGCTCTTCACCTGGTAACAGGGCAATACCATGAGCCACAGCTGCCCTTCTGCTTTTTTTCCCTGCCTTCTTGCTCACTGTGGGGCTAAATACAAACTGGGAAGTGACTGGAAATTCAACAATACTTTTAATGCATTATTGATACACGAGCACTCGCTAGTTCAGAATGCAAAATGAAATTTTGAATAATTCAGCATTTCTGTCTTTGCTGAAAAGTGTTAAATAATATTTTTAATTAATCATCAAATATTAAAATATATTAAAAAGCCCTCTAAAACAGCTAATAATTCTATAGGCAAGCAAACAGCGGAGTAGATCAAAAGACGATCTCCATTATTTGCAATACACTACTTAATCGAGAAAAAGCTATCGGCAGCAACAGGTGTCCCCAGTTACGCTTTGAAGGCCCAGCAGTAGATGGAGGCACCACAGAGGGTTACCCCATGGGTGTCAGGACCTTTGCCAGGGATGCAGTGCACTCTCCCGATGCTGCAAGGCTGGGGAACGAAGCCACGGCCCTGCCCTCTGCCCCCTCTGCCCAGGGGACATCAGCACCAGCCTCACGCATGGAGACAGTTTCCTTATGAAGACACATAAGAGTTTAGGCTGCACACATATGGTGCTGGTTTTCATCAGTTTTTAAATGCTACGTTAAAGAGATAACTCACTAGTACTATTCTTACAGAGAAAAGAGAAAATGTTAAAGAGAAAGCATGTAAGTATAGTCATGTAGGTTTAAACAAGATTTCCACATTTTTCTTTGCTTATGGCTTTCAGTTCTCACAAAGTCTTCCTATATAGAGGCAGACCTAAAGGAAAAGTGTCTAAGGTCTGCTGTTTAACTTTTGTCATTTGTTACTCTCTGTCAAAGCTCAAATTCACCCCCTCAGGAAGCAGCAGCAACGCTACAGATGAATGCACACTGTTTGCAATTTGTGGGGTGCCCCTCAGGTGGTGGAAAATAGCTCACAAACTTAGCATCGCTGCAAAACAAATCCTTCTGAATAACCATATCACAAGAAATGAGGAGCAAGTCCTGGACAAAACAAGTATGCAGCTACGCTTACCGTGCTTCTAGAAAAAACCCAAATATTTTTGGCCACAACCAAGGGCTGTCAAGGAGAAACAGCTGCATCAACAGAAGTACCTTAAACAGAAAAGAAATGCCAAAGCATAAGAAGAAAATACAGGTCACTACTATGAGAGTAAAACGCTCAAGCAGAGCCAAACTTTGCAAGACTAAATTTTCCCACCAAAAGCCATAGCAATAAATGACTTCAGTGCTAGAACCTGAACCCACAGGAAGTTAATCCTTGTACAAACACTGTAGCTTGTGTGGGGCAATTTCTCAGTGATAGTCATTGCTTTTCTATTATGGTGAAGAAAATTTTGGTGACAATACCTCTCAATTGTCCTGAGACTGAAAACCCATCAAAATGAGAAGCAGTAAATCATGCGTTTAGTACTAATAAACAAACCACTTTTCCAACCACTCTCTGCTTTTATTTTTTTTAAAAATCCTCTACATGCTTTTTGTGCCCACCCTAGCTCCCTAGGACATGGATGAACACATTTAACACTGCTGACGGTCAGAGAAAACAACCTGAGAGTAATCCTAGGTGAAACTTGTACACCAGAATCCTCTGAAGATTTATAGGCCGTATTTATGCAATCTTCCCTATGTCAATAAATCTCAATTAAAGGCCGGTCTCCAGAGGGAAACCCTAGTGAATTTTCCATGCCTGTTCATCTCCACGCTGCAACTGCCTGATCAGCACTAGGGGTGCTTTGCCCTCAGCCCAAGAGCAGATTTCAAACAACAATGTCATCTCCAAAGTATCCCGCCTGCTCTCCTACCCTGTTCAGCCACTTGGGTCTCATCTTTTTCTGCTCTCCCAGTAGATACAGAGACATCACCATGAAAAACATCACTGCTGCCAGTGCTATGGACACCCAGATCTCTGGAGAGCTCTGCAAACCAGCTATTGCTGTTAGTAAACATCCTACAAAAAATACACTTCAGGTAAAAAATTGCCTCCACTATTCCAATCTGTCTCAAAAGGAAAGTAATTTCTCTTACTCGATCATTCCCTGTTGTTCTCTCTGCCACATAAACAAGTGCTACAGGGGGAAAAACACAATAAAGATCCCTCTTTAGAGAAGCAGAACAAATTCCTTCCTTACTGCAAAGAAAAAAACCTGCACACGGAACAATAAACAAATTAAAATGGTAAACAAAACATACTAATGTTTTTTCTAAGTTTTCTATTTATCCTCAAATTGTTTCAGTTGCACACAGAATTTTAAGTATTGTATTGTCTTTAAAACATAAGGATCATCATAATTTAAAGACAAATTTGATTTTCTGGGTAAGGAAGCAGCACTCAACATTTGAACACGAGTGATTTTCATTTAACAGACAATTGAGTTTGTAAGTCAAGTTTTAAAGTAGCTGGGTCTTCAGGGCTGAGGATCTGAACTTAGGAATTAAAATTACTTTTTTATATGTAAGCACCATTCTCTCTCTAACAGCATGCTCGAGGCAGCTCCATAGCCACTTAACATCTCTAAACAACGCTTTTAGGCATGACTATCTTTCCTAAATTATCTGATGCAACTCTTAATTCAGGGGCAAAGGACAAAGACAGCAATAAAATATCAAATCAAGCATTTAGGGTCTATTCTTGACTTTGGTACTTTGTCACTGCAGCTGCTTTAGTTTCTCGCACCCTGCGGCACTGGCTTTTTTTGCATGGCTGCCCATCCTTTGTGAGCCTAGGGGACACTGCGTGACATGTAGGCATTCCACCACAGCATCAATTTACTCATCTTAGAGGGAGAAACCCGACAGCAGCCTGGGGCCGGGCATGAGGTCCTGTGGGACTCAGCTAATGCCACTGTGACATGGAGGAGTCCTTAGCAGCAATCTGTGGTATCTCCAGTGCTGTTTCTGAGAAACTACCAGAACACCAAAGCAACACGTGAATTCCTCCCACACTAACAACAAGTCAAACCTTGCCAAAAGTTTACAAATTCTGCAGCCATATTATACAAAATTATTCATAGTCTTAAAATTGGTGTTCCACCATTTAATGAGGTACCTTATTTTGTAATTAAATATAAGCTGCTCTTTCACAGTATTGTATTCCAAGAATAATTATCCTCTAAGCTTAAAAAAGCCTATCAATTAAACCACACATTTTTGTGTAGGAAGAGAAGGAGACTGGCATGGGGGAAGGGGGTTGTTATAGTGTTTTCAAATTCATCTAGCTTGATATAGTTTATTATTAGAGACAGATAAAATTTAAGCTATTTTGGTAGACTAATTGCTGTCTGATATGAAGGGATGATCATATATCACAAAATTTAAGTCAGGTTCATGTACTTGAATGAATGAATGACACTCAGAAAACCTACTGATGTAATCCTATGAGCTGAATATGTGAACTTTTGTTTCAAGTACAGACATTTATCACCAAGTTAGCTGAATTTTCTTTTCTAATAGCTAGGCAGTATCTACTACCCCATACTTCCATATAAAGTCCATTTTTCTGAACTTTCTAAGACCTTGCTGCTGTAATATCTGAGCATTTCAAAGCCTTCAGTGTCTCTGTCTTCCCAGAAAACCTAAAAGCTTTGGGAAATCTCATTGTCTAGGACAGACAAGAAAATGGAACTCCCTATCCATAGGAAAATAAGAAAGATCTTTGAAGCATGTCCAACTCCAAATCAATGCAAAGACAAAAGATATAGGTTCTCAACAATATCAATTTCATGAGAATCAATACAGACTTTCTAGCTCACTACACTTCTGAGAGCATCCCCAGAAAATTTTCTGGGTGGGCAGTAACAAGGATACAAACTCAATCGAAAAGATGACCTCTGGATTCACTGAATATTTTAAGTTTTCTGCAAAGAAAAACAAAAGCATCCTCTATTCCACAAGGAAAACCAAACTTTTTTTCTTTCAAAAAGTCATTCCCACTCCAAACAAACAACCACCCTGCTCAGTCGTCCTTGGGCAGAAAGAGAAGGCCCAGATTTACAGAGGGACTCCTGAGGTTTGGATCACCTAATTTTGACCTTCCAGGAGTAAGCCTTGCATTCCCAATGCTGACTGTAACATTTACATTTCTTATAATCAAATTGTTAAAGTCAGGACACCAGATGTGATTCAGAAATACACCAAGCAACAGAAAATGTAGAGGAAAGAAGTCCCAGCCCTTTCTTCTTGGGTTTGGCCCTGAACTCCAGCCCTTATACAGATGCTATTATAAAACTCCAATTCAACACCTGAAAGTCACTGCTGGACTTCTGCACTGCAGTCATATATTTGAAAACCAGTAAGTCATAGCTTTTCTCTGGCACGGACGGGAGTAAAGGGTGGGCTTCCAAATGCACTTTACATGGTGATTTTCATGCAAAACACAAAACTGTTCCCTGGGAATTAGGACTCTGATTTTCACTGGAGCATCTGTGTGAGCATCCAACATCGAGCCATGAAACAGACTTATTCACGTTCACCCTTTTTCTGGCCCTGCAGCTCCCACTGCAGCTGCCTTACACACAGAGCAGGACAGCACGCTTTCCTCCGATGGCCACAGGAACAGTAAAAACAACAGAGCAGTGGTGCAGAAGCTCACAGCCATACAACTCACAGCACTAAATTAGATCTGATGCAAAATACTGTTGGCCAGTCCCTCATGCTGTGCATTGCAGCCAGAGATTCCCCAAGACCCTTTCTGTCTTTCTTCACTGTCACGTTGATTTCCCTCAGGACAGGCTGATATCTCTTGGATTTTAATCCCAGACTTAGAGGAGTTTTTTGTTAATTCACTTTCAAACACTGCACTAAATTTACATCAGAACATGTTACAGCTTCACTTAATGTGGTTTTCTGTTTTGTAGCTGCATGTTTTCAACTTTTTTTTTTTTTTTTTGCCTCCAAAAGGACCCCACGGTGGCAAATCCAATCAAGTTTCAGTACCGCAATCAAGCTTTATTGCTGCTGTGATTCCAGTTTGTTCCCAGGTGCAAAGTCATTACTGCATCATCTTTCTAATACTGCATTGCAAGATTTTCTTTTAATCATTAAGAACAGAATGAATTGGTTTGTTTCTTTGATAATACCATATGAATGGGAGAACACTGGGAGCTCCTGCTCCTCCATTAAACTTCTCAAACATCACAGGAATCCGGGTAATTCACTTGCTCATTGTTTGGAAAAGCACAAAATTTCTCCTTCATTTAAACATTTTCTGTTGGAGCCTTGTGACATATTAAAACTGCTGGTAGCAGGCGGACAGCTATGAATGTCAAACTCCTCTGCATATTTGCTGCCCACTAAGAAACCTGTAAGCTAATTTGATACATATATTCATGGTTTCAGATTAGTTCTTAATGCAAGGATATCGCTTTACACTCTCAGCTGCAAAGGCAGAAAAGTACAAGAGTTCATGGCTTTTCCATCTGTTGTATTTTTTCCCCTTTGTCAGACTTAGACATAATTAAATCCACTTGATTTTAGGGGAGTGCTCAGATCCAGCACAGACCCAGAAGTCTACCTACACCTGCCCCCTCTGCCAAACAAAGGCTGCCGGAAAATGCATAATCTCGAGGACTGAATTTTGTGCAACTACAGTGAAAAGGCTCAGTAACAACCCTGGCTCCTTGCGCTTGTCCTGTAAACATGCAGGTAGGTGAGAATGACAGGCGCTAGCTCTCACCACCCTTCCACGCTTGCCCATGATGATAAAAGACTCATGTGTTTCTAACAAGCCCAGCAGCCACCTCTATGTCAGAGCTATCAATCATCACCAACACAAGCTCCACGCAGTGTTTTCAGAAAAAAAAATGAAGAGCCCTAAACCATCAGGGCTGGCTTTACTAATTATTTTCTCTTTTGCTTTTACATCCGTGATAAAATGAGCTTGTGTGAATCTACCTAAGCCATAGCTCAGTCTTGGACATTTTCAGTATGTGCCTTCCAAGAGGATTGGCTCAAAATAAGCACCCAAAAGACCAGAAAGGATCTTAATTATTCTGCAAAGTAAGGATATTTGGATTTTACAAGTGGCTATTTTCTATTTTCTCTGCGACATAAATGCTAACTCATCCATATATATTATTTCCTTCCTTCAAATTAACAATTGTGTATAAATGGAAGGAAGAGTTCAAAAATTTCAGTGCTGCTGTTAGAGTGTAAGAAGACTAAAGTAAAAGCAATTTTTTTACATATGTCTCTGGAGTGCCTCGAGACGCCAATGAGGAACAGGCTCTTACTATGATAAGCTTTGTAGAATCATAGAAAGAGCCTTTCTGCTGCCTCACAGACCTGTAACCTAGTATTTTCTTCTTTTTATGCCCACATTCATACTCACTGTCATAACGCTGCTGTCTGTGATGATAAAGTTTTAGCCTCTGCTACAGTAGAGAGCAGAAGTTAGTAGAAAAAAAAAATTGCTGTTAAAGTTACTAAAAGCTATCAGAAACAACTAGTTACTGATAAAAGCCACAAGCTTTCTGCCTTTTTTGAAGCTAGAAGTAGTTATAGGAATGCCTAGTAATGGTATAAGAAAAGAAAGATCCAATAGAGCTATTCTATTTCTAGTCAAAAGTTATTTGAAGCTATTGCGTCAGAAGTTGTTTATAACCAAGGTATCAACTGCTCACAGTCCCATTTCCCAAAAGTTTGTAAAATGACGAAGAAGGTACTTCATCATTAAACTTACAGCTCAAAGACATATCCTGCAGCTAAATTAAATGTGGCTTAAATAAGTTTATTTCTCCATACCTTATATTTTTGCAGTCTGAAATGATTATTTTGTGCCCCACTTTCTAATCAGTGCCGTCAGCTGAAGCTTTCACATCACACAGCATTTAGTCTATGGTGGGGATTATTTCTTTCAAGTATTTTAAGCAGAAATAAAAACAACTGTGATTCAAACTGCATGAACGAAGAGTACAGAGTGCAACATACATTGCCCGGAACAGGCCAACATAAATGGGAACAGGCATATGTCGGATAAGCTCTGGGTGCTGTCAGGAAGTTTCAGACCATTAGATCAAGATCTGCTCATCATCTGTGGGGCAGCCTGGGTTGATCAGCCTTGCCGGGTGCTCATTTCAATTTCTCAGGGCAAAAGAAGCAGGCAGAGAGAGATGAAGCAAAGCTATTTTTGGTAGCAACCATAAAAGATGACATGACTAAGATATGACTCTGATGAAAATGCTTTTATCCTGTTTTAAGTACCACCTTCTACTAACTCACCCGTACCAACAGTTTGCACTGCATTTGAGCTTGGTGGCAGCTACATGTTGGAGCCTAAATGTCCTTTGCATCCACTTTATGCAGCAACAGGCCACCTCCCCGGTGCAGATGTGAGCCAGTCCCCTGGCTGTAGCACACCTATTTGCAGTAGGGACAAGCTGGACATGCCCATGGGGACAGTATGAGGAGGTGATATCCTCCTTAGAAAGGCACTGACTTCACTGGCTTCAGAAGCTCAAAAAAGGTCTTCCATTTCTCTGAAGCTTCTTCTTCCACACTTCCACCCTTTGAATGTTTTGCAAAGATTGCATGCCAGGGAGTCACCATTTTTAATCTGTCTCTTTAAAAATCTTATTAAAAATGACGGCTGCGCACCCAAACTATTTTTTGGGGTGCTTAGTAAATGCTTGCATGACATTAACCTACTGGCTCAGGTTTTGGCACCAAACATGAATATCAGCAATGTTGCTCCAGGCAAACATTGCAAGAATATTGCTGCTTTCTGGGAAATTCAAGAATGCGCATTTAATCGCACTGCTGAGCTTGCTTCTACTTGCAAAACACCTACCTTTTTTTACTTAAACTTCTATGGAATGATTTCAGTGGATGGATAATGGAGATGAGGAAAATTCAATCTTAATATAATGAAAATGACAACCCAAGAAGTAACAATTCTAGTCCTGCTAGATGTGACAGACTATGGGAGCATTAAAAAAAAGATTTTTCCTTTTAAAAAAAAGTGCATTCTGCTTCTGCAGCATTGCAAAGACACGATGGCACTAGGAACAAGCGTCTGCTCCCATTTCTATTTTGGATCAGGATCCTCTCTATAGGAGTTCCAAACAACCATCTGGAGTTGATCCAAAGTCTGTTTGAAAATCAGTGGGAGCTTTTACACCAGTTCTGGTGCACCTTGGATCAGTTCATTGGCTCCCAAAAGTAAAATTGTAAAGATGAAGAACATCCAAACACTAACTCATAGTTTTATTGCTGCATAAACAGGTTTTACTGTGCACTCCAAAAATGTTTATAGTGGCTTTTACTTCTTTATCTGGATTTTCCCATATCTTGACATACTTAATTTTCTGCCTGAAAAGCAGAGCAGCAATGACTGAATCAACAGGTGCTCTTCAGTGATAAGCGATCAATTAACAAATTGTGAGGGCTGTTGCCATTTAGTTTTTGCTAACTAAACTTCTGCATCCAGGAAGGAGTTCTGGCCCTGTTAACTCCAGCTAGCCATGGTAATACTTCATACCGTACATTTATGGAGTTTATTATTACCTCTTTAATTCTGATGCATCATTTGCAAAAGAGAGAAAGAAAAGTTTGTGTTTGCTGATGCTCTTAATTTTTTCAGTATGGCCCAATAAATATCAGCTGTTCCAACTTATATTCAACTGGTAAATGATCACTGAAAAACATCATAAAACATATTTGCAATACGTGCAACTGTAGGCTGGGGAGTTGTCTGTTCCTTCCATGATGAGACAAGTGCTATGAGTGTATACCAGACACTAATCCGTACTTTTACATGTTGAGATACTCAGAGCAGAAGTATGCAAACCCTGATGCTGTTGCACACTAGAAGAACAATACAAAGACAGTAGCCTCTACTCAGGACTAATCTCAGCACTATCATAGGTCCCCAAAAAAATGGAAGTTGTGGGGAAACACTGTTTTCTGAGCTAACTTGCAGATCCTCTCTCTGAAGCTTATTGAAGCCTGTTCAATATCCTGGTGAGGGCTGAAAGAGCCTCAGGATCTTTTTTCCTGCAGCATCTGCCAGAGGCCCTCAGGGACCTGTTACACACCTGAAGACTGTCAGCACAGCCCAATTCCACACAGCAGAAAAAGGGACAAAGACACAAACCTGAGACATGGCTTTGTCACAAGCCAATGGCAATTGTTCACAACATGAACAATTTTGCCAGACTGCTACCCTGGGGAAGGAGAAACACTGTGACATACTTTTGAAACCATGTAGTCTATCTTCATATATACAGCTCTATACTCTTCCCCTTCATCTTACTCTGTCCTCAGAAGGAAGAACAATGAAGATGGAGTGTGTCCGGCAGGGGAAGAACTTATACACATGCATACCGGAATTGAGATCTATGGAGTCCTCGCACTGACCCATGCCCAGAGCAGTACCAAACCTTCCTCATCTCTATGACTCTTATCTTAGACACTTCTCAGCTTATCATTTACCTGTACATTCATACAAACTGACTGCTCATCATCATGTAGACTTCCCAATACAGTCGGACACACAAAACAAATTTTCTCCTTTTTTTTCTGAAGGCTTTGCTAAAGTCATTGAAGCTCGAGAAGTCCCAGCACTTGCTTCAAGGTGAATTCACTGACCTGTTTAATCACACTGGAGACAGAGGTGTTCTGATGCAGCAGGTCAGTAAAATGCTGCATGCCTGAGCATCTATTTGCACACAATTTCCCGGGTTAGATTATGGATATTTACTTAAGAGGTTTCATTATTAAGGCCTTTTAGGGATGCTTTTAATTCTGATCCACCACCAGCAGAGGTTCTTAACATCTTTATTCATATCAGCTAGACACATTAAGGTCATTGCATCCTGGGGCACACACAGAGTTTTGACTTTGCTTTGTGTTGCTGACCACCTGGCTACAGCTATTGCGCCTCGTTCTTTCATCTCTGTACAAAGCTGGAGCACACAGAACTTTCAAAACAGCCTACATTGGGTATATACCTCTCTTCATAATGAAAGGAAGCCTTGCAAACAGGGTAACAACATGTTACCACCAAAAGTCGCTTACCACTATGAAGACTTTTACAAGCAAGATAAAATTTAAAGAATGAATGGACAAACTTGGTATCTTGGATTCCACTAACACCATAACCAGTTGCATTCATTTCTGTGTCTCTTAAGAATGGACCCTTATTACAGCATGGCTTATGGCCATGCCATATGATGCTTAGCCATAATACATCCCACTGCTCCTTCCTCAAACAGATAGTGCTCTACTTTAGTGGCAGAGATACAGATGAATAAAACCAGCTTGAATGTATATATACCAGATTTATTTCCAGACCACCCAGATATTCAAATAGAAACCTACATAGGCAAAACACAGGAACTCCTTTTCACAGCTTCTCTGGCACAGCTGCAGACTAGAAAAGCAGAGGAGAAGTAGCAAAGTATTTTATGATTTTATTTTTGTTTGAAAATGTCCACTCCTCAAAATGTACTTGGCAGTTTTGGCAATGATACGTTTTACCTTGCTTCCATGATCACTGCCAGTAAGGAAGGTGCTGTAACTGGCTCCCATGAGGCTATTGCATTCTCTAGGCCCCTCAGTTTGTTTTCCTTAAAGATCTGTAATGTTCTTCAATTTTTAGGAGGCAAAGCATTCAGTGGGCCAGAGGCAGAGGGACCCTGTCTCATGCTTGAGCTGGAGACAGAGCCTATGTTCCTGCACCAGTGAACCCTTTAAGTGCCTCTTACAAAGAAAAATAAAAATGGTGGGATACTGTAGAAGAGGCAACACTCTGTCTCATGGAAATATGGAAAGTCTCCAGAGGCCCACAGCTAAGGCAATCTGGGCAGCCTTCAGCAAAGACATCTGAGAAATACAACTAACTGGCTGCCTCAGCAAATGGCCAAGGATTGCAAAAGCAAGGGCTCTCTCGAGAGCATCATTTTTGCAACTGGTCAGAAACAGGAACTGGAGCAGCTGTGGCAGCTCCTCACTGTGCACACAGATATCAGAGAGGGTAAGGGAACTGCAGCACTCCCATTAGCACAGTGCCCAACGGCGTGTGCCTCCACACACCACAGACATGTCCAAATCAGGCCAGCACAGAAGAGAGGCAAATGTGACGCCAACCAACTAAAGCCTGACAGCCCCGTTTCTGTCAGAGCCCCAAGAGCAAAGGTGCAAGTTGAATCCAGTAATTTAATGCTCAGTAAGTTCTTCTGATTTTTCAACCCATTCTTAAGACCTAAATCTGTCTTTGGCACAGCCCCTGGCATGAAGCTCTCTTTTCCCAAGTGGTTATGTTGTTTCAACTAGTAAAAATGCTTTCTAATGTTTGACAAATTACTTCTGGCACATGTGTCAGCAAACTCGAGGCCAAGAACTAATTGGATGGGGAAGTCAAAAGCACACTTCACAAAAACTTCTGCTATTGGTGCATTAGAGTAATTTTGAATCACAGTTGCTTATACTGTCTCGCAAAGGACAGCAAAAAGCTTTTAGAAGTGAAAAATTTCTGACAAAGCTAAAAGTGATAAAAACTTATGGCAATTCAGGAGAAAATGATAATAGTATAATGTTGAATAAGATATTTACTTTTTAAAAAAACAGCAACCCTGCACAGCACTTTTTCACTCTTATCTGCCTTAAGATCCAGAAATATAGAGCCCAATTAAAGGTGCCACCAAGGCATCCAGGCCATTAAGTCCTCCTGTATGCTTCTTCCGAGTACTTGAGGAAAATACTAAGTTGGAAAATGCCTTGGCTGACTTTATCAGTGGTGTTTTTAATTTTATATTTCTGCACAGACTTCCTGTGCTTTGCACATGTGCAGAGTCCTTCTGGCTGTACAGTGAAGTGCAAACTAGTGACTATGTCTCCTAGCAACATTAGCCCCATTTTACACTTCCCAGGGAAAGGAATGTTGATCGTTCCTTTTCCTCCTTATGATCATTTGCATTATTGGGATGAAGATAAGGAACAGAGAAGCAGTGCACTGTAGAACTGAAAACAGTAAAAAAGTTAAGCAATCCATGCAGTCAGTTTAAAAGATGATTTCTAACTAAACCTTCCCTCTTGGTGCTGCCACTTCATTTCTTTCCTGCAGTAACATCCTTCCCTTACAGGAAAACAACAGCTTTATAGAAGGACACTGCACATGCCAACACCCTTCATACAGACTGCTGACATTGAGCTCCAGACTAAAACTGGCTCTGTGCTGGTACAGACACACATCCTCTAGCAGAAGCACAGCAGAAGTTTCTGGGCTGGCTGGACGAAAGGGCAGGAGATGCGTCTGGGGATCAGGGACAACAGAAAAGCTTCTGGCTTCTAGGCTGGCTCTGTGCACCCTCCTTCAGAGTGATCCCCTCCAAGGAGGGACCAAGGGTAGCATAAAGCCCTTTAAGCTGGTGATATATCATGGCATCACATTCCTAATGTAAGAACTGAAGTGCCTTGAATTAAGGGACACTGCCAGCAGCAAGAAAAGCCACGTCTCTGAAAGCTAGGCACTGTTACATGGCATCTGACTCCCAGAAGCTGAAAGGTGACTGACTGAGGAGGGGATGGATGAGGGACACCACACTTCTCCTTAGGCATTTGTCGGGGCTTTCTGTCAGAGCAGTTCCCTCGTTTCCTGACTTTCTGCATCCTTTCCACTGCAAATAGAGAATTGATAATCACCCAGCAACAGGGCTGAAACTAATACCAAGTCAGTCACACACTGTCTTCAAGTGTGTGCAAAGAGGGAAAGTGGGACTAGAGAAAAAGAAAATCCACAATGGTACAATTGGAGGCTTTTGGGAATAGGTGCTGCCTACCCACTCCAAACCCCGGGAGTTATTCAGCAGCTCTATGAGAAGTCAATATTTATTTCTGTGTTGCAAAATGAGGAAACACCACTTACTGTAGGCAAGGTTGAAGGGATTAAGCATTTGTATTTTGGAAATATGAAAATGATGTCCATAAAGATATTATTGCCCTTCTCTTGACCAACAGCAAAAAACAAGATCAGTGCCACTTTGAAGGAGAGGAAAAATCATTAAAAAAAAAAAAAAAAAACAAAAAAAACCTACATTCCCTATGAATGTAGTTTGTTTTGAAGTATTTTATACCAAAATCTTACCACACACATGTGCACACTCACAAGCACTGGGGTAAGGAGCTGTCAACATCAGGTAAGATCCCCTCTTGTTCGTTTCTCCTCTTTTAAGACAAAAGGGAGCCTCCTCAGCTCCAAGAAACAACACTGGTGAGAGATGCTGCTGTGATCCCTCCTGACCTAAGATATAGTCTGTGATGGGGGTCATCTTAAAGTCTCTATTTATCTGTAGTTCATAAGAATTACACTGTCTTCTTTTTCTAGATAGATTTCTCACCTTTGTGCTTTCAGAGAAAAAAGTGCAAAGAGAGGAAGGTTGGAGTAGCCAGACCAGATCACACCAAAACTCAACCTGGTACAAGGCTTGTGCCTCACGGCACACAGAAATACAGATCTACAGCAGAGTATAAAAAGGCACTGAGCATTCAGTGATAACTCCTTGTTACACTGTCTTTGCCTCCAGTTCTTTGTGGTTCAAGAATTTCCTAAGGGAGAATCAGCATCTTTAGGTTTAATGATGTGACCTATGGAAGGGCAGAAACCAGAAGGTATAAATAGCTCTTTCTTTTAGATAAATACAAGCAGGACCTGCCCATGCTGGGTGTGGATTCTGGACTGCTATGAAGTGCACTGCAGTGGTCCCTTGGCCGTTTGCATGACAGCCAGGTGGGGAGGCAAATAAAAATGCAGCCGAGGCCACGCT
The DNA here is from genome assembly GCA_013389905.1 of Sula dactylatra. Lineage (NCBI taxonomy): Eukaryota > Metazoa > Chordata > Aves > Suliformes > Sulidae > Sula > Sula dactylatra. The sequence goes on from WEKW01015809.1 coordinate 222,966, forward strand.
GCAGTGAATGAGGTCCCCACTAGCACAAGAAACAGCATGATGTTGAGCACAGCAAAGTGCAGATGTGATACAAATATAAGCAGAAAGCTCTGGTTACGTCCCATGCCACAGGTTTTTATTCCTCATAATATGGACAAACACTCTTTCACCTGTGATTATCTTGGCCTGGGATGCTTGAAAGAGTTATTTTAATAACAGCTCTTCCACAGACTTAAAAATGTTAACTCATGTTAAAATTCTGTATTTTGCATTATACAAACAGATATTGATATCAAAGGGGAGAGGAATATTACAACTTTCTAGTGAGATCTACTATTCATTTCTAGAAGACAAAGCTATGAACAGAAAAAAAAAACAACCTACTTCAAAACCCTTAAGAAAAGCAAACAATTCTTTAATGTTTGCATTAAATGCCAAACTTATATAAGATGAAATTAAACTGCCAGGATCCAATAGCTTTCGGGTACCTAACTTTTAAATTCCATGCTCTGCAAAACAACTGTGAATTATTGTTGGGAACCTGACAGAAGACCCTCAGGGCCCAGCACATCTCTCCTGGTAAACTTCTGATTAAAGCCACCAGCAAAGGACACTCTTTCCACTACTTGTCCCCATGTCAGATGAGCCCCTGGGTGCTTTTGGGTGTCCCTGAGCCTCATGTTGGGGTGCTGGCAGTAAGACAGTGCCTGGTATGGAGAGCTGCTGCTCCTTTAGGTGTGTGATGCCTCAGTGGCTCACAGCAACCCCAAACCACCTCAACACTGGACAAAGACCTATGCAAAAATAAAACTTCTTTGTCACATCCAGATAAAGGCAAGATAATTAGAGTTGGTTTAAAGACAAACAAAATTAAACAAAACCCAGGTTTGAACCTATCTGGGCTCCATCAGGTTTTTCCTCTGTGAGTGATTCAGCTGCAGCAGCCACACAGCTACTGCAGGCGTGCGACCAGCTATCCAGATTTTACATAACCTTGTCTGGACCTTTGCCTTTCTAGAAGGTAACACCAGAGACACCCATGAGACCTTCTTGTAATCAAATTTTTTCACTCCTTTATCTCCTACCTGCATTACTTGATCCATAACTTAATTACATTAATTCTAATATTTTCCCACTCCTCCTCGTTCTGGAAGCAGTAATGTCTTGTAGACATGGTGGGGCAATGCCAACTCCTGACTGATGGTAAAAGAGAAGGGGTTCAGAAAGGTCTGACTCAAAGAAACCACCAACTTGTGGTGCCCCGTTGGGCAATTTGTAAGTCTCAGAATAGCAGGGTTTTTCCATGAACTGAAAAAAAAATATCTGATACCAATACATGGACTGCAAAAAGGAGGGCTCAATACTCTGGTCCATCATAGACCAGTTGTAGGTCTCAGCTGCAATGAGATATGACAGCAAACAGTCACTTTCACAAGATAAACTCTGTGGGAGGGAATGGGCTGAACAAATTACTCCTGTTTTGCGGGGGGGGGGGTTGTGGAAGAACCACAGAGACAGTGTTCATCAATACACACTTAGATACACACAAGAAAATATGAGGACAGTAGCTGCTGGCTCGCTTTTATGACCACACTGAAAGATGGTATTATCAACCAAGCCTCAAAAGTGCCACAAGACACTGATTGAAATATCCAGCATTTACAGGAAAATTTGCTTGTTTCTGCAAGTTCAGCCATGGTGCTCCCGTTCCGATTTGAAAATTTGTTTTGATGTCAGAAATTGAGGTTATTTCGGCACCGACAGTGGAAGAAAGTTGGCGAAATGAAAAATCCCAATAGCGGTGTTGTTTTCAGCTTTTCTGCTGGGCTCCAGACCACCTCTGTGGCATGCTTAAGCACCCCTTGTTGCACCCAGGCATGACTGAATGAAAGGCAGGCAAAGAAACTCTGGTATACGCTTTCAGTATGGAAAGTAATAATAATACCGTTATATTTATTTCATCCTATAAATCTTCACACATAAACCCCCACCATCTGCATAGAATAATGATCTCTGCCACTCAAGTGCCTTTTTGGATGAAATGCAGCTACATTTTCATATAGAAATGGATGACTCAGAAAAAGAAATGAAGAATGCTGTAGCCCCAAGTAGAATATTTTGCTCTAAATAGGAGCTTTGACAATGTAGGAAGGGCTACTCCAGTGAGATTTCCTATCACAGGATTTCCACTGTTGTCATCATCTGTCCAAGTTACTGCCAAGCCCCTCTTCAAATTGAGTAGTTTGAAAATGTTTGCCAGTATTCAACAGAACAAGATGAATTCAGCAGTTTTAATTGCACATTTGTTGCACTATTCATCTGAAAACAATCTCTTCTGAAGATGGAGAGAGGTTTATGGAGACTGCTCATTGCCAGGGCTGAGACAACCCACAGTGCCCCATAGTTCAGTTTATCAATTCTAAAGGTGCAAATCACTAGGTGTTTTGCTGCTATGCTCTTCTGGGCACAAGTAGTTTATTCACATTTTTCTAACAAAGGGGGTGTTTTGGGTTAGTCTTTTTTCCCCAATACTATTTGCTTTAAGTGGCCTCTCTCACACAGACTATATCTGGCAGGGGGGGTTCTTTTTTAAAAAAAAATCACCCGTGGAAACATCCTGGTAATTTTCAAAAAAACCCCACTGATTTAATTAGGGCTGTGATGATGCCCCAGTGACTTGTGCCTGAAGATAATTGTCGGGTTTGGTAGCCATGTTCCCCCCTCCTGCCGCCTGCTCACGTCACCATCTGACCTTCACTCCGATGGACAATTTTTCCTCTTCTTTTCTCAACAGCCAATTCTACAACCTTCAAGCCTCTCAGTACATCATTACCTGCACCGCGATGCTGTCGGTCAAGTCTATGTCATTTTATGACATTATTCTATCTGTGAGCAGGAAATGGAAGCAAATCCTCATGTCCATCTCACCACCATGTTTCCCCTCAGACAGCATTATTGATGAGCACAGCAGACAGGCCTGCACCTCTTGGGTGCTGCTGGATGTCCTACATTTTCTTTTGCAACTTTCACTACCTGCAGTCCCTTTTACCAGGTCTACTAACGGTGCATTTCCATTTAGAATGTGATTCAATTCTGCATGCAAAAAAAATACACTAAACTTAAAGCTCACTGTGAATTTAAAGTGGTTGCTTGTGTCAAACACAAACTGAAGTATTTAAATTAAATGCAGTATTTCCCTACATAATGCTATCCATATGCTAATGGAAAGAGATTATGTCTTGTATAAGATTTATCAAAGTAAACTCAATTCATTTCAGGAAGCATCTCAGTGCTGCCTTTCCAAGGAGATACATTCTGCCAAATATGCATTGTATCAAATAAAAGCTCCTAGATACTGAACATACTTGCAGCATTTACCAAAAATAATACATCTTTTGAATCTTACTGATTCAAAAACTGCCTTATCATTCCAGCTTGGTGTTCAAATAAAACATTTGGAAACAATAAAGTTCCCTGATGCTACTTTAATTATCCCATTTCTAATTCTGTGCTGAAATAAGACACTCTGTAACAATACAATGTCTTCAAAATTTATATAAAACATAGTTAGGGTCAATCTACAAGGACAATAAAAGTAGATAAAAAACAAATTTGTATTTTAAATCTTGTAACGATAGCAAAATATTCTGAGCACACTAGTATATACATCAACACTGATCAAAAATACAGTAAAAGGCATACTGAGATGAGTCATTCTATGGCTACTTCCGATAAGTATATGCACCATTGTATGTGCATTCAAGGGCTAAAATGTATTCTGAATATCATAAATACGCATATTTTTATGTGGTGCAGATTTACTGGGGAAGAATATAGGTGAGCAAGTGAACTGCAGCCCTTCTCTAAAGCAGCCGTCTGGTGACACTACATTGTTCCTCTTCTTTGTCACAACACAGCCAAACGCTGCAGGTTAACTGAAAATAAGGCAGAACGTTACCCTTACGCTTCCATGTCAAAATGATATGTTCCAGGTTTAGACACATGTATTCAGTTCTGAATGGTTAAAGGAGAAACCACAAGACAACACTCATCTTCGCATCTGTCGTAGTTTAAACCCAGCCAACAACTCGGCCCCACGCAGCCGCTCGCTCACTCCCACCCGGTGGGATGGGGGAGAGAATCGGAAGGGTAAAAGTGAGAAAACTTGTGCTTTTTGATAAAGACAGTTTAATAGGTAAAGCAAAAGCCGTGCATGTGAACAAAGCAAAATGAGGAATTCATTCACTCCTTCCCATGGGCAGGCAGGTGTTCAGCCATCTCCAGGAAAGCAAGGCCCCGTCATGCTTAATGGTGACTTGGGAAGTCAAATGCCATCACTCCAAATGTCCTCCCCTTCCTTCTTCCCCCAGCTCTATACGCTGAGTGTGACAACATATGGTGTGGGACATCCCTTGGGTCAGTTGGGGTCAGCTGTCCCAGCCGTGTCTCCTCCCAATCCCTTGTGCCCCCCCAGTCCCTCGCTGGTGGGGTGGGGTGAGAGACAGAAAAGTTCTTGGCTTTGTGTAAGTCCTGCTCAGCAGGAACAAAAATATCCCTGGGTTATCAATGGTGTTTCCAGCACAAACCCAAAACACAGCCCAGTACTAGCTACGATGGAGAAAATGAACTCTACCCCAGCCAAAACCAGCACAATATCTTTGACATCAACCAGGCAGGGATACAATTCCCCTTTACACTGAATGCCCACTGAAGTTTCACCTTACCCTGTCAGCTTATAACACCACCACTTAACTTTTGGTGGCATCTCCTTCACCAGACAGGCAAATAAATAAGTCTTACTTTTAAGCAGAAATTCACCTTAACCTATTAAAGAACACAAATGTCAATAAACTCTATAACACTTATCCAGTAAATGCACACAGTATCACCTCCCTCTGTTCCTATGTAGAAAAATAATTTAACTATAAGAAGTTATAGAGCCTTATGAAGTCAGACTGGGCTTAAGGCTTAGTTTCAGGTAAAGGAGCTTGAACTTAGGTGTCCACATGCACAATGTGTCTTTATGGTCTCACTGTAATCCCCCAGTCACCCAGTCACGGGTGCCCAGAGACCAGTTCAGATGACAAGCCAGTTGGGATGGCACCCAGTTGCCCCTGTGTTGGTACCTAGCACCATTTTAGGCGCCCGAGGTTAGCCCCTGGGCCTCCAGCTGGAGGTCCAAAAAGACACAGATCCTCCCTGAATCCTCTCACACCTGCCAGCTGCGCGCAGATATTGCGGATTCTGTAGGGCATCCCAAAGAGCACCAGGCAGCCAGCTGTGTTTACGCAATCAAATCCCCCCCTTCAGTGCCTATTTTAGGATGAGCCCATCTGCTCTACAGGTCTGTTCTCTCTAATGGCAGCCGACACACTTGACTCTCAAGCAGACACTTACTGTGATATCTGTGGTGTTCCCTGGGGTGAGTCCCTTGTGGTCATTGTGGAGAGAGGTCCTGACGCATCCCTGAGAAGTGGAACAGCATGAGCAAAACCCAGAACTTTTCTGTGCAGACAGACTCCCAGATGAACTGCCTAAAAACCAGAATAATGTTTTTTCTTGATGTTCAAAATGTGTTTTTCTCAGTCTCATTCTCTGAACAGGTTGAAACAGATGACAATATCCCCCTTGGCTACTGCCCTCAAAAATGAGATCACCCTTAGAGACATGGCATTGCCATTTTCAGAACAAGTTCTGATTAAAGGGCGAGAGTGTGATCCGCAGAAGATAACAGGTTTTCTAGCACACAGCCGTAGGCAACTACAACTATTTGAGGCTCCATTTACAGCAGAATGGAGAGTGCAACTTTTGTAAGCTGTTAGTATATCCACTAGTGATCATTAAAGCTGATTAATACTCACCATTCAACAGCAAAAGAAAATGCAGTTTTGCAAGACTGTCACATCCAAGAGGCACATACGTTTCACAGAACATCTGGTGCCCAGCATTGCAAAACTATTCACACCACCTCATGCAAAGGGCAGAGTATCTCCTACAGGAGTGTTTTGTATACTGCGAGCTGGAAAATGAGACAACTATGTACTTGTAAATTAATTTTTTTAATAGGTAGCTCATTACCAAAATGCTGCACAGCTAAATTCTGCTTGCCAAACACAGATCAACTCCTGCAGTTCCCTTTACCTGCAATTTCTCCCTGCATCTTACATAGAAAATAACGCAAAATGCGTCCCTTTTTCATGTTTATTCATCCTACAATGCAGTGCCGTACACCTATTTCCAGCATTTTGTTTTCTGGTGTTAGGAAATTCAGAATTTCTTATCTATTACTGATAGAATTATACCAGAGCCTGTGGAAAAAAGTGTGTTTTCCTTCCCATATCAATCCATCTTGGAAGGAAATTCTGCACCTGAGCACATGCATGTGTGAACCCAAGGCCTTCTGCTGCCTTGGAAATCCAAGTGACAGTTATGAGTACTGGCATTTGCATTTCTGCTATAGTTAAAGAGGCAGAGCTCAGAGTCCCATTGCATACATGCCTTGGGAAAACCAGGTGAACTGTTTCTGCCCGAAATTCTTCCTTATAGCACAGCAGGTTAGAAAATCATAGCTAGACACTTATTTCTGCACCTGAACTAACCCTTTACTGAAGTACGTCTTAGATTTTTTTGTTCTCAAGAGACTCAGAGAAGTATTCTACAGAATTAAAGCTCAATTTCCTATGCAATATGCTAAAGAATAACAGTTTCCAGTCAGTATTCCAAACAGAAAAGAGGTCATACCATTTCTTCCTTGGATTTATAGCTCTTATAGTATTTTCTGTGTGGAGGAACATAGCCCATAGAGTATTTATAACACTACCATTGAACAAAATTCCCAGAGTGCACATGCCTTGGAGTTTTCCCTCTAGGCTTCCCATCTTTCCCAACTCTGGTGCGGTTTACATAAAGTATTGAGATATTTTCATATAGATGCAACAGATAAGGGGTGTGTGTAAATCTTATATATCCCTGTGCAGTCTTTGCAGGGTTACTGCCTTTCTAGGTGCCATGGTAGATCCACAAAACCACCCCAGCAGACCAGATATTATCTCCATAGAGGACTGCTCTGGAAAGCAAAGTTAGCAAAGTTTTGCCTTTAACCCCAAGCAGAGGGGACAGAGAGATTCAACTCTCACAGTCAGCACAGCCTTTAGACCTCTGTTGATCAGTCCGTAAGACTATTTTCACAAGGCATTTTTATACCCTTACAGTGTGATTTCCTCAGTTCTTAGAGGACGCTTGGTATGGCCACCCAGGCTGCCTACCCACAAGAAAAACAAACCCTGTAGGTTGATGGGAAATAAAGGTTTGAGTATGTCTGGTTATTGCAATATCATGTTTGTTTCTTGACACTCAGAGGCTCTTCTGGATAAATATGTTTGAATGTGCCAAAAAGAAGCTACCCATATGCTTAAATTCATGCCCATGCAGTAAGGCTTTGCTGCGTTAGCTACAGGAAGAACACAGTTAAAAAGATGAAGAAGAAAAAAAAAAAAAGCCTAAGAAAAAACGAGTAGCAGACTACTATAATTGGAGACACCAAGTCCTTTGCTGAGATGCACAGATGATATATAGCACCCCCCCGACCTGCTCGCACTGTGCCCAGGGCAGCCTGAAAGGCGCGTGGTGGCGGCATCCTGTTTTCTATCACTCACACAGGTATTTCTGCTGCGTTTCCCTCGCAGTCCCGAGCAGAGAGGCACCGTCTGTTCCCACTCCTTCCCTGCTACATCATGTGTTTTAGTCAATTATAGGTCTGCCTAGGTAATAAACCTGGTGCACTTTATGCACTCTCTCTACTGCACTTCGCCACTGAAATCCCAATATTTGTGTTTTCCCTTCAGTTTTGCGATATATCTTGGCTGCTTTAATAGAAACTATCGAGCATCACAGCTCAAGCATGGAAACTCAGGAATGCTTAATTTGAAGTCAGCGGTTCCCAAGCCTTCTATCTCAGCAGCTATTTGGGGGCTTCATTTTTTTAAAAATGTGTGTTTTGGCAAAACTTGTCAAAGCACAGTACACAGGTAAGACCTTTATGGGTAATCTTATTCAGACAACAGTACATATAGATTATGGCCATATATCTGCTACCATCCTACTGAGACTGCACAGAACTAAGTCGCTGCTGGAGAAGAAGGTGTGTGCAGATTCCTAACCACTTTAGTGAGCAGCATCAGTGTTTAAATAAATGGGTGGAACAGCTAAATTTTCATCCTTCTGAATGAATTTTTCATCCATCTGAATAAACCTCAAGCTTTATTCAGAATTATTGTGTGTATATAAATACACATATACAGATGCTGAAAAGCTAGCAGCAAGAGAACATAAGCAATCTATTGGAAGGGCACAATACACATTTGACAACTTCACTAATTTTAAATGTATTTAAGGAATTAGCAGTTACTCCCACATGGCCTTGAGTCAGAGAGAAACACTGAAGTGCTGATGGCTGCCTTTGGGGCAGTTTGGTCAGAATTCTTCTTTCAAATCAGCTAAAGAAAATAGCAGGCCATGAAGTGCTCCAAGAACCGAGAAAGATTGTGAAATTCCCAGTTAGTATCAATCAGACCATGCAGCCATTCGCTGTGAACAGCAGCCAAATTGCTGACTTGAATACATCCACAGGCTGCAAATAAAACAACCATCCACAAGTTTCATTAAGAGCAAAGCGCGCTTGGTTTTGACTATTTTTGTGTTGGACATGCTTTCGTGCATCTGATTTCTGTGCTGTTTTTCTTTGGATGGCCACATGCTGCAAGAGGAAAGCTGTATTCCCACCTTCTGCCAAGACCACAGTCCTGTGCTTTGACAGGAGAGATCTTAAATATTTTTTTTAAGCTATCTTCTCCTTAACAAGAAAATTGAAAGTTAGCACTCCAGCCTTACAAAGCAGCAGAGAACTACTGAGCAATGCTCAGAGGACTTCGGGAATGCTTCACACGCAGGTCCTGAAGGGGAAAGCTGAGACATGTTTGTTGGAGGTAGCAGACTAGGCAAAGAAGGGAGAAAATACTTTTAGAGCTGTCTAGTGACAGAGGCAGGATAATTAGTCTTCCAGAGGCTTTGTTGCCTGGGTTCCCATTCCAACTCTGAATGATTAGCTTTCCTCTGCTGACTGCACATTACAAGCCATCAAGCCGCAAATAGCAGTTTGCTTTCTGTGGCTGAATGCAGCTCCTCAGCCTAACCAGTGGTGAAACAAAGCATGTGAGCAACCAAAAAGGTGGTAAATGCTGTTTGAACTGCAGTCTCCAGGTTCCAGGCAAGATCTGTCCTGTTTTCCAGCTGGTGCCAGACAATCAAACTCCCACACAGAAGCACTGTGACTTTGTAAAGAAATTTCTTTGAATTGCTCCAGAGAAAAACACTTAAGGAGAAGAGGAAAATGCAGAAACAGTTAACTTAGCAGATTTTGATTTTTAGACTAATTGTCCCTGGGAGCACACATCTGAAAAATAAGAAATACCAATGTGCAAATGCATTTTTTTAAAAGTTAACAGGAACACAAAACCCAAAGTAATACTGCTGCTTCTATGGGTTTTCAAAGGATGGAGCAAACAGAGCAACATTGCAGCACTTCTTTGAAGTTTTGTCATCCAGAAACACTATCTAATGAAAGATGCTAAAAATCCAATGCATACAGCCCCTGTTGTTTGCAATGTATGCCCATCCTGATGTCAACTTGAGTGGAGGCAGGAAGAGAGAGCTTCTTGGCAAGCTATTGGCATTCAGTGAAAATACAGGAATTGCACATCTGGGCACATGGGAGAGAGCATTCAGTGCTCTCTGTACCTCTTGATTGCAAATCCCATTTCCCAAAAAGACTTTGGTACTTGCAAGCCATATTGCTACTACACATTGGAGGGCACAGAGCCACTGAGCTCTGCAGTCAAAGCAGGCAAGTTATGCCGGGACACTGTTGCAGCTGAGCATCCATTTGTCATGTCCTCATTTGTGAGCATTTCTTCTCCTTAACACTGCTGTGCTAAGGACATTTGTGTGGGTCAGTCTAAGGGCATTAGAGTCAGTTTAGGGTTTGATCCCCACCAAATTCTGTCCTTCAGTCTCCAAAGCGCCCTCAGAGGCAGGAGCTCTTGCCATAATGCGCTGCACCCCTCCACCTCCTCTGCTCCCACCATGCATTTACAGCTCTGTACTGTAATCTGAGGCACTAGGTCAGATAATCAGACAATCAGGGCAGGATGTGTAGCGCTCTTCCTCCTACCCAGACTCTGCAAGTCATAATTTCCTTCCCAGGTGGCTTAACATACCAGCAGATGCAAAAAACTCTTGGAATTTAGCTTTGAAGAGCATTGCTTTTATTTCTGAATGAAAAACTGTCTATCCAGCCTAGGCTGTCTGTTCCTTGAAGCCAGTACCAGTTTCCTGGATACCACTGCATGACCTCTTCTCACAAGTCTTGTCTCACTTAACAACTTGTCATTGCTTTAGGACATCACAGCTACCACTCTCATACATTTTTGACTACATGTAGTTCAACTACAGTGAGGTGGGTCTACAACTCAAGAGAAAGTTTTGATCCAGCTCAGGCACAAAGAGTTTCTGGAGAGCTAAATATTCCATACTTTATCATTTAAAAATAACCACTGCCTCCTAGTGAACTTTGTAGTTTTAAGATGCCTATATTGGCATGACACTAGAGCAAAGCAATTCAAATTGCAAGAAGGCAGCTTCTCAATTCATTTGCTACTGATAAACTCCATAACCTACCACAACTGATCTTGTTAAGCTAAGCAAACTTATTCTATTGAACAGCAGAGTGACACGAGTGATTTAATTCACTTTCCAGCTAGGAAGGCAATTGGTACCCAAGGTAATTAATGATAGTTTCAGTCTGACATCTTGCGCTCTCCACGTTGTAAACACAAACTGGAAACTGCAAGTCTCCCGACTGGGAGCAACCCCAAAGAGCGGCGGGATTTGAGAATCCAGAAAGCTCTGCAGCTCTGCTTCAGCCTTGTTATTTCAGACTTGAGCTAATCTGATCCTCTGGATTGAATGTCCTCTCCTCACATCTGTTCCTCAGGCCACCTCCCTGGTTCAAAGCCCCACGTGCCCCCACCGTTGCAGTGTACTGGGCAAGCCCTGGAAGTGGAGCTTCTGGTGTAGCTTTCTCCAAAAGCAATCCAGTCCATGCCCAACAAAACCCCTTCCTGAACCAAGCCAGCACTCAGGACATGGGGACAAATAAGAGAATTTTTCTCAAAACCACACCACCACTCTGAACCAAAACATTTGCTTGGACACAGCCATGGACAAGCAGCTTTAGACAGTACTCAAATTAAGCACTTTGGCAAGTTTCCTTCACACAAGGCCTTCATTCCTCAAACCATGTGTAAGGGGATGCTATTCATTTCCTGTTTAATGAAGTATAATGCACAGAATTGAGAGGAATATTTCCTTTATACACAGCTTCCAAGCATTTACTACTTCAGTCATGACATACTGTGATTTTCTCCTATGGATTGTATATGCTTGTAACGTGCTGCTGCTGGAAAGCTCTTGTATCAGTGCTTTTGTTTGTCAGCATCTGCTCAGAAAACCAAAAACTCCTGTTCTGTTCTATTCTGAACATAATTGTCCTTTCCTCCAACTTCTCATGATTTAAAAAGGAAGATTTAAAGTATCATTCATATAAGATAGGACTCTCAACAAAAAACATTCAGAGTTGGAAAATCAAAACTGGAAAATGAGAAGTTGGACAGAACAATTTCCTAACCATGTCAGGGAAGAAAAAAAAAAAGCCTCAAAGAAGAAATCTCTTGTCACACAAGAGTCACATTTGCTTCCCAGCCTGTCCCCGTAAGAGTTCACCTTAGTCAAGCCACACATCACAGACTTGCTAGTAGCTGGGTAGGAAGCCTGAAAGAAAAAATCCAAACGACCTTGGGAAAGGGGCACTGTTAATTTTTTCTTAGCCATATTTTTTTTCAGCCACATTCAGCCTCTCACATCAGAGCACCATAGCCACAAAAATTTTTTTATATTTATATTCAATTCTATATTCCCCTCTGACTATACAACTACCTACTTCAGTCAGTAACCAATACTTCACCTGTGGGAGTTTTGCCCAACTCTTCCACATAGCCCCCCCCTTACTCCCCCCAAAAAGAAGTTAGTAGCTTGCCCTGAAATTTCATTGAATGGCATGTGCATGGCCAGCTGTTCCTCTGTTTGTGCAGATAAGTGCATTAGTTACCCATCAGGCCTGAACTCTGGCATAGGTCTTGTATATAAATTCCTGCTGTAAGAGGCCATGCCACTTCAGTAATGAATTAATACTCCTTTACTTAGGGCTGAGTAAGAACCAGCATATAAGTATCCAGGTAAGTGCAATCACCCCGGCACTTTGAAGGCTCTGTGTGTGGGGACTGGGGTCTAAATCTGCATCTACATCCCCTTGGAGGGGTTAGTTGGGGGATCAATAAGGGGCAAACAATTATGTAATGGTATTCAGGCTTTTCTTTTGTTTGGGGCTCTGGCACACTGTGTGTTTGACATGGGTGCTGCAATTGCTGCCTTTTGAGTGTCTGACAAGCTCTTGTTCCTGGTGTGGCTGGTGTCAGGAGTCTCTTGAGATGTCCAAGCTCAGCCATTAAGAGACTCCTGAAAGAGCATTCAGCCCTGTGCTGGCAGGCAGACAAGGTCAAACTTGAACGACTATAATTCTCATTTCACAGGACATTCACAGGAAGCCTATTTCAAACTCATCCTTTTGATTAGTTACAGCAGAAGCTGCATTTAAGAGTAACACAGTGACCGTTTAAGACTTGGTCTTTTTTATTATTTTAGATATTCAGATATTAGCTATTTTAATTTTACATATAATCAAACAAGTTTAGAGTTGTGGTTTTTTATCACCTTCCCGAATACAGACTAAAGCCACCTATATCTCTAAGTATGTGTCTGTATTTATATGCACACACAGTATAGCTATCATTAGAATAGATTGAGATGTCTCCAGTTAAAGAGAAAAGATGATATAATATAATACAGTAAATTAAATAAAGTCTCCTCAGAGAGACAGAAGGCACTGATCAGCTCTGAAGATTGCATTTAGTCCCTGTCAGAGATAGTGAGATAGCAGACACACACAAAGGCCATCAGATGTCTGAAACACTGGCTCTGGTCTCCAGCCTCCTAATAAAAGATGCATGTTCACTTGATTTTTCTCGTGAAGATCGGCTTGCTGGTGAAGTTAATTGGTAGCACTTGGCATTTGTTTTCTCTGTTGACACAGTAACTGATACTAATGGACTCAATGCTCAGGCATGCTGAGGATTAAAATCAGCCCTTAGTAGCTTTAATCTGCAGCGACTTTCAATTTTCGCTGGACATTATGCCATGCAATTTTCTAAGAATTTAAGCCAATGTTAAAAGTGAAATATGTCCTTCCTTGCAATTCTTCTTCTTTATATACAATTGGTATGATTAAGTGTGATTGCTTTTACAACATATAGACAGGCAACAGAGTTAGATTTACAGAAATTACAGTCAGAGCTAACAAATCAGAAATGAAAATTACCCTCCCCTGTCTCCCCCAGATCCAGCTGGGCTCAAACAGTTTCAGCTCTGCTTGATGCAGGCACCGAATTTATAGCTTTGTGCTCCTCAGGGAACCTCCCGCATCCTAAGGACTTCCCAATAGCATATGTTAGACTTTGAGGCTATCCTATTTACATAAAAATTATTTAAGCTCAGGAATATCTTCAGATCAACTCTTTCAGCTCAGCCCTGTGGACAAAACTTCGAACCTGAGGAAATCACGATAGCAATTGAGAACATTGATCTCACCAGTCTAAGGCTAATGGGTGGACCCGTGCTTATTGCCCCCCAGGAGGAGCTTGCCCAGCTCTGCCATTACGTACAAGCCAGTAGCTGTTATTTTGTTTGGCTTGCTACCAGCCACACACTGATTTTGGCACCTCTCCTCAACTGGCCGAAGGTTTCAAGGATTATTGGGAAAAGGAGTGATGGGAAGACAGCCTAGCTCATGGGACTATCTCATTTTGAACATTTTCCTGCATGAAAAATTTATTAGGGTAAGAAATTGAACTATTTCCTTCAAGAAAGGAAGAAAAAGAGAGAGTAAGAGGTTAAAAACTGGGCAAAAAGTGAGAATGATGAACTTGTCTCCCTTCTTCATGAACCTCATGCAAGGCTGCACAACAGGATGAGTTTGGGCAGTTTAGCTTTCTTATTCACAGCATTAAACCTAACCATTTCTCTCGATGGTAAGTTAAACATTAAAATGACTTTTGGCCTGCAAATTGCTACTGGAAGGCAGGCAGAAGGGAATGGTTTGCATTGCATTTACACATGCACAGAGTACCGAGAGGAGTTGAAAAACATACACTTTGATCATTTGCACCTAAGTGCACTGCATGGCTCTCCTGAAAACAAACTCCCTGACATGGCTGAGCTGCTCTGGCAGTCCTGTGGTCTTCCCCTACTTCCAGCCTTAAAATGAGTCTCCAGACCCTGCCACGAGCTAGCCCCAACCCCTAACCTGACCCAGGATGCTCAGGCAGAGGTGGGAATGAGTGACTGGGATGTGGGATTCCTCCTGTATTTGCAATTTTCCTTTAGGAATTGTCATCTGAGATTAGTTAGTTATTCCAGAGTAAAGAGGTTTTATTTTGGTTTTCCCAAAATTCTTTAACGTCAGATGTGCAGCTTTTTTAATCTAACTACCCAGACAGGACATGTTATTTTGTTTCCTGATTACAATTATCATACGCATCCAAGGCAACTAATACCATTTAAGAGTGTCCCTAAATTCCGTGTCCTATGAATGGCATACCACAGGTAATCCTGGCTAACTGGAATCTTTGTAATGGGAATTCACTCACTAGAATGATCAGTTCTTATCTTCTTTTACATTAATGGGATTTCATAGTATTAGGTAGCACAAAGTTTTGGGAGATGGTCACAAAGCATCTTAGAATTAGCAGGACAGCCAGCAAGGACCAAATCAGTGCTGTGGGAAGCTGGACTTTGGCACACCTCCCCTCTCTGACCTACCCACCTTTAAAGCAGGGAAGCGAGCAGCAACAGCACCAAGCGTGGTTTTGGTTACAGCTGATAACCTGCTTTCAAACTGAGAAAATGCATCCAAATACTGCCCTAGCACAGAACTCCAGATGCCATGTTACTGCTTTTCATGGTGGAAGGAAGCAAGGTTGAGATATTAGAGCAAGGTTAAGCAGGAGAAAATTACAAAAGGAAATAAAATACAGTTTAAGGAGTGCTTATCTGACTTAATGGCTTCAGGAAGAGCAGTGTCCAGGTGTCTGTCTCTATTTCTGAACTCCTGTGCACATTGACTTAACTATGAATGTAGGCAGTCATGTAGAAACCAATGCTTCACAAATTATCCATAGTAATGCTGTTTTTCAGGTAATACAGAAAGGAAAAAAAAAATCCAATTTGCGCAGATGGTAAATCCACAGCTTAAATTAAAAGATGGTCCTTTATTATCCAAGGTTTAAATTGAGGCATTAAATGTGCAGATTTAATAAGCTCCCCCACAATTTTACTGCCACACCACTTCCACTGGGGAAGAGCAGGGTCAGCAAGGCGGGGAAAGAGGATGGAGTCTGAAAGCTAATACAAAACATAATGTTTTTTTCCTGAGAGCAGAAGGTAAAATTCCTGCTGTAGGCCATTTAGCAGCCAAGCTACTGACCGCATCATTCCAATCTGAAAGGACACAATTCCTACAAATGCAAATGACTCTACAGACTGACTAGACAACATGAAGCTACACAACATCAGGATACCACAGATAATATACAGCATTCAAAATCCCATTTTTCTGGTGAAATGTTGTTTCCTACCTACTCCTATAAGAAAATTGCCATAAAACACATACACACACAATGCAGCTACCACAAAGCAAAGACCTTTTACGCTTGAAAAGAAGAATGATGCTTTGCTACATGTTGTGGCAGCAGAAGCTAAAATTACTCATTACTTTTTGAGGGATATCTCATTTGGCCCAGCTCTCTAGTAATATTTTTCCAACACTGCATTTAGGGAGTCAGTTGCTTCCATTTTCTTGATTACAGATGATTGGTAGTCTAAAACACATCATCACATTTATAGGCTGGAAGGGAGGGAAAAAGCATGACATTTCGGCCGTACTTGCATTTATTGATGGTTGGCCTGCAATTCTGCATCACTGGCATTTAATAGGAGCAGTGCCACTCAGTTCAGAGACTTTGAATCAGGACCTCACCTGGGTGTGAATAATCAAAGACATAGTGACAGGTGGTTTAACACCTCCAGACGAGAAGAGACTCTGTAGGTCAGAATATTGCAGAGGATGATGAACCCAGGAGAGCAGGAACATTGCTGAATGACCCATACCACCACACAGGAGTGAAGCAGCAATCAAGAAAACGAGAATTGATAAACTGGGTGACTGAACATGGGAAGCTGAGAGTTTTGGTGCCTGTAGGAGTTGGATAAGATGAGAAAAAGGTAGACTCAGCAGAGAATAGTAGCAGAGGTAAAGCACCTTAAAGAAGAAGCAATAAGATATCTTGCTTACTGGAGGTAGGGGGGGGCGGGCAGGACACAGACAAATTGATGCTACAAGAGGTTTGCAAAACAGATGTATTTGGTGATATATCTTTAACATCAAACAACCCAAAGAAAATCTATGGTAAACCTTATGGATAAGATTAAGGGTGGACATATTTTCTGTTAAAGAAATGCAGTCTATCATGAGGGCTTTAGCAAGTTAGATGGATCATGCCTGGCTCCTGCCTTTAGAGACTTACCTGAAGAGCTGGAATTGTTACTGTCTTATGTTCACTCTGACATTTTAGAGGGACAGAACAATTTCAAATCTGAACTGGTTGAATTGCTCATAGAAATGTGCACACACAGCCCTCCCTTGACTACTGTAGTGATTAGATGTCTCAGTTAAATGCATGAAATTCTTTGGGATAAATATGACTCCAGGTTTCAGAGACATCATCTGTGCCATCAGACTTTAAATCAAGTCACAAGAGGCAAAACTTGGGTGAGGAGCTGGAGCTGCTCCCCACCCTGGCAGACTTCCTTGTCTCCTTCAGCTCTGAGGAGTCTTTAATATTTCCTTTGTGTTTTGTTTTAAATGATTCAGCTGGTTTACACAGACTAAAATGAGACCACAGTCCTTCTTCAGAGCCTTGATAACCTGCTGGAACAGAGGAGAGTTTGCTTGTACAGAAACTTTGGAAGAGATTCGGCCATCACAAACAATAACAGCAGGAAAGTAGTCACCCAAACAGCAAAGCAAAATGCCAAATTTCTCATGCTACCACCCGCTGATTCAATTAAGACAGCTGTCTACAATGATAGATGAAGACTTAAATGTCTCTGTGATTTCATACACAAGTTAAGGATATGCCAGAGAAATCTGAGGGAGGTTTATGAAGTGGATTTAAGGCAGCAAGGTGACTTGCAATGTTACTGCTTGAAAGCTGATGAATTCATTCTGGGGGATGTCAGACAATACTTCTGCAGCAAAGACAGAAAAGTGAGAAACCTCACAGACCTTAAGTAAGTTCATCACAACCAAAGTCCTTTGCGTTTTTCAAGATTTTATAGTAAATGTTCAGCTTTGAAATTAAAATTCACTGGGAATGATAACCATGTATAATGTGCTAGCATATAGCCTATGATTTAATAAAGGGTCTGCTTTATAAAAATTTGTTCCAAAGTTCTCTTAAGAAATTCATAATGACATCTTTAAAAAAGCCTCTTCACACAGAAATATCTTGTTCAGGAAGCCTGATATGAATAATCAAATAAGAAGCACACAATAGCTGTCTGTAAAGAGGGGGAAAAAAAAAAGATCTCTTATTTTTTAAAATATAGGTGCTCAATGCTGTCTCTTCACCCACCACATTATCCATCTGCTTTCTGTTTGAGAGCATGCAGGAGAATACCCAAAGCAGAAATCCATCTAACTCGTTTCTGGGGACTACTGGCATGAGATTTCTTCTACCGTTTCAGTTGAGGTATTCAAGGTTCGATGTATACGTTATTCAGCAGTAAAATGCTTCTTTATTCTCAAGGCTTCCGAAGTAGCATAACTGATTGGGACAGCACTGCATATTTATGTATAGAAGAATAATTGCATTCGCAATTCAGCCATCAAGGCTGTAACTCACATGAGGGTTTCCAGCTTACTCCATAAATCGCAATAATACTGGTTGCATTGTTTATTATTGCTAGGAAAGCTTCAGGAATGCATGTAGCTTAGCACGGCAAGACTGCACACCCACCCGTCCCAGAAGCTGCTTGCACAAAGCCCCAGCAATTGCTGTCAGTACACACTCCACCTGCCCAGCACTCACACATGGCCAACAATAGCTAAAAAAAGCACTTTAAGGCTTAAGTCAGCATACAAGCCATTATCCCATGTCTAGTCAGCGCCTGCTGCTTGAAAAAAAGCAATCATTACATGTGTAAAATATTTAAGTTGGTAAATACCACTAAAGTCGCAGGTTGCAAATGGAGATGGTGGCTCAGAACAAGACCTGGATTCCCCTTTATAGACTTTTAATCTCTTCTTTGTATGCCATAACCATTAGAAAATTGAAGGGTATCTCTGTCAAAAATCTCCAATCAACATTTTTTAATTGGTTAATTGCTCTTCCCATACCCTAGGTGTATACTCAAGATCATTAGCTGTACAATATAAACTCTTCACATTACTACTTTGGGAAATTTCCCCATCTGTACCTCCTTGTTGTACGATATTGTGGATGTCTTGTGTAGACCTTTGTTTGATGGACTGCAAGCATTCTGTACTCTAGTTCACTAGAAATGCCCTCAAACTCACCAGTATTTCACATAAACAGCTACCTAATTAGATTTTACAGGTTTTGGGCCTGCATAGCCTTGCTTTAGTGCATACACGATGCTATATTTGGTTGTGCTTTAGATACATGCACGACAATGGGGTACTGTCCTTCCCCTCTGTCTGCACACCTCTTGGCAAGGTGTTCCACATTTGTCTTCACCTGCCCTTTAGCTCACAGCCTTTTCCTCCTTAGTGAGATAAATTGTATCAGTTAAAGGACATAGAATAACAAGCCTTTTATCAAAAGGGAGAAGAGGCAGGAGAAGACAGCAAGGAAAGCATTTGTCTGTACATCCAGGCAGAGAAAGCTCAGACATTTAGCACGGGAATTTTTACAAACATCTTTTCTTATGGGTAGGTAAACCCACAAGCTTACCTCCCCTTATGATAAACATAATGATATAAAATCATCCTGGCCAAGGGAGGACAGAGTTTAAAAAAATCAGACTTTTTCCTTAAGTCATTTAACTTGGAAAGTAGCTCAACAAATGCAATGTGACTTAACAGCAGTAGGTTCCTAGAGGCTAAGCATGCAGGCAGGGCTTTCCCAGTTCCGCCGGTGCCTTCTAAATTTTGAGAATGGAAATGTTTATGATGGTACATAGTATCTTCTGCAGCACAGGGCTGAACATTCAGCCGTTGAGACCACTTCTCTGCTGCTATCCATCATCAGCCTATATTGAGTCAGACTACCACCAATGGCAGGAGTCTGAGAGAAAATGAGAAGCAGAAACTGATTTTATGCTCCGCCAAAATGAAAGTACTTCAGCCAGACCATGAAGCTAATGATCACTGATGAAGCCTGGCAAAAAGTGAACAACTTGATAACTTGACAGTTTGGCAGAATCTGCCAGTATTTTCTGAAGTCTGAGCCGTGTTCACGTGGCGTAAATCATTCCTGCCTGAGTTGTCTCTCACTTAATTAGCCATTTTGCAGACACAAGGAGTCACGGCAGAATGTGTGCTGCAGCCAGAATATGCAACTCCATCTGTCCAAAAATAGATACAGACACGATGAGAGATGCAGAAAGAGCAAAACAAACTCTTCTCTCTCCCACAGATAGACTCACCTGGGAAGACAGACCAACGTTCTCCCAAAGAGAAGCTTTCAATCTAAAATGTCCACTTAAATCAACACGCTGTCTTCTGTAGCATAGAGGTAACAGTGTTCACCTCTTTAAGCAGTAAAAATGATATAACATGATATCTCAATGTCTAAATATGTGCTTATCTATGAATACCAAACCAGCAGTTACAGGCAAAAAGGAGATGGGTTTTTACAGTCACATTTCTGCAAATGTGGTTGTATGCAGGCCATTCTGGAAAATATGAAACAAAACTGGTTTGCCCAGATATCAGCTATTCAGTGAAGACAGGCTGAGTGTATGAGGAGGAGGAGGAACAGCACCAAAATACAATTTCTGCCCAGTTCAAATATAGGACTCTGCATAAATTTAAGTTCTTCTCCATCATAATAAATGAATATCTAATTTGAATCAATACATCATACTCTGTACAGCAAATTCTTGAAGATTAAGAGTAGCTAGCCAAAGTATACTGAAGTGTTTGGCGCACATAGCAGAGACAGGTAAGTTAGTAGTAGTACAATCCAATGAAACCAAAAAGCAAACTGAAAAGAGACAGCTATGCACAAAAAAGGTAATGTAAAAAATGTCAGGTTACAAATAAGAAATAGTACTGTTATTAAACATGAAATAGTAACAGAGATGCTTGAGAAAGGGAAGGTTTTAGCACTCTGACTTTTTAGTCAAACCAGATACAAGGAGAGAGGTGAGAACATTCATTTTAAGCAAAACTAGTCAATAGGTCTTTATTTTGCTTTCTTTGGAGCAAATCTTCCCAATAAAAAAACAGACATGACGTTTTCACGGAGACTAGGCTCATTTATACTTCCTTGAAATGCAAGCCTCAAAAAATCGCCATTAAAACTTTGATTAGAATCCATGGCAACAGGCTAAGCCCTGAAAAGCACAATGCCACTCTGCTCAAAGCTGGAAAATTGAGAGCAGCACACAAATACAGCTTCTTAGCAAATACTAAGTAAGCACGGAATAATGTAGTCCAAAACTAGGTCTATTTTCTGTTTACAAACCTCACCCTTTGAGAAACTGAATTTACTTCAAGTCATTTCTTCATCCAAGAAAGAGGCTGCATCCAAAGCTCCATCCTGTGCCCCATTGTTTCTTTTTTTTTTTTTTTTTTACCACCTGCTTTTGGCCCCAGCTCAGTGCTCTGACAGCATGAGCCACACAGGCAATACTTGCAGTGAATTCCCATTTAGTAAAGTTTCAACAAAGACAATCATTACACTGTCACAAATTTCAGGCTGGACACTCAAAACCAATGTGACCTATTTAGGAAAAGTAAATAAAAAGAAAAATAAGCTGTTCAGTCTTCAGGTTGTTAGTCTAAGTTCTAAATACTACAGTTGCAAGTCTTGATTGAGGTATACCAATACAGAAAATTTATGTACTGTGCCTTTTGGAGTGTAACAAATATCTGTCCAAGAAAAACACAAAAACCAGCCCTCTAAAACACTGACATACTTTAGAAACTTACAGTGCTCTCATTCTTATTTCCACAGCCTTAGCTCCTGCAGAGAGGTCAGGTAGTTTCTAATCAGAGCCTGTGGCTACATTAAAAAAGATAAAGATATTCAAAAGATATTAAAAATTACTGTGTTACAATACCACCTGCAAAAACAATCTCCAAAATAAAGGAGCCTAGGTATTTTCTGCGGGTTGTGTTATAAGAAAGCTGATGAGAAAAGTCCTTTCAAGTTCATCCATCTCTGAATTTCGGTGTTCAGATAAATGGGCACAGCATGGGAAGTCACAGCAATTTATCAGTCCTCTAATGCCTACTACAGGTATAATCGGGATCGCTGTGTGCCAAAGTTAAGCTTTTCCAGGTTGCTTTGCTCTTCATTATATAAATACAGAGAAGTTATTTTTTTAATATGGAACCACTGTTACTCATGACACTCACACGCACAACCATTTGTTCACATGCTATAATTCATTTGATTGCAGGATACAGATAACATGAAGCACTGTCTTCTCAACAGATCCCTCCATTTCTAGAGCTGCCAATATACCCAGGACTCTGAGAAGCAGCTATATGACTGTTTGCAAAACTTTTTGTTCAACTGCCAGTATATCTGCATTGTCCCTAAGATCTGTAGCATTCTCTTTGTCTTCATAACTTCCCATCCCTGTTTCAAACCTTGCTGTATCATTTTTTTACCCCACATGGCCAGCACTGCGAGCAACTGCTACTCATTTAGATGAAAAAGCATTTCTGCTGAACAATTTAAAAAAAAAGTTCTTCTCTCTTTGCTATATTCTTCTGAAACAATATCTGTAGAACATACAAAAATAATAGCCTGCTTCTACCAAGGAGGTACTGCAAGAAAATACATATTTCTCTTCTTGCGTTGAATTTTTAAAGTTGAATATACATGATAAAATAGTACTCTTCTGGCCATTACTCCCCTGATGGGATCACAGATGGCTTGAACTGTTTAGTCAAGTCTAAAAATATCATCCAGTTATGACAACTGCTGCATTTGTTCAGTGTCTCAGTTGAAAAAGAAAAAAAAAAAAAAAAAAGAAAGAAAGAAAGCAAAGGTGGGGGGAGAAGAGAGGGAGGAAGCATCCTTTATGGTTCTAGTTACAGGTGCTGTGGACCTCAGTAGACTACGTTACTCACTTCCGTGCTCCACAAGGCAAAAGCAGCCATGTCTACATTATTCTTCACAGATCTTATGACATGGACGCTCTCTTCAAGTAAACACATCAGCTTGCTCACCTTCATTATTCCTCTAAAATTTTTCCTAATATTTTTCTCAAATTGTCTTTCTTGTCCCAGCCACTTTGGACACAGAAATAGGTTAGTCCCTGTCTTGTTACAACAGCCTTGTGGGGTATGGTTCTTTCCATTTGTGGGTTGTTAGGTTTGGTGTGGGGGGTGTTCATTATTGTCACTTCACACTTCACCCTCCTATCCTTTTTTGTAGCTTCTTATTTTTAATCCAGAAAATTCAGGGGTTTGCATCCATTTTTACAGATGTGGAAAGAAAAAGATTCAAAGGCAGCTTGTCCACAGACCTGGAAATTCCTTTGCAGGTACCACAGAAGAATTTTACTTTTCTCCTTGTACCTGTAGCATCCAGGGTAGCTAGAGGCAAGGCTAGCTTACACCTAGCCAGCTGCCCTGCTCTGAAGATCAGAGATGTAATACAACACAGGCCACAAAAAGGAGGACCGAAGGTGATCTGAGCTTTCTCCTCCTTTCTATTTTACAAGCGTGCAAAAGGCAGTATTGTTGAATAGGGGAGAAGAACCATTATTCTCTTGAAGTTTTAAATTTTTATCAAATTGGAAGTCCAAGGAGTTTAACACTCATTAAAATGGGCCAGTTCGGCTGGATTAAGTCACATGACATAAAGCTGTCAATACTGGCACAGTTCTACAGTTGAGAAGCACTCACCACTGGTCATTCTCTCCTTAAGGGGCAGGCAGAATCCTGCACCAGGGAGGGAGGAAGCAGGCTTTCTTCAGAAAAGACAAAAGGCAACAGGCACAAGCTGAAGTGAGGAAAATTCTGATTACATATTAGGAAATATGTTTCTTCATGGACTATTCAAACAGTGTGAAAGGTGCCCAGAGAGGCTGTGGGATCTCCATACTCGGAGATGCTCAAAACTCAGCTGGACACGGTTGCGAACTACCTAATCTAATGTTGAAATTAGGCATGCTTTAAACATGAGGTGGGATGAGATAAATTACCTAAGGTCCCTTCCAACCTAAACTGTTCTATGATTCTGCAATTCTATCAAAAGAAATCCACTTCCTTAAAGTCACTCATGTGACTTTATCTCCAGAGCTGCAGCTAAATATATCACCACAAAAATACAATGAGATAACAACAAACTAATAGCATAAAGATAACATAGAATCATAGAATCATTAAGGTTGGAAAAGACCTCTAGGTTAATCAAGTCCAATTACCAACCCAACACCCCCAGGCCTCCTAAACCATGTCCCCAAGTGCCACATCTACACGTTTTTTGAACTCTTCCAGGGATGGTGACTCCACCACCTCTCTGGGCAGCCTGTTCCAGTGCCTGACCACTCTTGCAGTAAAGACATTTTTCCTAATATCCAACCTAAACCGCCCCGGTGCAACTTGAGGCCATTTCCTCACATCCTTTTGCTAGTAACTTGGGAGAAGAGACCAACCCCGACCTCGCTATAACCTCCTTTCAGGTAGTTGCAGAGAGCGATAAGGTCTCCCCTCAGCCTCCTCTTCTCCAGACTAAACACCCCCAGCTCCTTCAACCTCTCCCCATCACACCTGCTCTCCACACCCTTCCCCAGCTCCGCTGCCCTTCTCTGGACACGCTCCAGCACCTCAATGTCCTTCTTGTCCTGAGGGGCCCAAAACTGAACACAGCATTCGAGGTGCGGCCTCACCAGTGCCGAGCACAGGGGCACCATCCCTGCTCCTGCTGCCCACACTATTGCTGATACAAGCCAGGATGCTGTTGGCCTCCTTGGCCACCTGGGCACACGCTGGCTCATGTTCAGCTGGCTGTCGACCAGCACCCCCAGGTCCTTCTCTGCCGGGCAGCTTTCCAGCCACTCTGCCCCAAGCCTCTAGCGTTGCATGGCATTGCTGTGATCGAAGAGCAAGAGCCGGCACTTGGCGTTGTTAAACCTCATACAATTAACGTCAGCCCATTGATCCAGCCTGTCCAGATCCCTCTGCAGAACCTTCCTACCCTCGAGCAGATCGACACTCCCACCCAATTTGGTATCATCTGCAAACTTACTGAGGGAGCACTCGATCCCCTCAACCTGATCACTGATAAAGATATTAAACAAGACTGTCCCCAACACTGAGCCCTGGGGAACACCGCTTGTGACCAGCCGCTAACTGGATTTAGCTCCCTTCACCACAACTCTCTGGGCTCAGCCAGCCAGTTTTTTACCCAGCAAAGAGCACACCTATCTAAGCCATGAGCCACCAGCTTCTCTAGGAGGATGCTGTGGGAGACTGTGTCAAAGGCCTTGCTAAACTATTAATTTCAACTAAACTGAATTTAAATTATTTCTTTATCTCCTGACAGCCCTCAAAATGGTCTGTGTCTTCTTTTCTTTTTCTCTTTTAACTTCAGCAATGCAGAAGAGCTCATCTGAGAAACCTCTGTTGTCACTGTTCTAAAAGTCCAAGCTCTGATTTATCTAAACTTGCCCGATCAGACACTGATAATAAAGAACACATCCTATGAACAACTTAAAGGAATTTAGAAAAATGTTGTAATGGTTAAAGATTTCAGTACATGAAGAATTTCTCCAAATGTGCTACCGATAATAGTCAACACTTTTATTAAATTTACTCCCTTGAGGAACTTACATAAGTAAATTCCTGTCTAGTTTTCATGAGACAAATTCTGGAGGCTGGCAAATCTACATTCAAGATTGGTCACTATTTCTCTTGTTCTGCCAGAAGTGATACACATACAAATCACTTATTTGATGGACTTTTCCCTTCCTTCTTCCTTACTGGCGCCTACAGGGATGCGGGCTTCACTGCCTTTGGGACAAAAAAACCAGAAAAGAGCCTCGAGAGACCAGAAGATATTTCCCTTCCTGAGCTTGCCTTATCTTCCACAGCCAAACCAATACTACAAGTCCCTAAAATAGTTTCTTTCATTTACAGGGAAAGGAGGTGTTCTGCTAAGACAGTCCTGCATCTCCAGTGGGAGTCACCATCAGGCAGCTCCCAACATGGATTTCTTCTCCAGCGGTGCTACCAAGACTCCACACATGTTGGCAGCAGATGCAAATCCAAGGGGCACCTTCCTTACAGTAACCTACTCCTTCAGTGAGGCACCACAGCGAAACCTTTCCCCCAGGACTTTAGAGTTTGCACCATCTCTTCAGGATGTTGAAAATATTCCTTTCCCAATGACTTTTACAAGTTCCTTCACCATTCAGAGTTGAAGGCTACAAACTAAATATACCGGAAACTCGTTGTGATGGGAAGGAAGTGCCGCTTGGCTGCACAGCTTTAGGTACAGTAGGGAGAAAGCATTCCCTCCCCGCAATCACATACGCTTACTCAGCAGGTGACACAACCAGAGAAACACAAAAGCAAAGTAAGGAGAGATTTATTTCCAAATAGTTATTTTTTTAAATCTTGGAAAGCTTTTCGAAGCTGGCACTGATATAAATAAGGACCTGTATCTTTTCAAAAAGCATTTCACTTGTGCATATAACTAAAACCATAGGAAAGATTTAGAGCACAAAACAAAAATAATACAATATACAGGAAGCTGTACTAAGGCATAGCTTCCCATTGATGTCAAAACAACAGCACAGAAGACCGTAACAAAGACTTATGGGGGGAAGGAGGAAAATAGCAGTCATCTTCATCAAAATTCTACTTAGAAAACTCCAGAAAGTTGCTATGACTATTAAAATCAGACCAATATTCCAAATCTAGCAAAATAGGATTCCAAAATAGGAACCAAAACCCTTTAATTTACTCCCAGAAAATACTTCCAGTACAGGAGCAGCAGATTTATGATTGCCAAACTATGCTACCAGCTGACGACCAGCTGTATCTTCCAGACCCAAAGTCATCTTCTGGTTCCTGACAAGCTCTGTAGAGCTCCTTAGATTTAAGGCACACTTTTAATTAAACAAGTATGTTTTTCTCCTAAGGTACACCACCTCCTACTTTCTTTTTTTAGGTACATCTTTCTCACATCTCAATTTACCATTAATCACAAGTCCAAGAAATGATAGTGATTATCCAAAGCAATTGATTTTTTACATAGTCATTTTCTGGGGACACAGCACAAACCTACTAGACATTTG
Organism: Sula dactylatra; assembly: GCA_013389905.1. Lineage (NCBI taxonomy): Eukaryota > Metazoa > Chordata > Aves > Suliformes > Sulidae > Sula > Sula dactylatra. The sequence continues at coordinate 249,741 of WEKW01015809.1, forward strand.
AGAAGAAAGAAGGAAAAAAAAAAAAAAAAGAGACATGCAGTTTCCCTACAAACCCCTGAAGCATTTGGAAATATTTTGAGAAGCAGAAAGTAAATGTTCATACATAAAAGCAAAGGACCACATCCCCTTGGATAGTGAATCTGAGTTGTGGGTAAAAATGTTGTTTGCTGAGCTGGCAAAGGGTGACACTGTGCCAGAGAAAATGAGCCCACCAGAAACCCACAGTACTGGAAGCTCAGTGCAGACCCTCCTGCTCTCTCTTCATGCTGTTACTGAGCTTCATACTATCCAGGTTTTATTTATTATCAGTGATTTTGAATTTTCCCATGAATAGAGGAGTGCAGCCAGTCCCAAAGAGCAACGAAGAAGCTTTTCAGATACTTCATGCAGACTGAAAACAAGAACAGAGGATCAGTAATAGAGATCAAAATGAAGCTGTTCTCTAGCTTGATGACTATAAAATGATATAAGTAATTTCTTTTTATAGTGCAATGTAGTTACTAACAACTAACTAATTTACTAATTTGCAAAGCTCTAAGAAAATAGCATGAAACAGAGATGGCATTTTCATTACCAACCTTAACTTTGGATTTTCTGACCTTGAGTACCACAGCCTTCTGTTGCACACAGGCTGTTCTGCATGGCCTTATGTCCTATAGATTAGATCCAGGTGAATCTTTTTCAGTCTGCCACAAATGTGTTTTTTATCATCAAAAAACTATTTGAAAATCTGTGGTCCAAGACTTTGGCTGAGAGAAACAAAACCAAAGTGAAAGCAGCAGGTGACTTTACCCTCCCATTCAGTGGCTAGCATGTATGCAGGTTGTAGAAGACTTGAATTTCATGTCTTTTTCTGCCCAAAACAGCAGAAGAATGGCTTAACTATGTGCCTAGAGGGTTTCCCAGCCAAGAAGATCAACACTTCTGTGGATGCATAATTAAGCACTGCATAACTAAACAGTTGCTACCACTGGGAGAGAAGCCCACAAACCCCAGCGACCTTCTTGACTGAATTCTGGCCATTACAAGAACTTTCACCTCCGGAGGAACAGTCGGTCAATCATGAAGGCAACCAGACCTCTGGCTGAAACTACTTTGCTTTCTACCAAGCAGACAAATATCCCATAGACAGAAGTTGGACCCAGAGTCTAAAAACTGATTTCATAAACATTAGGTCTGTATTTTTGGATAAACCCTATCCCTGTTCAAATAACATTAAAATAATAATAATACAAGAACTTGTTGTTGAACAAATTACAACATCAGAAGAGTAAGGATAAACAGCCCCCGCTGATGAATGGGGGAAGGTAAATACGCTGCGACTGCCTCCAAATTTTATGGTGTCCCCATAAACATGATGCACAGCAGTAATAAAGTCAGACTAATATGATATGAAAAGGACAGTTACAGCAATACGAAGTGGTCAATCATGCACCTGGCCTGATAATTTTACTACTGCAGTGGGTCATTATTACAACAGGACATTTTAGCTCATGGAAGATATTTCAAGGGAAAAAGATGACTGCAGGACAAGGTACATTACTAGCACAATAATTACATCCCACTGTTGTATTTCACCAAAAGGAAAAGACAATAACATGTCATATGCCAGAGTGACATCTAAACCTTTCTTCTGAATCACAATAAGCCTTTTGAAATAGTATCACAGGAAGCCTTTTGTTTCTCCTAATTCCCTGTCACAAAATGTGATTCTACCTAATGAATGTACCTAGGCAGAAAACGATACCTTTATTTGCCTAGAAAAAAAAAAGAGGTTTTCTGTGATCCTTTTTTTACAGATAATAGTGTTTTGCATGTCTACACAGCTTAGACAACTCATTGCCCGATTTTAATTTGTTTATCATTCTCCCAATCTGTTATGCTCTGTTACTCTCCATGACAGCACTTTCAAGGTGGAAAAATCAAGAAGTTCAGAATTAGATGAAGAAGAAACCCAGAACCCACATGAAGATCCCCTGTACAACTAGATCTCAAAAATATGGCCTTCTCAGAAGAGTCCACTCCTCGTCCCCTCCCTCTCCCATCTTGTGACTTTGAATTTTCTGAAGTTTTCTGTGACTCAACACACATTATGGAAAAAAAATGGTATTCTGACTTCTATTAATCTAATCCTGTGTCTTTTCCTGATTAATTCAATGATCACTGGACCAAAAAGACTGAAACGTCTCTTTCTCCTGATTCTGCAGGCATTCTCATGATATTACTTTATCCTAAACCAGGGCACCATATATTCATACATAGCTACATACCACAAAGGGGAAGAAAAGTTTTGTAGTCTACTGACAAGTGTCCCGAGGCTAACAGCACCTACTTGCCATACAGCCACGCTGATTTAGTACTCTATGCTGCTATATACATGGGAGGAGGAAAGGGTAGAAAGGAGTAAGCGAAGAAGCCTGAAATTCATCCTTGAATCATTTGGTTGAAGTCAACAGTACGATTTCAGAATGAATCTGATCCTCTGTAAGCGCTTATCACTCCTCCAGGCAAACAATAACTTTTTTTTTTCTTGAGGAAAAGTACAGACACCTGCAGTTCAGTGTTCAAACCAGAAATACACTACCAGATTCTCAAACACTTTGTGGCTATCTCTGAAGTGGTCCAAGCTTCAACTTAGGCAACCAGGCAGCAAGTATTCACTGCATAGTTCCTTCTAGAGGGAAAATATTTCAAGGTACATGAGCATGCATCCTCATTCAGTATTTCCCATACAAGGTTTTAATTGACTGATATCCTGTATGTGTTCTAAGAAGTTACTGTTTCATTAAAAAAACTGGGGAAAGAACACATTTTATTAGTATTTTTATGGCTTTGTCTTTAACAGAGAAAGATAAAGCAGTGTAAACTTAACACACCTGTGAAAAATTTACAATGGTTGGTACAAAAAAAAAAAAAAAAGGATGGCAGTTTACAATGGTATGACTGTGAAATATTGAGACTGTACCAGTTGAGGTTTATGATGGATCTCTGAAAATAGTCTGTTTGGGCCATGTTCCTGCAAGCCTTTTTGAGTGCATTTAGCTTTCACATGCATAACATTGTTTAACCTATTTCATAAGCATCACAGAGGCCACCCTCCTCCAAAAAAAAGAAAATCAAACAACCTCTTATGGGCTGCAAGGTCATAGGGTACATGTTCTCCCAGATGAAATCTCCTTATTGGAGACACCTGCACTGGGGAATCCTTCAGTGGCTTGGAGTCACCTCATTGTACCTTGCTACAGCAGCAGGATCAGCTGCAGCTCATTCATCCTGGTCTCTCTGGGTACATCAATAACCTCAAGCCAAGCAGAGTCATGAGGGTTGGGGCTAGCTGGCACGCACTGCCCACTTCCCAGAGACTTTGAGGCCCTCTCACTGTGCACTGATACCCCATGTACTATATGGATGCATGACAGAGACCACCCTGTCAGTCTCTGCCTAGTGCTGCCCTTCTCAAGGCAGCATCTCCAGAGCACTGAAACAGAGCATGGGTGTTCCTCGACATGGAGGTGAATGGGGTGATTGGCAGAGCCAGAAATGAGTGTGGGGCTGGGAGCAGGCAAACGCAATGCACAGGCCCATCCGTTGGGTGCATGGGCATCCCATCCTAGGCTGCATGGTTCAGGGTGGCAAGTTATAGCCTCAAATCCAGTGCTTTTGCACCCAGGCACTCCCCTTGTTATTGAACCTAACTTAAGTCCACGCAAATGAAAACTTAAACAAGTCGAAAGAATGACCAGCTGCAGATGAAACGGGTGAAACGCTGTCTTTCAAGTAAAGCTCTAGAGAGGGATAGATTTAGTGACTTGCTATATTTGTGCCAAATATGTTTAATTGTGTTCTCAAAGAATGTCAGCTGCTCAACTCTTTTAGGCCAACAGGAATCAATGACAAAATTTCTGATGATTTCAAGGGCTGAAATTTTCACCATACGAAGCGAAACTGCTTCAAGTCTGCACTTGAGAAGACTCTTCCTACAACTCCTCATTGGCCAACTTAATTGCTTGGATGGGTAACGAATACCAGATTTTAGTATGTTAGCTCTGCCCTAACAAGAATCTTCTGCCCTGTTACTGTAAGAAGGACATGAAGGTAATTGGCCACTTCCTTGGAGACATGCAGGATTTCATAGCAGCAGAACAGAAAACTAAACAAAAAGGAAAAATATTGCTGTACTAAGATACTTCTGGACACAAACCAAAAATCTTCCCTTGAACTAACCATACATTGTTTCAATACCCAACTACATCACTATTTAGGAGCTATTATAAAATACAGCAATGCTTCCAATTTTTAAAGTCAGTAGAGGATGTTTCTGACTTTATAAACTGTAAAAGGGATACAACAAGAGTGAATAAATGACATCCTGATAGACAAAATGCCCACAAATTCCTGGTAGTAAGTCCCATTTCCCCTAAATAAAGCCAGCGGCTGGATGCAAACTATGATCTCACTGATCTCTGTAACACATATTTCAGAATCAGGCTCCACATCCTATAAACAGCTGAAGCCAGAGTCTCTAACAAAGTGCTACACCCCTGTAAACTCATCAATGGAGAGAGGCCGTGAAACAATGTGAAATAATTTATATCTATAAAATGTTCCATTTTGCCATGCTTAGTACCTCTAAGAATATTCTCCTTCATAGACACAAGAATGTGCAGCAATAAAACTGATTCAAAAATGATAACAAAATCTTCTGTTTTTATCCTTTAAAAAGATCCACATAAATCACAAGCAAATTCACCATCTTCAGCAGTTTTCTATATATTTCCCTTTAGTGGAAATCTTCTAATCACAACATGTACCAATTTACTTTTAAGACCAACTTACTTTTAAGTTCATTAGCAAAAATGGCAGACAGTCTCTATAAAAGCATCAGTCAAAGCAACAATACATATCTTTTAATTAACTGGTACATCATAAAGCAAAAGGCTGTTATCACTTTGCAAGCATCAAAACATATTCCTGCAGGGCAAAATTCAGCCTCAGAGTATATGACGTAACTGCTTTCAAATGGTTTTATGTTTCTAAGACAGTTAGATGAGCCTTCAGCTAAAATTCCTTCAGGAAAGCCTCTTTGCTATACCAGAGCATACACTGACAGACTATTTCAAGTCTTCCAGCCTAATACATGCAATGTTGACTTCTTAATACGTCTCTAGCATGTGCTGCCCGTGAAACATGAACACATAACAGTTAATTTTCTTTTGTGCCTAAAGATGGCGGATATTTCTTACCATGAAAACAACCACTTCAGCACTATCCATGATTTTGTAACAGTGGGCAGCAAAAAGTCAGTGGTTTTTTTTAGATGAACCCTAGGTATACGCTGCTGGAAGAAAGAGAATTCAGAGTGACTCAGATCTTACTGTAACACTGATGGAGGATCTCACATCTATTTGCAGCTGCAGCAATTCATTATAAAAAGAATTACACACATTAGTTTTTTCCAGAGCACTATGTCTTTGTTAACTAAGAAGCATCTGATATGAAACATCACTGCAAGGAAAAAGCGACAGACATAGTTGCTGTCATCTTATCTTTTTTCCTACATTAAACAGATTAAATTAGTTATACCTAATTTGCAGCGCTCTATCTTGAGCAATCAGCTCCACAAATAGATGAGGCCAGCAGGCCCTTTATTTTGGCTTCTTTGTTCCATGCTGGCAAAGCACAACAGTCATAAACCCAACTTAAGCATCAACGGCTGCTTTATGCTGCCCAAGTGATAAAAATCACTTAGAGCTTATCAGTCAATATGCACCTCAATTTATTAGAGGGTAATTTATTCTAGCTGCTAACATAAGTGACTGGAAATCAGAAATCTTTAGCTTGTTTCCTCCTGCATATCAGCTTCCCCACTTGAAATGATACATGTTGTTGCAAAGTTTATTTCTAATTTTATATTCATCTCAGAAACAGTGAAAAATCTTTGTGGGGAAACTGCAGTAAACTGGATATGTTTGCTCAAGATGGCGAATTATCTTTTATTCTGCAAAGATGTTTACCCTGTATTAGTTCTGAACGTGACCTTTGGCTTATGCTATAGTCCCCACACAGAAATAAGACTGCCAGATTGTGAACTCGCCTTGAAAATTAGCCTAGTGCTGAGTGGTGGTTGTGCTCAAGCCACTTGCCAAGATGCACTGGGTACATCAGAGTGGGGTAGTTGTGGGTCCACCAGCAAGGACTGGTTATGCCAAATGACTCCTGAAACCACCAGTTTTCTTTGTGTATACTGAAAAACACCTTACCAGAAGGGATCTTATGGCAGCAAAGAACTCTTGAGATACACCAGGCTTAGGACAAAGCATGATCTCCAAGATGTAGCTTTAGAGACCCAAAACCTGAAAAAAAAAGTAGAATCCCACATGCAGGATCTTATTTTGGAAGTGTGCAAGAACACCACTAATGGGAAAAATCAGTCCATCAGTTATTATTCCAAAAGGGCTCAGATATACACAGGGTTCAAATTTAAATACATTGAAACAAACAGACAACTCTTCCAGTAAGAAGGTGAAGCCATGCTGTGATAGAAGATGGTTACATATTGATGACAAGTGAAGCACTGCTGTCGCCTCTTTTGCTATTTCCCAGAGCAACCATTATTTAAAATTCCTAAGTGAAGGCAGTTGAGGAAGAAACTCATTTAAACTCCATTTAACTATGCTGGACTGGAAAGCTTTTGCAAAATCTGACAAGGATAGCTAAAGTATACTATAAAAGGATAGCTAAAGTATACTATAAAAAACCCCTACTTTTCCATTGTTAGTTTATGAATTAACTTCATAATTTCACATAAATCCATTTTTTATCGCATTCTGAATATACATATTTTTTAAAAAACATTAGCAAAGCCACATTTCTGCATATAGTCACTGTCAAAGCTACATTAATTTATTAACTGTTACTGAAACATTCAGGAATCTAAAAATATTGTCCAAAAAAATGTGTTTTTCAGTTTGTAATGAAAAGAGCAACCATGGAATTTCATCAGGGTTTACATTTACTTAGGAATATTCCACCTTGGTTACTTGTGCAAATTAGGATATTTTTCTTACATTTAGGAGATTTGCCTTGATACAAATATCACCATAAATATATCAGAATGTATAAATCCAGTAGCTATAAAATATTTGAGTAAAATTCTAAAAATGAGTTTGCATTTTAAAGCTCAGAAAACTGCATCTTTTATTCCAATTCTTCAGAAAATCGTAAATTAGAAATTAATCCGGAACTATATTCACCAAAAATAGTTGAACAATATGCAAACAGTTGTACTGCTTTCTTCAACATTGCTGCCATATATTACTGCAAAAATATTAACATTTAGCCTGTCGTAGAGCCACAACAAATAGGGAAAAATATAATGTATATTTTTAAATAACTATGACGTTTCATATCTTTTTCAGATCACAAACATCTAGATATTTTAAAAAACAAGATCAATAAAGCTGAATTCTGGAACATCTTTCTCTTTAATAGCTAAAATTATAAGTCTCAAATCTGAAGTGAGCTTAAAATAGACCAAGACAAATCAATATGGGTGCCACGAAAGCACAGATAACTTCTCTGAGAGGCAGCACAACCTGTCACAAGCCCCAACAGAGGAAGGCAGCAGGGCCCGTAGCAAAGGCAGAGCAATCCTGGGAGAAGGTTTTAGCCTCAGCAAGTTGGAAAAGATACGGAGTCACTCTCCCCATTTCACACTTTTTCCCAGCAGAGCTCTCATGCAAATTAAATCTGCAGTTTGTGTGGCAGTGGGAAAACATCAAAGTAATTTAGTAGAAGTTGTCCCAAAAAACCTCCCCTCAGATATGAATCCCAGACAGAGCAGTTTCACTTGTTCCTTGCAAGTGCAAAATGCAAACTCCTGTCTAGTTGCTGCAAACATTAAAAATGCCGCAAATTCAACTATTTCATGACATAATTCAAGCACAAACACATATCCTTGGATTCACAAAAACAGCCTGGCCACCAGCAAAAGTGCCAGGCATACCAGCATCAGACAGATGCAGCATTACAGAGTCTGTTAAAATCTCTCATTGCAACTTCACAGCATATCAGGTCTCTTTATCAGAGGCTGAACAATAGCATCTCACACCTCAGCTTTTGTTGTGCTCTTCTCAGACATGCCTTTCTCCTACATAAGCTTTCAGACAGGTTCTAGATGGAACAACTGAATGGCTAAACCATAAAAAGGTTTTAAAACAGGGATAACTGCATAGCTTTCTTCTGACTCAGGGTGTCTGACGAGATCTCAGGTATATATGGACACTTTTACCGACACGAGTGATCTGGTGCTGTTCAAACTGCAGGACTCAGTACAGAGATGCAGTGTTTCTCCAGGCCCGTTTTGAAGGTTACCTTATTAGCAGGTCGATAACTGGAGTCACAGCCTCCGGTACGGGGTGACATGATTCTCTGAGCAAAGACAGCGAAAGCCTCTTAAGTTTCTTGCACATGTCTAACCATAACGTAACAGAACTTGGACAAGTGGCAGAAGCCAGGCCTTTCTCAATTTTTATGCCACACATCTCAATCAGTGGCAGAGAGAGATTTGGAATAGCTATTTTCTACCAAAAGTTGATCAGTTAACATAGTGGGTCACTCTAAAAACACCTCCTCAACACTAATCTATATCCTATTACTGCCCAAGCTGCACCTCCTGCCTTTATTGATGGCTTTTAGGGGGTTAGCACCTGAAGGCAGTCACTAGCAATCTGCCATTTACCAAACAAGCTCAGAGCATCTCCACAGACATGCTAGCACAGCTGCACCTTCACAGGGCGAAGGGTTTTTAGAAGGCAAAACCAGGGCACTGAGACACTGTCATACATGTTATTCCCCTCTGCAGTGTCATTCTGCTTTCTAAGGGACTGCAAAGAACAACCAGGAGAGCAGAGTTTTTCCCTGGTGGCGTATGAATAAGCAATTTGACAATGAGTGACAAGACATAATAAGTGTGGGTAAGAGAAACAGCACACGTTTTGTGAATAAGACACTCTCCAAAAGCCAGTTACGATCATCAAGTCCAATGTAAATGGTCTTTGCTGCTTTTTCCCCGTGTTTTCATTTCCAGGTAATCCTCTGTTACATGGTCATTTGAGAGGGGCTGCAATTATGTGGAAAAAGGGGATCCTTAGGACTGTTTCATTTCTGTATGCCTCCTGGAACAGCCCCTTCATGCATGAGCGAGCTGTGTATAATATTCAGTCATCTTCTCCCAAATTAGTCTCAGTGTGAATTGGATGTGGCCACGAGTATCACTCATAAAGAAACAAGGAACTGAGGAAAGAAGGATGGTTGAACGTTAGTGCTATTCAGTAAAGACTTTGTGTCCCATTTCCTGGTTCTGGCCACCTTTTTGCCTTCTTTTGTCCCCTCTCCTTTCCCACTTACTGCTTTTGTGAGTAAAGAGAAATTTTCAGGAGTGATTTGAATGAAGCAGAGTGGTTCACCACAAGCTTGCAGAAAAGTGTCCATGCTCAGAAGACAGTTCTTGGTGAGGCACAAAAGAGCAATACAGGGAAAAGACTAAAGAAGGAGTGGAGAACACCACCACTGGCACAAGGCACAGGAAATGACATGGACAAGTGGAACAAGCCATGATGAAAATGAAGGGCAAGTATGAAAATTTTGATATCAGTGTTTTGGCTAGATCATAGCTTAGCTGGGTTAATACCATGGAATAATAGTGATGGAATAGCTGGGACAGGAAATGTTTGTATCCCAGTTAAGAGATTTGACTGAAGAGAGAGGATGTAAATCCTTTATTCAGCATGTTGTGACTATTTGGGGTGCACATTAGATCCTGTACTGGTAAATAAAAAAGCCCACTTTTGGCACCTGCCACTGAACGGCTTGTGTCCGAACAGCTGAACTCCTGATATCCCAAACAACACGGTCACATCCAGTCTGTTAATCACCCTCTGGACGATGCTAACTCCAGAGACCAAAACTAATGGAGAGCTGCTGCTAACATTTTAATAGTACAATTCTGAGGCCTGGCACTGGTTTTTTCCCTACATGACCCAAATGTGAGAAAATAAGGAAACACTGGACATGATGACAATTTGGTCATTTGCTGGGATTGTGAAGACAGTGGTGGGAACATAAAACATCACGGACAAGGATATAATAGAAAGAGCTTGGGCAGAGAGATTATGAACTCTGATTTGGGAATGGCAAACTTGAAAGCATAGTAAATATATTTGAACACAAACAGCCCAGAGTAAAGCCTTGCCTAATCATCCTGCGGCCTCCTTCCTTCACAAATTTTGAACGTCAGGGGCTAAAACTTAGCTGAGGTCATCCAGTCTGATATCAGATGCTGCATTGAAAAACAGATGATGTATTCAAAACTCATACAACTATTAGAAATGTGGTTTCTTCAAAGCAAGTGTCATGGTTTAGCTCCAGTCAGCAACCAAGCACCACGCAGCCACTCGCTTACTCCCCCCTGGTGGGATGGGGGAGAGAATCAGAAGAGTAAAAGTGAGGAGACTCCTGGGTTGAGGTAAAGACAGTTTAACAGGCAAAGCAAAAGCCGCGCGCACAAGCAAAGCAAAAGAAGGAATTAATTCACTCCTTCCCATGGGCAGGCAGGTGTTCAGCCATCTCCAGGAAAGCAGGGCTCCATCATGTGTAACGGTGACTTGGGAAGACAAATGCCATCACTCCAAATGTGTCCCCCTCCCTTCCTTCTTCCCCCAGCTTTATATACTGAGCATGACGTCATATGGTATGGAATATCCCTTTGGTCAGTTGGGTCAGATGTCGCAGCTGTGCCCCCTCCCAGCTCCTTGTGCATCCGACAGAGCATGGGAAGCTGAAAAGTCCTTGACTACTGTAAGTACTACTTAGCAACAACTAAAAATCTCCGCATTATCAACACTGTTTTCAGCATAAATCCAAAACATAGCCCCACACTGGCTACTATGAAAAAAAATTAACTTTATCCCAGCTGAAACCAGGGTACAAGAAAAAACTGCAGAGCTTTTATGAACAATAGACTAGTGAACTTGCTAGCTTTACATCAAGTATTCTTCATATTTCACTGTTTCAATGACATCAGAATGTAACAGACACAAAAATGTGTGGATTCTGCAAGTTTTGCATTTTTCTGCACTTTTTGCTGTCTCCCTCAAGATCCAGGCTTTGAGAAGAAAAAAAAAAATCCCTGTGTTTATATGTATTTATATTACAAAGACCCTTCCCAGTAAAAATCATTGCCCATTTTTTGACTCAGTCATAGATACCTGCCTGACAAAAACAAAAAAAAAAAAAAAAAAAGGGATGGTATTCTTCCCCTCTACTCACACCAGTGATGTCTTAAATTCAAAGATTAGTAGAGACTTTGAACTGGTATCATGCTAAAACTTAGATTAATCTGTTAGACTCACCTTCATTATAGAAAAAGATCTAATTTTTACCAGGGAAGAGAAAAATAAGGACCAATTAAAATAGCTGCCTCTGAAAAAGTCTAGTCTGACTACTCTAATTTGCAATTCAGGCATATATGCCCACTAACAACAGTAATTAATAATACACCTGTGTCTAGCATAAAATACCTGCAGTTCTTCGTTTCCTAGGGACCAACTGGGGAAAAAAAAACTGAACTGGGCTTAAGAAAAGCCTTTACAAACATTACATACATGTTATAAACTTCATTGTGCACAGATGGATTAATTTGGTCTTTACATCACTTTGGACAGTATTAACCACTGTTGATCATGTATTAAAAAGAAAGAGCTGGATATCATAATAAAAAAAAAATCAAGAGGAGAAGGATGTCTTTTTCCCTTAAAAAGCTTGGTTGTAAGTGATTTTAAAAAGTAACAAGCAGAAACATGCAGTTTGCTGACTATCCCTACGCTGACTGTGCTTATGCAAGGGTTAAACCTCTGCCATGTTCTCAGCCCGCACTTTAAGAAGCATCCCTAATCCTGGGTATTGATGGAATTAAGACATTTGCCTCCATTTCTCCTCCCAAATGTCTTCAACTTTGTCTGCACAGTAATATGCAAATACACACATTTGGAAAGGAACAGACAAGTTTTGAAAGAGAGCACAAGTGAAACTGCAGCACAAAAAGGTGGTCTTTACTCACAGGTGGATTAAGCCTGCTCCCTAACAGGAATCCAAGATCCCATAAATGCAGACAGCTCTGGAAAAGCATTAACTAGCCATCTGCCATCTTTGAATTAAAAGGCAGATTTGCAAGATTCAGGTGAGCAGCAGGCCAGCAGGCAACTCTGAAATCCCTCGGTCAATCGGATAAAACACTACCAGGCAATATGTATTGTTTCTGCCAAGGAATGGGTTTTTAAGAGCTGTTTGTACCAAATGCCCCTGAAGCTCACCCAGCGTGCCATTTCAATCCACTTAGGAAACTTATTGAAGGAAGCACACCTATGCAATATGATTTTGCTCAGCTTGTGCTTTCACAGAGCAACTGGTTCTGCTTCTGAATATAGTTTGGACACATCTTATGCTTCTTGCACATTATTATAAAAGCATGAATTCCACCCTTTTCAAGAAATAATCAAGCCAAATTCCTGACTGTGTATTGCCTACATGAACACATCCTTGAGAACAAAAACATCCTCACCAAAACCAGATGTAAAAAACCCACCTAAATCAATTGCACGGGAAACTACGATGTTTTTTATTTCTCAGTATGATGCAATGACACTAGTTTTTATGAAGCTCTAATTGTTGATGATTTATCTGTAGCCTCCTTCCTCACTCCAGAAGTGAGGCACTGAGACACTGCTCTGTGTGCCCCAGCTGAATTTTCAAGCCTTTTTCCCCAAACTGACCCACCATGCTTCGAAAGGTCAGATCCAAGACCTATTTAGGGTCTTATCAGATACTTGACTCTGAGACAGCCACAAACAAGAAGCAAAGTGCATGGTATAAAGTCACTTTGCTCTATATCCACATGACAGAGTCTCACCATTTTATTACATTTTGCTACAGAGCCACTTCAGTAACAGGAAAAAACAGTACGAAAGGGGAGAACAGGAGTGAGTCTTTCCCACATTTAGCACTTAGAAATCTAGGAAAGGGGAGAAGGGAAGGAGACATGATTGATGAATGCACATCCTCTCTACCCAAGCACAAGAATCTGGCAGCAAGCCAGCACAAATTGTAAAACTTCACTCAGTTTATGTTCGTCTCTTTTTGCAGTTTGCAGCTCAGATCAGTCAAGCTCCTTCCTCCTCTCTTCCACCAGACTTTCTCCCTGGAGACTCTACCCCAGCACCTCTTGTCCCAAAAATGGTCACAGACACACTGCTGGTGGGTAGTTGGAAGGTGAAAAGTAATACAGAAATAATGCTCCAACAAAACATACCTATTTCCTTAGTACCTGCATTCTCTATCGACAACATTTAAGACATAAAATTTTCAGTGCACGGGTAGCCTTTGCCTTTTTCAAATTTCTCTGCAAAATACTCACCTCCTGATAAAAACCAAAACCGCTACTATGCTGCACCTCGCTCCATACACACTGGCTGCAGGTAGCTGTAAATAACTTGTGATTGATTACTGGACTGAATAACCAAAGAAAGCTAAGGCTTTGAGCACAGACCTTAGTAATACTCAAGGCTGAGTGTTATGGCTTACCTCTGCTTAGAAGGAAATGTAGATAAAGATTAACAAAGGATTCAGATAACATCACAAGCAGTTCTGCAGAAAGTTCTGTAGCACGAGCCTGTTATTTTCTAGATTGTAAAGGCATCTTCTGGAGGACATCCAATTGCTGTCCAAAGCCTCATACTTTCTGTTTTTACAAAATGATGTAATTGGAATCATATACTTGTAGCACAGACACCATTTACAATAGAACAAAGCAAAACTGATGTGTATTGATCTGTTCGTACAACTCTAATAAAGCACAACTCCTTATGCAGTGTGATTTCTCTTCTGATTGTGAAACTCCACCTTATTACTTTTATGTCACAGATATAATATTTTACTCATTCAGTGACATTAACAGTAACTTTACTGAAATGGAGCACTGTGTTTATGTTGTTAATACGGGACTACGATCCAGCCGTTTTATACTGAAGAGATTTTCACTTGTTTCACTGGAACTGCTAAGTGCCAGCTGAATCATATATCTCTTACCTAAATAGACTTCAGATTATTAGCTCATGAAACAGATTTTTCCAAGAACTTTAATTAATTTACCCATAAAAATATTTTTATTCTTTTGACAACTGAAAAAAGTCCCCAAATGTATGTGTGTAATCACCTTTGCAGCAATACATCAAACAGCTCACACAAGCAATAGCTGTAACATGGATGCAAAACACCAGGAGCCAAAATGATACAAAATGACCTATGTTGATACTATAGCTAGAGACAAAAGTATCCCTCAGTGCACAATGTAAAGAACAGCAAAAAAACAGGTATCAGGTAGAAAAACCTTTCAGACAGAGATGATGGGAATGGCAGTTTGTCCTCAGCTTTCAGCAAGGCTTTTGAAGGGACATTCCATGGAAACTGCTTTGGGGGCTTGGGGAGGGCCAGGTACAGGGATGGGATGAGAGTGGGAAGGCTTCAAGGGCTCCAGTATGAGGCAGAGCACCTCTGACAGTGCCAAGGTGTGAGCCACCAGCCCTGCCAGATGGCCTGGGGTGGCAGAGAAGAGCGAGGACACTTGGAAGAGACTGCCCATCTGCAATCCCTGCAGACAAGACCACGATGCAGCCCTCATCTTTGCGGCAGGGATGGTCTGCTCCCATGCTGGCACAGGGAAGACCAGGAGCTGTGAGGCCATGGCTCATAGAACAAAAAGTAAGCCGCTAGTAGCAGCACGAGTGGGAACATACCTGTGGTCATTCCCCATTTCATCAGTCAGGATTTATTTTTTCCTGTAGATGCAGACCTTGAGCTCCAAAGCCTTTGAAGATACTTCTCCCTTCAAACAGCCACAAACTTCCTCCTGTTGAAAAAGAAACAACCTGGATGAACTACACACAGAGTGTTTCTTCTTCTTCTAAGATTGCCTATGTAGCGGATTGACCATGGCTGGCTGCCAAACACTCACCCAGCTGCTCTCTCACTCTCCCTCCTCAACGGGATGGAGAGAAAATAACAAGGAAAAGCTTGTAGGTAGAGATAAAGACAGGGAGATCACTTATCAAACACTGTCATGGGCAAAACTGACTCAACTTGGAGAAAATTAATTCAATTTAGTGCAAATTAAAATAGAGTTAGATGGTGAGAAACACAGACAAAAATTAACACCCACCCTGCTTCTTCCCAGGCCCCACTTTACTCCTCCATTCCTGACTCGTCTCCCTCCCCGAGGGGCACAAGGGGTATAGAATGGGGATTACGGTCAGCCCATAACCGCCCCTCTCTGCCGCTCCTTCCTCCCCACAACTTTCCCTGCCCCACCATGGCCCTGGCACCTGAAAAGCCTCCTCCTTCGCCTCCTCTCCCCTGTCTCAGTGCTGACAGGGATGCTTCTTACACTTTTTTACTCACTCCTCACATTTCCAGCATTTTTCCCCTTTCTTACATCCATTTTGTCGAGGTGCCACTGGCGGGTCTGAGGGGCTGGGCTGTGCCCAGCTGCGGGGCCACCAGAACCTGCCGGAGCCGGCCAGAGCTGGCTGTGCCCCCCCCAGCCTCTCCTCACAGACCCCTCAGCCCCGCTGCCACCCCGGGTGCAGGCACCCCGTAATGGGGACGCTCCTTGAGCCAACATCACTCGATAACAGCATGCACTCACTGCTTGCTGTGGTGTCAGGATGCTCCCGTTCAGTCTCTTTAAAGTTTCACCATAACGAGCACACCACACGCAGGGGAACGACACCCCCAAACCCCACATAAGCCTCCTCTGCTGCTGCGCAGCCCTGAACCACATGCACCTTGCTACCCCCGGGATGGCAGGGAGCCAGCAAGGGCCTGACAAACTTTCCACTACAGAAGCTGTTTGGCATCAGTAACTCTACAAGTAATGCCCTCGCTTATCGCCTCTCCCTGCTAGTTGCCAAATTTTAGCAAAAGCCAGATGACTGCTGGAAATAAGGCAGAGCGAGATAACAAATTATACATGTAGCTGTTCATTGACTCATTAAAAGCCACACCTACAGGTGCACAAGGAAGACAAAGCAGAAGATGAGAACATACCCCGAACTTCCACAGGGTCTGACAGTTGCCATGCATATCTTGGCTCCGTCATGATTAATAGGTTGTGGGAAGGCACCAGTCTAATCTGCTTTCTGGCTTCATTCTCCTGTCAGGTATTTCTCCAGATGATACAATGAATCACCTTTAAATTCAAGATTTCCCTTTTTAATTGAACTCTAAAATTGCATTAGTCTGCATTTATGCTATCATTAACAATAAATCTGTGAGGTGTTTTTCTTCCCTGTTAAAAGCCAAAGCTGCTCCTCCAAAAATAGCTACCGCCCTTTAGCCCAACAGGTTTTATGTGTATATTTTTCATACTATCATCTCATGCTTTTAGCCTCAGTAATGATATTCCAGTAATTAGATACAAACTGGCATGCAAATTGCTAGTAGCAGGTTCCCCTCAGTCATCTCATTTATAGCATGATAAAATTTTTACTTCCAGAAAAGTCAAAGGCAATGATGGAGAAATTGCTTGCAACACACCAAGTAGTGGCTGACACACGGTGCGACGCTCCAGCTGCGCAGTCCAGGAGCGTTGCTGTAAATTCGGGCTATTCCATGCCCAGGTGTCCATTGGCATTGTCAAAACACATCCTGGGGGTTGCTTGTTCTGACAAAACTTTTTCTGTTGGGTGTCTCTGCCCCTTGCCTGCCCTGCATCTTGTCTCTAAAGTACCAATGCAAAGACCAAACGTCCTTCTCACTTTACTGATGTGTTTTTTGCTGGTTAATGAACCCTAACATCTCTATAATCCTGCACCACGGCAAGGTTTCATATCTGCAGAGCTCTGCCCTACAACCCTATTGCAGCTTTCTCCTCACCTGAGCTCAGGTTTCAGATATTCAGTGTGCTGAACTGCGCGCGTGGGTTGCCACAGGAGTTAAGAGAAGAAAGAGTGTTTCATCACTCAAAGCACAAGCTTTTACAACTTGATTAATTCTGAGCTGCACAACATACAGAAAAAAAACCATGATTGTCTTCGTTAGATCAGTGAACCAAAAATACATTCTTAATGATGACAGACATCCACATTTTATTTTTTCTTTCAGTTTGATGTTGCTAAATATACATTTTAAATAGCGATGGCCCTTTTGGTTGTCCAGAAGGCAACAATATTCTCTGGGCCTCTACATGTCTGCTGAAAATTGGACCAGGTTCATTCCTGGGTGAATGTCCATTGTTAATAGGAATAATTTTCTACCAGCACATCTTTGATTTTAGTGAGAATCAAAGCTCCACGCAGACAGGGCTTGAGGCAGTTCTACTGTGTATCTGTCCGCACTTGGAAATAGGGTGTTATCTCCAGGAAGCTGGGCTGGCACCGTCCCTTCTCTTGAGTGTTGACACAGCTTGTGTAAGCGGGAATAAGAAATTCAGGAGATGTAAGCAGTAATCAGCCAAAAGGTCCATCAAAGTTTCAGCACGCAGGATGACGTTGTGTTTCCTCGAGTTTCCTTTGCTTTTCATTAAGGGACTGGTTTTCCTTACAGGTCACATTTACAACTGGTTTGTGTAGCTGCTGTAGCAATTACCACAAACAAGAGCCCAGCCCCAGGAAAAAGGCAGAGACACTGCAAAGTTAAGCGAAAGGAGCTTTGGAGAAAATATGGACTGTGGTGGAGATTTCCCAGTGACTTCAGCAAAGCCAGCTCTCTGTTTGCAATGGGGACCTATTTTCCTCCTCTCACATAAACACACACACTACATGCCACTTTTGAGGTTTTATTCGTTAATTTTCTAGAGTCCTTTGAGATCCTGACGTCTGATCAGCAGTTTCAATTGTTGATATTGAGCTACAAAATTCT
Source organism: Sula dactylatra (assembly GCA_013389905.1). Taxonomy (NCBI): domain Eukaryota; kingdom Metazoa; phylum Chordata; class Aves; order Suliformes; family Sulidae; genus Sula; species Sula dactylatra. The sequence continues at coordinate 267,711 of WEKW01015809.1, forward strand.
TTGAAATAAAAAAGTCTACCAGCACACAGTAAGAAAATGAAGTATTGCCGTTCCAAATGAAAGACCGGTTTGACTAATGACAGTGTCAGGAGTCTGATGCTCTATGAAACTAGTGCTGTATATTAAAACAGCCCTTCTGTACTGATAACTTTCAGAAAGGACTATAATAGCATCCTTTCAACTAGAGCTTTCCATCTCTCCAGATATTTCATTGCACTCTTAACTTCAATATCACCTTCTTTTTAATAGCAAGGCTCTGCATTATAATATCCCCTGTGCTTTGGCAGGGCCTAAAAACACCAGTGCAGTCAGTGACGGAGAAAAAGTTTAAGATTTGTCAGAAATTTCTTCAGAAAACTCTAAGTATATATATACTTTTGATGTAGAAATTTCTTTTGGTCTGAAAACTATAACAGGAATTGCCAGCACAGGGGACTTTCTTTGCCCCTGTCAAATTAAAAGTACAAATAACAGTTGATAGGTGAGAGGGGGTGGGTGGTTTGTTTTTTGGTTTGGTTGGTTTGGTTGGGTTTTTTTAATCAAAGTGTACTTGAGCTCATTAACTTCAAGAGTTTCCACAGGTTGATTAAAATGGACCAAACTCTAACACGTGTGCCAGGCAGCTGGCATTTTTTTCTAGGAAGAAAAAAGGAACAACAGGGCAGAGTACTGACTGACATGTACCCCATATATTTTAAATAACTTGGGACTGCATACCAGTGGCTTAAAGTGCATGAGGATTCTCAAAGAAACTAGGAAACTGCTTTGTCCAACCCGCAGTGTACTGCAAGAGGCAATACACAGGTAGCAGGCGTAGTACTGCTAATCAGTGACTATACTAGTCCAAACCATAGTTCTGACGCCGCTTTACATACACTTAACCAGCTCCTTATTGAGTGTCTCATGCTTCCTCCTATCAGTTAACATGTGACATAAATTTCATATCACATTATACAACATTTACCATTAGCTACTTTATCCATAGACTGAGCACTTGCGAAAGTACCAGCCAGACTAGCACTACCACCACAGCTCATGCTCTATATCATTAAATAGGCTTAATATTACATCCAGCTCTCTCAATCCAATAGCACAGGTATCCTGCGCAGAATGTCATTAGCCCTCAGATAAATGATGGCCACTCTGGTAACCCACTCAAATGCCCCATTACCTCGGCTGCACACTAATGATGATTGACTGCCATATTTTTCAGGCCTCTATTGGTGTTACTACAGAATGCATCCCTGCAATTGCCAGTGAGCACATTAACAAGCATTTTTCCATACAAAACAACTAAGTTTTGGAACCAGGAGTTCCCACAAGAGGCTGAGTAGACCAGAAGCATAAACAAGAACAAGTTGATTCCTACTTGGTTCCTGTGCAAAGGGCTTTTTTACCTTCCACCACAGCTTAGCAGAAGTACCTGTGTTTTTTTATCTTCCCCACTGCAGCACTTTGCAGTGATTTGAACTTCTATCTGCATGAAGCAGTGGAGGAAACATCTATCAGAGGAGGCTGAGCTATTCAGCCAGGGCAGCCATTCGATGGATGCTGTGCCGAAACAGATTAAGTTGCAATTACCATCTAGAAGCTGGCAGCCCCAGACTGTTCCAGGCTCTGTTACAGATCAGTTTGGTACTGGGAATAGTGGCCTTGGAGCTGTTTTAACTAACTGTGATAATCAATAGGAAAAGTGGCCCAAAACTTAGCAGCCTTAGTAAACATCACCCCCTTGCCACAAAAACCACATGTACTCAGGCTGAGGAATGGTAAACACTGGTCAGCAGAAACAATTTAAACAAGGATGGAAGAGAAAGTATCATATCCAGAAACTTGGTGTCGCAGTTTCCATACCTGGAGGAAATGCTGCCTGTAGGACTCATCACTCACAGTACATGGCATATTGCCTGGCATTCAAAGGCTAAACATAAACCCAATAGATGTTGATGGGCTTCACCTGTGTTGAGACTAGTCCCACTTCCATATAGAGAAGCAGCATGTTTAGGGCTCACATCTGACACCTGCACCCGTGGCTGGTTTATGCAACTGCTCCATGATCCCCATGGAGTCCCAGCACCGCACTGCCACCAGCCTGCTGCCCAGGTACGTCCTGCTCCCCAGTGAAATCACATTCTTCAAAATACTCATGACTTATCAGACAAAATCCCACATGCTATCCCTGCAAGCCAGCAGCCCACCACACTGGCCAGTTTGTTGTATTGCACAACTGGATCAATCCGCACAGACAGGCTGCACAAGCAGTCCAAAGTCTGCCCTTCAGGCACATCCAAGGCAACTGGGAAATAAGCTGGTAGACCTGGGAGATAGAGGGGGTATTGCGGGGAGGGAAGTGATCTGAGCTTAAACCACATACCAAATATCTGCTGCTTCTCTGTTCCTGTATATAAAATTCTTCCTTATTCATGACCAGTTGGGTGGATTTGCCTCCCCTCCCAGACTGAGTGTCCAGAACAGGCTTAAAATAAAGGAGAGCAATTGACATGTAGATTTCCTCATAACAGCCTCCACCAAAGGCACTTTGTTATTTTTCTTTGTTACACAAGTCAGCCACTCAGCACATGCACAGCAACTTCACTCCTAAAGAGCCAGCATGCTTCTATGTCGAAGTAAAACCATGACAGTGAGCAAAGACACCACCGCTCTGCAAAAGCCAAGTTTTACCACGCACTAGATCCATTCTCAGGGATCAATAAGCTCCAAGCATCATCCCTCCCTGGCTGCCACAGGAGGTGACCGGCAGCACAGAACTGGAGCTATGCCAGGAGGGTGCCTCCCTACCACAGGGGGAATTAATACAGGTTTAGGAGAGCTAAGAGGAGTGTGGGTTTTTTGTCTCCCACACAAGCAGCTCAGAGTTCACTGACGGATCCTATCAGGAAAACCAACCAGGAAAACCTCTCACCTGGGAAACACTGAGCTTCTTCAATTCCCAGGGCAACCAGTGGGATCAATGGGTGCTCAGCCTCCTCCAGGGCCACATAAGCAAAGCAAGGCTGAGCCCTTGCTGCTGCAAACATGCTGTTTGGAAACTTCTTCCTGCTCACACACCAAAGCCTTTTTTCTCCAAATTCTTGCTGGTATTTGCTAGCTTGCATATAGCACAGGCTGATGTTTGCCTTCAAGACACAAGTGTCCTGTGGTTAGCTCACTGCATCACATCTTCATTAGTAGCATGAGAGGAAACAGCTCCAGCAGAGGGGATGTCTGTTATCATGAAAGAAAACATTCTCATTAAAAAATAAAAATAAAATAAATCTATTTTCCCCAACTTCTTATGGTGCTTTATTCCCTTTTGACTGTGCTGGTGAGCCTGAATATTTCCCATAACCAAGCAATTTGAGTAACTGTAACAACCTCAACAATAACTCAGCAGTAAATACGAATAACTCTGTTTCAAAGGGCCAGCCCAGATTTCAGCAGGTTCAGTGAATCTTACAGGATCCATAAACACTTTCTAAATACAAGCTAGAAGCAAGTAGACACCTTGTTCTTTTCTTTTTTTTCCCTGTTCCATGTATTCCCTTATCTTCTTTTTTATTTGATTGGGGGTTTTTTTAGCTTCTCTCAGCTATCTTTACTTCATCTTTTGCAATGTCCTTCTCAAGCAAAGAATGAGGGGATAGTGTTTAATATAATCTGATATAGCAAAAAGAGCCAAACAAGGCAAAGGACAAATCCATATATCAAAATTTTCTCCCCTCCATTTGCTCTCATACCTTCGCCACCCAGCTCTAATAAAATAACACTCGATACTAACAATTCCTACAGCGTTAGACTTCAGCCAGCATTTAACCTGAGAGTCCTCTATTAATGCAAATGGAAATAAGTAAGGTTTTGTCACATCCTGATCCACACTACAGCAGAAATAATCAGCTGTTGCCACAGAAGCTTTCAAAAAAAAAGACTCAAATGAACAGAAATTGGCAAGATAAAAAAGCCACTATATGAAGCATATTCTTCTTATTAATGTTATGCATTTTTATTTTCCAGGAATCAAAACAACATACTTTGTGTGTATTCAGAAATCACAGTCATATTCTGAAATGTTTAATTTTCATGCAAATTAGATTCAGGGACCTACTAGTCGCAGTTACTCCCTTTCAGTCATAAACTGGCCTTTAAGCCTAAGTAAAAGGATAATATTATGGCAACAAGATTATTACTGGGCCCGTAAAAGTTCAGCTTCCAAAAGCCATACAGATTTCATTCAGTGAACAGGAATCATAACACAGAAGAAAAAAGAAACATTATAACAATGAAAAATCTGGATCACCAGAGGAGCAAATGTGAAATTACTTAATTTTAGAATAAACATAATAAAACAAAGATTTTTGGAATTGCACTGCTTTCTAACATGCGAATCATCTAGCTGATGCGGCCTGTGTATCACCTTCATTGTTACAGAGAAAATGCTGACAGTTTACACTGTTTGGTCCACAATCTCTTATTTTAGCCCAATATATTTCAATGATGTACTACTTAAAATGGTTTCATAGCCGGGACAGATACATAAGAAGCAGTTTAGCAACAGAAAGCATTATTGTCCAAAGCCTGATGAAGTGAAAGGAAGAACTCCATAATGCATTTAACTGCAATAGCTCACTCTGGTACAAGCCTTGAAAAACAACTCTCCAGAGAATTATTTTAATACAAGTTTCACCAAAGCACTGGACTATTCAGGTGCTGCACCTTGTGTGAGCAGTGGTATAGTGTTAGCCTTGATCATCATTGTAACAAATATAAATGTTATATGATGGAAAATTGCATGTCCTGAAACCAAACCAAAATAGATATATGCTTTTTCTAATGGTCCACATTAGGTTAGGCAAGTAGGAGATACTGAAAAATAAAAGAAATATTTTCTTTTTGCCTGCCTCTGGCTCAAGACGTCTAAATGGAACAGCTCTGAAGACATCTTTAATGCAGTACATTAAAAAGGTTCATGTTTTCACATCTGAGCCCTTTCCATGGAAACAGAGGGCATCGGACATCTTGCAAAACCAAGCCTTTTCATTCGTGAAAGACTAAAATCTTGAGACTAGCCCCTACTTCATGAAGAAGAAAATCACTTCATATAACTCCCTTCTTAATTTTACTATATGTAGAAATAAAACATTATAGCATCATTACGTTGTCCATGGGTGTGAGCACAACAGCAATGAGAACCTGCAGAGAGCCCACGATGGTTTCATAGGAATGCAAGAATATAGTAAGAAATTGTCTGGGAATTGCATGAAAAATGCCATGACAATGTCAGTAAGAGACTTTTGCACTGTGATGGGAAAACAATTTGAATGCTACTTGCACAGAGGTTCTTATTACAAGGTTTTCATGTTGGAAAATGATTTCCATGCATGGCTGCAGAATTTTCACACCCATGTAGTTACAAAGCACAGGCCCAATTTCTACCCTCCTGTGTGGCGTACAGCTTTTGATGAAGTGTGAGATGCTGCAAAGGTGATCTCAATCAAGAGTATGCAATTAGACCCTTGTTTCAGTGTCAGCCTGAAACTGAATTGGCAACAGTCACTTTGTCACACAGCTGGAGAAGGAAATCTTGCCCTTGTGGTGATGGTTAAAGATACTGTAAATTAAACTGGCAGCCCAAGCGAGTTACATCTCCAGAGATAGGCCTGTCATGCTACCCATTTAAGTAGGGCTTTGCGACAGGAAATTAAAAAAGTAGGTAAAACTCATCTGTTTGGGCTTCAGGCAGGGCAGTGGCAAGTTAAATGCTCTGTTACCAAACTGAAAATAGGTTAATGCACCTTGCTTTCAATGACACTGCTTCTCTGGGAGACACAGCCAGGTCCCTGTTCCCATCAACCAGGTAACATATTTTGCCGGTGCCACACAAAGCACAGTTGGATGGGGAGCAGCTAAAAACCCTGTTTGCTGGGAACAGCATGGAAGCATGCCTGGTCCCCACCTGCAAGCACCCTCCAACACCCGTGGTTACTGCGGTGCTGTAACCTTCTCAAGACCTTGTCATTCCTTTGGTCTTAAAATATTTGTCTCTAGTGAAAGATAAATTCACCTGCATAGAAAAGTTCTCATATGTAGGACAAAAAGGAGGAGAAAGGAATCCTACCAGCTAAACATGGACAAGTTACTGTCCCAAAATCTCTGTGACAGCAATAAAGAGTGCTTAGTGCCTGCCAGACAGATGGTACCTGTCTTCTCCTGTCCTGTGTTCTCTAATTCATTTTCTCCCAACACCCTCAAGTATACCATAAGATTTAATATTATAAATGTCCTCAGCTAGTTTAAGTACTTCAACAATTTCGCTTCTTAATTATGCTCCAGATAAAAAAAAAATCCATTTTTCGGTCTTACCCTGGATAGAAATTCCATCTGTTATCTCGGCAATTCTACTCCATAATTATTTTTTTTTCACCAGCTTACCTATTTTTTTTTTCTTTTTTTGAAACTGTATGACCAAAACCCTATGCTCCAAACACAATCTACAAATTACTTCATATAGTGTTAACACAATACCTTGGAGATAGCGGTTTTCCCTGCTTGACCCAAACCAATATCTTATTAAACTTTTGCTGCTGCTTATGCAGTAGGCTGGGGATTTAAACGTGACATACCTAGTTTCATTTCCTTGACAAAGACAAGATTTGACTTTTAAGCTTTCTAGGTATCTCCATGCCTGCAAACATTATATACGTTAGTTTAGAACATTAACTTAAAAAGCAGGGGATTTACATGAATGGCTGTGACTATTTTATGTTGGTATTAGAGAAACATTTGCAGTATGTAGGCTTCCATGTAAAAAGCTAGTAATATTAAGTTACTTATGTCAGGAACTGCAACGCCAGGGTTGAACTTTCATTCTGTTCCCTTCCATATACACAGTAAGTTATGATCATACACTTTTTTCCCCCCTTCCCTCAAACAATACACTGTAATAGAATAACAAGCTTTCTGTCTCTAACCGTGTTGACCCAGCTGGCATCTGGCAGCGTTATGAATTTGCACACACCAGGCAGAGTCCATTGAGACCATGGACACGAAAAACTCCAATGCAGAGCGCAACTGCATGCTCTAGATCAAACAAACTACATCAAAACTGTACCGTGAGTCATCTCCGGTCCCCTTGCATGCACTTTGCAGTAAGACTCTCTACCTAGGCACAGCCCACAAAGCTGCTGGGCTGCAGGAACTCATCCAGTGTGAGCTGGTGACACCTGGCTCTGGTGCTTGTGTTGCTGCTTTTCCAGCTCAGGACCAGAGCAGAGGAGCAGGGAAAAGCAAGAGGTAGGAAGTGCTTGAGCCAGGATGCTCTGGAAGGGTTGTCCTCTGCATAGGACAGAAAGTGAATTTACTTCTAAAATAATTCTGGGACCTGCTTTAAAATCCATCTTGAGGGAAGCACGGTCACAGTATTTCATCTTATCTGAAAGATGAAGCTTTTTGACTGAAATTAACTATTCCCATTAAAAATGTTCATAATGCAGAAAGAAGAAATTACAGCACGCATTTCAGCTGCCTCAAATGGCTGTAGCACACAGCCTCAGTTACAGAGGCAGGCTGATGCTTCCTGGGAATATATAATCATTTCTTCTCTCAATTTCTCTTCATCCCTCAAGGAAACGGGGATTTTCTTCACTAAAATGTTCCCATACAGGTACCTTTTGTATCACTATCAGTTCTTCCTGTCATCATTTCATTTCCCAAATAATTTCATAGCTCACTGCTCTGACCCTCTCCTAGTCTTTCCATTTTTTTCAATTTGAAGAGAACTACTGCATTACCAGTGACTTATTAGGATTTTATCTATGGCTAATTATGACTGATTTCAATAACCTGTTTTTCAAGCTCTCACAAACTATTGATTAGCACACACATTCTTTAAAACCCTTGCCTCAGATTCACACACTACATTAACTCATTAATGAATCCTACAAAAGACAGATAATAATACAATAAATCATTCCAACTGCTGGAAAATTCGCACGTGCAGCTCTTAACCTCGTTCCACCTGATCCCGTACAGGGGACTATGTAAATACAGTTCACTGTGCTAATTAATCTACTGTGTTCTCCACAGAGCAAGGTAATAAACAGCCTAATCAGGTAAAAAGGTCTTGAAAGGCTCACATGCCCACTTTGATGCGGTGAACATTTCGTAACATTGCCATTTATACCAACTATGCCTGCAAAGCAGGAAAGGAAAAGGTATAATATAATCTGTGCATGTCGTCTACATATACACATATATGTAGAGCATATTAATGTCTAATTGGAGCTTGTTGAGACGATTCCTTTATGGTCAGTGGAAGAAAAGAGGCACTTAAAACAATTATTCCTACCTATTGGATTTTCTTGAATGGGATGTGATGATGGGAGAGACTGGACAACTGGATTAAACCAGTTTCCTGACCCTTAGAGGGTTGAATTTGGTTGAACTGAACCTCATTCCCCATGTATAACTTTGTGTGCTAGGCCTGTTCCTACATTACCAACACTGTGCAAAGTGACTCCGAGAGTAAAAAATGCTTTTTTTCAGATCAGCTCCCAGTATAAAAAATATTGGTTATTAAAATCAATATAAGGGTGCTATTGTTATTTTCAAAAAAACATTGGAATGAAAAACTTCTATACCCCTTTTCTAGTTTTAATCCGAATACCCCTGGATCTTGCGAACGCTTCAGCATCTTCATAAGCTCTGAGCCAGCCTGAAGTTACAAATACGTGTTTGACACACAGATGAGTCCGGGCCTACACATTTTACATAGCCAGCCTTTTGCATTAGGACCTGTTTCACAGTTAGCGAAGCAAAGCAACATGGTCACCAGAAAAATAGCTTTTGGTCTAACATGAAAGGAAATAGCTTTTTGCAGCTTATTACAGAGTACTCCTACTGAACTGAGGGGGCGGGGGCGGGGTGGGGGGGGAAGTGAAGCACAGAATGAGACAGACCAGCCTTCTTAACGAGTTTTACTCCCTGCAACCTGAATGTGCTTTTCCTCGAAGAATCCCTGAGTGTATTGGGCAGCTACGAACAAATTTGATATGACATGGAGGTCTCAGAAATGTTTAAGTTCGTACAAGTTTTTGAGCACTGCTACTGGGATAAAAGCATGCCTGTCAGTCTGCCTCTTAGTCCACAGCCTTTTGGTAAGTGGAAAAGTAAGTCTCCACTCACAGAAAGGGTGCAGACTAAGTTCAGTAATTACATGCCGCTGTGGTATACGTGTGCTGCCAGCCATCCAGCACACCCACCTCTCAAACCCAGCCACAATACTTCTGCAGAAACCAACTGGAGACATGGGAGGGAACTCAGGATACAATGGGGACACTGCAGATACTCAAGCGAGAGAATTATAGTAGTAGGCAAGAGCCGCAAACCCTTATGAATTTAGGTCTCATTCCTTCTGCTGTAAATGTAAGGACTTGCTTATCTCTTAACTGCAAAAATGCTGATACAAAGTTGGGACTCCTAAAAATAAAAAGATGTTTACCTTCTTATGTTGCTCTAAATAAACGTCAATAGTAACATTTACATGGTAATCATAATTACTGAGACTGGATCCTATAAAAAAAAAAATCAAAACAAAACCCAAACCAAAGTTTGAACTTGAAAAGCCACTCGCTTGTGGTTAACAGAGGTGCAGCTCTACATCTAAAGAGCTCTGACTATCCCTAAGTGAGGTTTCTCTGCCTAAGGCTCTCTTCCAGGAATTACATTTCAGGTACAGAGCTGTTACCTACCATTTATACAGATACAAAGCAAATAAAACATTATACAACAGCAGAAACCACTTTGGTTTAGGCTGGCAATGGAAGTTATTATCACTTAACAGCTTTTTAGTAGCCTGCATTAAATGAACTTGTAGCTCCAGCTCCAGGGGGACAGGAGGAAAAGCTCCCAAAAGCTTTGAAACACCAAACAGCAGCTGCAGCTCTGCCAGTTCATGTTTTTTTTTGTGTGGCCATGCTTGAAATTCACTTTAAAAATGAAGTTTCCTTTCTAAGGATGGTTAAACCAGGTAAGCTTGGCCATCTGGTTTTGAGGGCAGCTAGAGCTTAAGCAACACAGCTACCAGGGAAATCAAGAGGCACCAGCAGCACTGCCACATCCAAGAGGCACTGGGCACCTTTACATGATGCTTCAGCTACACAACCAAGACTGCCTCAGTGTCTGTGCTTTCACCTGTGGCACTGCCTCATTTGATAGCTTCTTATGGATCTTCCAACCCAACAGCTACACCAACTGTTTGAGTACTACATGTAAATTAGCCTTAGACCACAGGTCTGAACACTGCCAGGCATGGGTAAAGCAAAAGTGCAAGTGCAAAGATAGTGCCAAGTCTTTCCCCTTAGGAAACACCAGGTATAGGCATTCCCTGCCTCTGGGAAAGACCTGTACCACTTCCCAGCCACGGGTAATATCCCATACTGGAGACTCTTGGGCTTTGCCTTCCTCTTTCTCTTCGCTATGTTCAAGTTGTAAGGGTCAAGTTCACCTTTTCCAAGTGGATGTGCTTTTTGCTGCCAGCTGATAACAGATTTTTACCAGGATATTCAGCTTGTGTATACCTGTTCTAAATGCTCACAAGATCACATCTTGGCTGTCATCTCATCTGCCTGAATTACCAGCCTCAAAATTTAATAGAGGAAGATGAAGGACAGCATATTCGCAATAGGAATCCTTCTGAACATGAGGTTGATGTTTTCCTCCAGTTCATCCAAAATTCTGCTGCACTAGGGGCTTCTTTATTTGAATCTAAAAGGTCTATTTGTATGAAACTGAATGAACTTCAAATAAGCACAAGGAAATAAAATACCATATGGCATATTCAGATTCATGGGGTTGCTATCCCGCTTAATAAATCTTCTTTTACTTACATTTTTGATAAAAGTATGTATCCTACAGGGATTTTAATTTTATGTCTCAAAAGGAGGTTAATGTATTAGATTTTACTGTATACAGATTAAATGAGGACTTTTGAAAATTCTCAAACTTATCTGCTCAGCTAAATAAATTTTCTGACTTTGCACTTGGGGTAATTGTAATAGAGTTTTTGATCCCTGGGTAGATGGATGTAATAGTCCTATAAATCCCAGATTTTCAACATCTTCAAAGACTATAAAATGTTTATGAGAGAATATGGTTTTAGAGACATCTGGTGGTTATATAATCCTAAGGAGAGAAATCAACGGTGGAAGTATTAAATATAAATTCTACTTTTTCAACAAAAGTATCCTGTAAAGAGAAAAAGAGATTAGCTTATTCACTGTCTCTCTGCACACCAAGGTAGATAATTTGCCACAAGAGGTGGCCTTGTTTATGGCACCTTGGCAGCTTTGCTCACATTAGAAGAAGAGAAGAAAAAGATTTTTCAACATAAATTAATGGGCATTTCTTTCAACAGTATTTAAACTTACCACAATTTAGTCAGAGTATGATGAGGCAAGAGATTGGAGATACTGAATATTTTAAACCCTCCTGCTAGACAAAAATCATTATTCCTGCCTGCATCTTGTTGGCTTGTCTTCTGTTCTAACTTCTGGTGTGCTTTTCTTTGTTTTTATTTAAAAGTTCACCAACTCTCCAACAAACTTTTTACTGAAATACTTGCCTACAGCTAGAACAGCTCAGAAACAAAACAACATCCTTAAATTTGTTAGGCCCAAAATACAAGTAGGGGCACTTTAAGTAAAAGAACCATACTTTTTTATATTCATTAAAAACATACATTAATGATTTTCAGAATGATTTATAAGGATATATAATTTACATCTATATTGAAACTTCAACTATTTAGTGCCACATTTAAACCTCCTCCATATTTCCATAGATCTTCTACTGGGATATGAAGCACAAATTACTCATTTGGAGACATCAGATCAAATTCTGCTCTCAGTTGCACTAATGTAAATCCAAAAGAAAAAAAATATCCACTTCAGTAAAAAGAGAAATCACTTCAGATTTAAGTAAGAGTAAAAAAACTAAATTGGCCTTACCTTTTGTACCTAAGATGAGTTGTGACTGTAAGAACAAAAAATTCCTCACAAGCCCACGCTACAATATGGATTCAAAGCATTTTAAAGTGAAAGAAAGATTGAAAATTCACAACTTCTGCTATCTGGAGGGAGGACTGCTCCTTTCAGTGTTTAGGCGGGTAGGGAGGCCCCGTGCTCCTGTCACTTTGGTGGTTCCAGCCCATTGGCAATTTTCCTGACTACTTTAGGAGCATCTGTTTTATCAGCCCAAGTGTTGCACTCCTTCACTGTGAACTGCTTCCCGGCTCATAGCAGTGTTGTCACCCTTTTTCACACTCTCTCCCTTTCCTTGGTTAGTGTACATTACAGCAAATTTCTGTAAGAGCTAGAATTGGCCTCACAAAAATGTACTTGTTCTCGCAGGCAGAAGTTTCTCGGGCAGTTCTTTGTTGAACGGTAGGGTGACCCACTCGCAGGACACGACATCCTCAAACATAACCTACTCCAAACCAAGACCTTGGAGGACCAAAGAAAAAGCAATCATCATTTTGCTGGCAACACTCCCTTCCCAAATAACAAGTGTGTCAACTTTTGCTGGGAGCAACACAACAATTCTGCATCGGAAGGCATGCTCATAAATTTAAATCTGATGCTGATACTCAACACTGCTTACAAACTATATTCACATGCTTATTTTCAGTCAAGAAATGAATTGGCTTGGGAAGTTTGAAATAAATCTGCTTTATTTTATTTTTAACTATCTGAGCATGTACCAGCAGAAATTCTGATACTAAGGAGGGGTTTCTCATGTGTATTTTTCCATCCCGATTATTCAAAAGCAGTTTTCTCCTAAAAGTTTTAACTTTGAATGTAATTTACATGCAATGAGGTGCATTAGTATTTCATTATGTTTGAGATTATACACGTACATAATTCAGGATATTTAAAGTCATGGTTGCTGTAGAAACCATAATTGTATTTCTAGTTAAATCATTAAAGTTGACATAATTTATGAAATTACAGAATATTATGCAGGAATAGGAACTCGATGGTGTAAAGCCACTTTAAAGCCGAGCTCCATCCATGTACATATACATCAGCAAATGCATAATGAAGGCATCTCCAAGGACTCTGAATAATGTAAGGAGCTCCAGTCCCATCTCAGACATAATTTGGCCAATTTTCTCTATTACATTATAGTTGCAATTTCTTTCATTGAAATGTCTTTTGGGGCCAGTTGATATACAGGCCCACTTCAAGATCCAGTGGGACTGGTTTTATTGGGCTTGCTCTAACTAGGGCACTACCTACAGCCTCCAAAACAGGATAAAAATCAGGTGGAGGAAAAATGAATACTGACATTTCTTCATCTCTCACTTTGATCTTACATACAGCTTCCCCTTCCCCTCCTAAACATACCACCATCCTCTGTGAAGCCAATGGGCATCTCCTGGAGCTCCCACCTCCTGCCCAAGAGCAGCACCCAGCAAGGACAGGGATGTTTTGGCATAGCTTGTTTGGAAGCAGAGCTCATCACTCAGGCATGCGCATCCTTGCGGGATGCTGGAAACGGTGCTCTGAAGACAGCGGCGAACACAGAAATCACTCTCTCAACCAGACTGTCTCATCATAGCTAATGATTTCATGTCCCCGCACACCTGGGAGCAGGGACACGTGCTGTTCCTGACACACTGCTGGAAGACAAAATCCCTGTTTATGGATCCGCCTTTGCTCACAGAAGCCCAGTACTACACAATGGAGAACAAATGCCTTTAAAATTGATACCCTATCACCTCTTGAAAAATATGAACTACTTTCCAAACAGGGAACAGCTGCGGGCTGATATCTGGATCCTTCTAGTCACACAAAAACTGTCTAAATTAATCATGTCTTATGTTCCAAGCCATAACAGAATTAGCATTCAAGTGCACAGCACCTAAATCATTACTTAAATTATCATAATGTGTCAGATGAATCCTTCTCTCCCTTTCTAGTGATAGCCCATAGTTAATTGAAGTGTTGTGTAACATGAAACTTGCTGGGAAAATCTTAAAAATTTTAGAAATTCCATGTAAAAATGTACTACCAGATCATTGGTATCAAGACATGTGAGTCTTCTCTGCTGAACGCCAACAGTTATGTCAGCATCAGCATTGGGTTTATATAAATTTATACTGTAGTTTTCCTTGTAATTTCTGGAGACTTGCAATTGTATTTAATTATTCCCTGCAGAAATGCCATTTACTATCTGCATTGACTGAAAAACAAATGGAAGAAGCTACAGAAGACAAAAAATAGCCAGTACATCACTGCAGTTAGGATTCCCTCCTTGAGACACTATGCAGATAAGCAAACTTCTTAAATAGAGCCAGCAACTTGGGAAGCAATGTACAGTCCTCCTTGGGAGAGAGGAGTGGGAAAGGAGGATGAAAAGCAGAGTACTATTCCTTCTTCCTTCCTGCAGCTGAAGGATAAGGAGTGAGAGGACTTGCATTTTATCAGACTTACCAGAACTAATACCTACTCAGGAGATCATACAGACCTCTCACAGCTGCGAGATGAATCATCTCTCTTTTCTTTCTGCTCTTGTAGCTCATCCTGTGAGACAGCCAGGCCTTTCTACTATTTCCCTCTACTTCTTCCTCTGCTCGAAGTCTTTGCACACATAAACATGGTGGATTTTTTGACCCGAGTTAACCAAGCAGCTCTATCACTGCCGTAACAATAAGGTGCACTTTTAGCACTGACCACCAAACCTCTCCCTCCTGTTCTGGCACCCACCCCCATGTGAAGCCCAGTAACCAGTGCTGAGAGTTTTTCCATCCTTTTCTCCACTGAGTTGTTTGCTCCTTGCTCCAGACTCCAGGCCCTCAGAGGCAAGGAACAGCTTTTCGCTCTAACAGCAGTGTGCATGTGGTCTCTACCCAGAGCTCTTGGGTACTACATAACACAAGCTACCAACTAACAATCCTAAATGCCAGATACAACAACAATAAAAAACACAGCCCAGTCCCCTCACCTCTCTCTGGATCAGAATTTCAAGCCTGTTTCTCACAGAGAAATGTTATTCCACCTCAGCATGTATAAATTGCCTAGTGCCCTGCTGTACTATTGCCATCCTATCTTTCAGGGACCAGGACTAGTGAAAAAATTATCAATAAGCCACAAATACATCAAAGTGCTTGCACCTAGCTACTACTAGTTAATTCTTTATCTGGTTTATGTGCTTTGAGGAACAGAAAGGTTAGAGTCAATATGTGGATTGGCTTTTTGCTCTGTCTCTTAAGAGCTTTAAACTCTAAGATCTTTTTAGCTCCTCAGCCCTTTGTGCAGATAGTTTCCTGAGAGCTGCAGCAGCACGGAAGTCTTCTCCATCAGCTTTCTGGGGAAGGACTGAGTATTTGGTAGAGGCACCTACCACTTTCCTGGGATTGCAGTGGGAGTCTAGACAGCTAGCAGGACTTGAGAAGGCAAATACTGAATGGGATGAATTTGTAAATTCAGGAGCAGAAAGATGTAGAATAAAAGCCAAGGCAGGTTGTCGACGGACAGCAAAGCTGGATCCTGTAAGTCATGTTTATAATGTTCTTGTGTGAGGATTACAGCATCCAGCTTTGGCCTCCTTCTTAACAAACTCCCCTCTAAAATAAGTACATGTGAACAGGAGGCTGCATTTCTTTTAGCTCAAAAATCTGTTTCCTGCCCTTGCTTCCTTCTCCCCATGATTAGGAACAGAAAAATCACCATGGGTTGGCATAAACGTCATCCCAAAAGGCAGGTCATCTCTTGCTGCTTGTCGATGAGATAGGGACTTCAGCCTGTTCCTACCATTCATTATAAAATCTTTGAAGATTTACTAGAACACAAAGTTATTAAGGTTATCATGGTGTTTGATAGTCTTAGCTGTTTGCACTAGATAAGATTCTACTGCGTCTTTAGGGCAGTGTCCCCAGAGTTTTTGGGGACACTGACGTACCATCTACTTTCTACTGTCACTACTAATTATTTCTGACTGATTAACTTCCTTTACTGAATGACTATTACACTGCTTAAAACAAAAGGATTAGCAGAAAGTCAAACTATACCTTTGAACATGAATCTATAACAATTATAAAACAAACTCAAAGGTAACACACTATTCTAGAGGATTTAGGAGCAATTCATCGCCAGCTGTCATTTGGACTTCTGCAGTCTGAGCTAGTTATTTCAAATTGGGAATATATCTGGCAAAGATGTAACTGCTGTTTTAATGAATAATTATAGTGTTTTTAAAAATATTCACTTCAAAACTTTAAGCCCTGTAAAATGCAATGAAATTTCAAATCTTAATGAAAATTCAAACCTAAAATCAGATTTATCAAGCATTCCACTAACATTCTCAAAAGCCCATAAAATTGAGCCCAACAAGAAAAGAAAGCACTGAAATTTGTGCATCATACTAATGATACTACTAACAGTCTCACCACATCTTATTCAGAACTTACACAGGTAAACTAACATGGTAGGTACCTGTTTTCCTAAATAAATAAATAAATAAAATAATTAAGAAGCTTATTCAAAGGCCACCAGAGTCACTAAAGAAAGGCTGACTTCACTTATTTTTTATCCAAGTTTACATATGAACTCCAAGACTTGGCCTCATGTAAGTAAGGAACTGATTTCTAAATTGGAGAATAACAAACATAGGAGAATGAAGCATGTCCCTGCAGATCTGCATGTGGTAATTCATATTGTAGAGATCCATGTCTTTATTAAAGGTTAGGGTTCTTCATATGCTGTTCTGTGGCTTCTATCAATACTGCTAGTTAAGACTTCAAAGTTCAAAGCAAAGCACCAAAGATTTTCATGCCTATCGATGACCTAGTAATAATGTACCTAGCTCCCTTTACTATAAAAAATTACAATAGATTGCTAGCACTCCCACTTCCTGACAGGGCTGGAATGAGCAGCTCTTTTGCTATTTAATTATGGCATTTTTCCCCCCATACCATGTGTAAAAAATAAAAGGGAAGAGATGGGAAATTGTACACAGTTTTTTTATTCTCCTTAAATTACAGTCCTGACATCTGAGGGAGGACTCCTGCCAGAATAGGTTGTAATTTCATCTTGTCACTAATGCCAGTTCTGTAGTCGACTTTATATTTTGTGCTTTTAGAAACGTCTCTTCTTGCCCCTTAGCAGGCAAGGCCCTCAGACGTGTGTTGAGCCAGCACCACGCAGTCGGGAAGTGCATTTCAAAACTTATTAGTTAAACATTACCCCTCTTTAATCACAGCTCTACTGTGTCTTACTGTAGGCTTGCTTATTACTGCTGCTTTGGTGACAGCAAAATTACCCTAAAAGATTCAGCTAATGATAAAATTAATCTTTTAAATACTTTTCTCATTGTTCTACATTTATCAGTTTTATTTCTATTTGTACATAGGTGTCCTGATTTTACTTTCATTGATGTTGCTCCTTCAGCTTCTTACACTCTTGTGGGTTGTAAAAAGAATATACAGGGGAAATGACAACAAATTAATTTTATAAATGTAACGCATAAAGGGGAGACCTGCAAAGCTGTCCTTCCTCGTGTATCATTGCCATTTATGGCATATGAATTTAGATATTCATTACTGGATGATGTAACTCATAAAAGTAAAGTACGTCATTTATGCAATTTCTTTTTACCTTTTGCAAATTTAGTGAGTTTTCCTAATTTATCATGCAATATTTTATAACCCAAAGAGAGAGAAGAAAAAACAATTTACCCATATATTCCAGTAACAGTTTTTCATGGCTTGCCAATGGAGGAAGAGGCCCCAAACCAGATCATCCTCATGTTATCTCAATAAAAGGAACTACAGCTCTTGGTCTATAGCTCCTCCAGACACAAGGTGCACTTTCCTGCGTTCATCATCTCTTAGGCATGTACTTTCAGTATCAGAGATCCTTGTCTGGTTTAGATGGGTCAGCATGGAACTGCCCCCTCAGCATCAGGAAGAAGGCGGATAGTCTGCAAATCCCAACAAACTGTAACTGCAGCTGCAGAGAAAAACAACATAAATCTCAAAGAGATTAAATCTGTTTCTGAATTGGTTCAGCAGACCAAGAGCCTTTTCCCCTGTCTAGCAGTTTGTCACCACCATGCTGGAAACCCAGTCCATGCTGACAGCTGGGAGAAGCCACATCAGCCTCTCCCCAAAAACACCGCATTGGGAGGTACAGCAGAGGCAAAACAGGAATGTCTGTCAAGTGGCAATTACTGTTACTGTTTCTCTCTGCACACACACACATTTTCCATGCCCCTCTTCTCCCCACATTGGTCAAGTGACCATCTTCTGTTTTCGCTTGCTGGTGCAGAACAATTTTGGGTACAGTGTAGAAAACAGCCTTAGTTTGCCTGCGTGGACTTCACACCATCCAACTACAGCCATCACATACGTAGGGTCTTAGTTTTAGGCACTCATCCGGTTCTTTCTAGAGTCTGAGAGAAACCTAAATTAACATGGATGATTCACTCCGTCTTACACAGCACTCTGACCATGTGATAGACTCGTCCTAAAGACATTCCTCAAACAGTAACATTTCTGTACTTCCAACATGATAATTAGGGCCATAAAAACCCTTCAGAGAGAACAAAGTGTGTGCTACAGCCTGTGTTGTGATAAGCAAACCAGGAAAGGAATGAAAATCAAATTCTTTTAACTTACATACAACTACTCAAGGCATTTTTTTTAAAAAAAATCACTACAAATGGCCCATTCTGATTATGCTGTTCCAGGTGCCCTCATCACTGAGTTGCAGAAATTTATCTGAACTGTCATTTATCAGTGAATAATCTACCTTCTGCCTGCTTTACTTTCTCATTCCTGCGCATCACCTCTGAATGCAGCTTTCTGAACGTAAACAAGTCCAGGCCAGTGAGGTAGGAGTGGGTTTGGGACAAACCCTTTTCCTTCTGGACTCTTGGTGGCACATTAGATGCGTAAGACTTTGTAAAGCAAGTCAAGGTTGGGTTATGTGGTCTTGGTAGGGAGTCAAATTCATGAAGTACATATTAGATGAATCAAATTTTTCCCCAGCAATATCCCATCACTTGAACTACTCACCAAGGCACTCCTGCTCTCAAACACACTTTACAGAGATGGTGGGCAGCTCTGCACTCTTCTTCCATTTGCTCCCCAGCTGTGCACACTGGGTGTGTAGCATGGGAACAGGCACCCTACACTCTCAAGGGACTGGAATAAATGCAAGATACACCTACTATGCAGGCTCACTTCCAGTTTTATCCTCTGAATTGTGGAGTCAAGGAAATCATGCTGCACTTAGGCAGCTGGTTTATTCTCAGTTTGCAAACATTAAACTGTATTCAGTCATGTGGCAGAACATGACAACTTTTTCCTACATTAATAATTTCAGTCCTGGTACTGACACAGAGCAAGCCTGAAAGGTGTGATGTGCTATTATTATCTCTTATTCTGGCAGCAGATTTCAGATTATGATGTAGTTACTTTTAATGTTAGTTTTTGAAATTTCCCATCAGGCCTTTAACAAGAAATGTTAATGCGACAGAAGATCATATAGTCTGCATTAGTTTTCTCACCAATTCTAAAATGTGAAACTTAAAATGGAAACACTTTATGGCACGATAAATTGAATCCAAAAGCTCTGTTATTGAAAATGGGTGTATATATTTGCTGTACAAAACAATTCTCCTGCTCTTGCCTACATTGAGTTTTTATAGCCCTGTTCCTGTTTTAAATAGTCTTTTGTTTCAGAGGAAAACTGACTTTTAACCTGCTAGAAGACTAAAAGGCTTGGTTCTCCTGTCAGTTCTTTGAGGAAGATGGTCTCATACTGACTTTATTCATAAAGTTTATCTTCATGCCCTTTCCTTCATTTTAAGACAGACTTTGAAGATGAAGGTGTAGATGAGGAAAAGTTGTGGTCATTGTGATGTCTAGATATTGAGATATCAAAATTCACCTCATTACCAATGAGAAGTTAGCATATCATTTGTTTGTCAGAAACAGCCCCCCTCCCAAAAAAAAAGCTAATACCAGAGATATTGGGAAAAGAAAAAAAAAAAACCACACCGCCACAGTCAACTGATCTCATACATGAAGACCTAATAACTGCCAAGCTAGGAAAAAAAGATTTAATTCCCAGTGTTAAGCTCAAGTATTTTTTCTACCAAAAATGCATATGCAGTACCAATTGCAACTAAGGGGAGAAGTACAAACAGCTTTCTGATATTGCAATGCACATACATTCTTCTTCCAATTCACCCTCTGTAAGGCAGCCCGTGTCCTGGACATGATCAAGGACCAGTATAGTTGCATTATCTTTCTCAGTGCACTACACAAAAATATGGGGCAGGACTAACGAGTGTGCCAGGAACAGTGAACCTGCAAAAGTCTCACTGCCTCCATTTTCTCTTTTTCTGGGAGCGCTTCTGTGTTTTGCAGCATACTGTGAGAGGTGCCACCCCTGCATTCACTCCCTGCTTCTCCAATGAATGGGATTTTGGATAAAACTAAGGGTTTTGGCACTTCTCTAACCACATCTTGGGTTGGTTCCCCATTTCCCCCATCCAGTTACAATTAAATATTGCACCTTTTCCAAATGTTATGTTCTGAAGTCTTTTGTAGAAATAACCGTGAAGTGGAGATAAGCTCATTGCTGAAAGCCTTGAATCTCATCTGTTTACTTTCTGCTGCTTCCAGCTTTTCTCACAGCGATAATATCCCTCTTTCTGGCAATAATTTGATTTGTGCTCTAGCACCCAACCAAAAGCATTAGCTTTCAGACAGAAAATAGTCTATTCATCTTCTGCTGCACCATTGTCCCCTGCTCCTATGAAGAATTCCTCTGAGCTAATGGCAGTCCCATCAACTCCTTTGTCCAAACTGTTTTCTTTGGTTTTTTTACTAAACACTTATTATTATGTTGGCATGATGAGGTTTTTTTAAACAATTTACCTTTGGAATTATCTTCTAGGTTTTAAAAACTTTTGAGCTTCACCTAGCATCCTACCTTATAGCCCTTCCTGGGCCTTTGCATTTGCTGCCACCTTCAAAATTCAAATAATACAGGCAGAAGATGAAGTACAGTTTCCAGAGGGATTCAGGTCTGGTGGGGCTTTTAACTGCTCTGTTTTTCCAGTTTCCAGAATGTTTCATTATTTCGCTCTGAAATGAAGGAATACAGACATTCAGATAGAGTTTTCTTTCATTCAGCAGCTATTTGATCAGCACTGCATAAGGGCTACCTCAGACCAAACTTCTACCAAACCCTGCAAGAGCCCTTTACAAGTTCAACTCCTCCAGTAACAAGTCATCCATTGGCATGACCGATTTTGCTGACAATGCACATTTCCCCTAGAAATATGCTTTGATATCTTGGCTACCATTAAAATGTTTATATAAAGGCTTAAGTACAGTTTGTGCATTTTACAATGGTTTTGGAATACTAGAGATAAAAGAAATAAGAGATTGTAATGATTATTTATATTTAGCTGAAGCTCACAGCAAGGGGCATTTGCCCTGTTTTAGCCATGCCAGTAGTTGTAGGGTTCAAACCAGAAGTGAAACATGCCACACGTTTAAAATTTGTCTGTCCCTGCTGATCCATCTTGGATGACAACTGTTGGGTGAAAGAGAAGAAAGGGGCCAGGAAAACCACACGGCTTCCACCTCTAGCTGCACCTGCTTCTCTCTGAGAGCAGGTTTGGTCCTGCAAGCTGAAAAAAACCCCAGTTCTCTAATGCCTCTCTAAAAAGTAAGACATGCACAAAGGCCGTGACATGAATGAAGCACATTGCAGACACCACAGTCACGTTGTGCTGGGGTTGACCCTTCTCTTCATAGCCTTGATGAAGACTTCAGGGTCTAGGTGTGAAGGCTGCAATGACCTCACCTGGGAGCAACTCCTTCCTAATAACTCTGGCATTTTGTGTCTGCTAGCAGCTGTGAAGTTTTATAATGCAGCTTCATGGGTGCAGCTGCTCTGAAGATAAAAAAAAGACCCTTCAGCCACTCTCAGCTTTCTTACAAGTTCTTACAATTGAAGTAAAGATACACTAAAAGAGAATGTAAATCAAAATGTTATAGTACATACTGTCTATATGTGTATTTATGTATATAGTATATAACTGAAGTTATATTGGGATGCTGACCTATGTATTTAACATTTTCTGATCGTACCAGTCCTGAATAAGACCTGATGAACAGGACTAGAAGCTGCATTACAAATATAAGTAGTATACTTCACTGAAAATGTGTGGCTGATGATTCCTGTGCACAAAACCCAGGAAATCCTGAACTATGATTTCTAGAACAAACCTATTTCATCCTGCTTGTACTCTGAATTGCTAAATTACACGGTATTCACTTTTATGCTTTAATATTTCTGCAGTGTTACTAAGTTACAGTAATGTGGAACAATGTTTTATCTGCCTTCAGACAGATCCTGGTCTCAGATAGACAAGAATAAATCTGGAGTAACTCAATTGTTCTTGAGTTTTCTCAAGAGTTACAATAATTTAGCTAACAATTGTCTCCAGACCATTGAATGAACTGCTTTACAAGGCAATATTTAATGATAATATTTTTTAAATTAATATAAAAGTGTCTTTCAGTTATATTTTACATAAGATCCATTTCAAATGCATTAATGCAATTACCTTGTTTTATAGATACTGAACATTCAAGTAGGTTTTTATCAGTGCCAGAAAGCCAGTGGCAAGTTCCTACTGGCAAAACTCATAGCAAGACTGAACTCTAAATGTGCACATATTTCCATTTGTAAGCTGAGACTTCGGCAATGAAAATAATTACTGAAATTCCACAGACTTGGACAAAATTATGTTCTATATACGAGATTTTTTTTGATGCACATTTGTTTCAGCCTGCAACCTGCATATATTATGCCAAATCTTGCTCGTTCCAAAATCAGCATCACTGAGTTCCCATTGGCTCCAATAGGAACAAAATTTGGCCTACGTTCCCTGATGGTGGAAGACAGCTGAAAGAAATGCAGTGTTATGTACTTGTTTAACTTTGCTACCTGAAAAACCTCTTTCTTTAAACACACCAAAGAGTATCAGATCTCACTGAAAACTTAATCTGTGTTTGTAGCTCACTGACCAAGAGAGCCACTTTTCAAATCTCCAATCACACAACCGGGACCAGAAAAAAAATTAGAATTGCTGCTTCTTACTCTTTACTTCTTACTTTTTATGCATCTTAATCCCACCCTCCTACACACTGATAAGTAGAAAGAATAAACATTCATTTAGCTTAAATCCACCATACAGTGGAAAACAAGTTATTTGGATCACTAATGCGCTTAAAGCGCATCTGCACTTAAAGCACGTGTGCGAGAGGGGCAGGACTGTCGGCAGCATGCAAAATCAAGCCCCTCCAGTATCACAAAGCATAGATGCTTGGAGCAGGTTATGCTTTTATCCCTCAGCATAATCTTCTATGGAGGGACCCCCACAGCGCATATGGAGGGGGAAGAGCTCGGTGGCAAAGTGAGATTTCTCTATCTGCTCATGTAAGTTTTTCCTCCCCTGGGTCTCCACAGGTGCAGTTCAGAGACTATCGCAGTTCACAGGAGACACCCCACTAATTTCACGGACTTAGACCCTGGTCATATTGCAACCCCCTGCATCAATGATTTAATCCCTCAGTCATCTCCTTTTCTACATACTTAGGAACTGCAGTAACAAATTAAGTAACTCTAGAGGTGCCAGAGACAAACTGAGAGTCTGAAATATCAGAAGGTGGTGGTACATTTCCATCCTCTCCACTGAGCCGTGAGTAAAAGCTGCCACACCTCCTGGGAGAACAGAGAGCATCCAGCCTTCAGCTCCAGCCAATAAATTTCAACCTCAGCATTTTTCCTGTGATTACAAATCAAATTTTTTTCCATCTGGCTGTCAAAGCTGAAGCAGCACTCAGCCAAAATAACACTGACTAATTTTCAATGGCTACATTGTCCTTTAAACACTACCTATGCTTTACTTACATATAAAAATAACAGTGCAGCCATTGAGGTAGGGGAACATGGAGCGTGATGTAATTAAAAAAGGACTGGCATTATATCTTCAAATAAAGTGGTATGGAGAGTTGTGTATGTCTAGTGTCTTATAAAAAGTTTCTGGAAAAGGGCTGATTGTTTCACAGTATTCATCCCATGTCCTTGAACAGCAAATGTATTTACATACGAATTATCAGAAAATCAATAATCATTGTTTCCAGAGATGAAACTCTTTCCTCATGCCCATATTAAATTTCAGTTTTCCCCTCTAAACAAACATGCTGTTACTGAGAGGAAGGAAGAAAGAAGAAACGATCCACAAACACCAGATCAAACCATTCATCTGTCCAACCTGTGACTGAAGCTTTGGCGTGGTCCCGTGAGTTAATCTTCTGAATGGGAAGCACAAGCCTATGCCTGCTCCCTGTGAACCTGGCCAGTCTTGCAGAGCTACAAACACCTCTGGGCTACGGCACCAAAGAAAACGATTCTCTGCTCACTCAGGTGATCTCCCATCTTTGTCCCTGAGCTGTATATACACAAACTAAATTGAGTGATTTTTTTCTACCAGCCAAGGATGTTCTCTGGGTTTTCTGCAATAACAAAGATGAAGTTCATTATTCATGTAACTGCTGCAAAAAGATTATTCCAAAGCCTAATATTGCCCTTTTGTTCAAGCAAACCTCATGCTGAAGTGAAGATTTTTATTTTATTAATGTTTGTATAAGAACAAAGAAAAAGTTCTTTTTTATTATTTACTGAAACAAAGAAATGAACAGTGAACATTAAAACACTACATGGGTTTAGATATTTGAAAACCCAAACAGCCACAGTTTAATAGATGTGTATTTTTCACCTGCATAATGAATGTTTCTAAATATACTCAGAGAAAAGAAAGACTATTTACCTTTCTAATATTTGCATCCATATATATGGAAACAATTTACCACGAGTATACTTCTGGTGAAAGAAAACAGCTCCATTACAAGGCTGAAATGTAGCTTTGATTGCAAAACTGCTGAAACACCCATGTTTTGCATCCTAAATGTCAAATAAAAAACAGTCGACCCCAGAATCTTGAGATGAACTGTACACAAACCAGCGAGTAATCAAATGCAAAATATGATTTAAAATCTTGCATAGTGGTTCATGCCCAGATCTATTTATATGCTGAAATACTTCAAAATTATGTCAGCTGGAACTTCTGCCTCCATCCCAGCACCTCACATTCATAATTTTAAAAAACAATGATATTTGAAGGCTGTTCATTTCAAAATGCCAACGATTGTGACTTTCACATCATCCTTTAAAATCCCATCACCCGTTTCTTTGTTGTAGCCAACACTTATGGCACTTCATGCCATTTCCAACTCTCTAGACTAACAGAGACATTGGCACAACCTGGCAGACTGGACAAAAGAATTGATGGTGAGACCTACAGGAACTTCCCAGGAGACCTGTGCTCTCCACAGGCAGTGGCAGGAGGCTGGGCAGGGCATCCCCCAGCGACCAAGATGCCTATTTAGACAATGGAATAATGTTTTCACGTCACAAATTTCTAAAGGAACGAAATTCGTATTTATACTATGTTATATTAATTATATATTACATCATTATATTCTCTCATAGGTAAATTTTGGTACAGAAATTCAGTCATGTTCCACCTGCTATTAAAAGTGATAGTTCCGTGAGTTTAAACTGCTTTCTCCATAACAAAAATTACCGTTGAATACATAGCAAAAGCCAATATCACTGTACAGATAATGAATATACTGTAAAGGGTTGATTTCCCACATCTTTATTCTTTGTATCACCTGCAAAAGAATCTTCTCCCAGACCCCATAAAGAATAATCCTTTGTTTTTCTTTTTGCTTAATTTTTGTCAATTGCTTCCTTAGAAACATAGTAAATAACACTTGGTTTCCCGCAGGATATTAAATCCTAGAACTCTATGGCTGAAGTTAAGACTGTGTAGTTTATCATTTGAGCAATAGATATAAGTCTTCAAATCCTATACACAAAGCACTAATTACGTGCAGCTTTTTATGTGTCTTCTATATGTAAATGAGAAAGTACAAACCTATTACAAATTAAGCCTGTGAAAATGGGCATCTTTTTGTTGTTGCCTTCTATTCAAGCCAGTGCCCTTGTAGGGGTCTAATCACCCAGAGAGAAAGATCTGCCACCGGCAAACCACTAAGGTCACAGATATTATTCCTCTGAAGAGCCGGCTTTATTTATCCTAACCCACTAAGCAGGTAGTTTGGCAGTCTGCACTGGAGCAGCTACTGAAATATAGCAACCAAATCCCTGCTGAAACCAGAAGAGGAAAAAACTCCTGACATTTCTTTACCTACCTAGGCAGGGTTTTTTTCTTATCTACATGTCTTGACTTTGGTGCATGTGAACAGTCAGTTGCACAACATTCACAATGATGTTTAGGTCGTAAATTTTTTCCAAAGACTACTTATGCTTCCTCCTTTTACACACAATTATGTTGCTCTACACCTTCATGTGGCCCATACTCCATAAAACCACAGGACCACTGTGTCCCAGGAGACTCCAACATTAGATTAGATCAGCTGGGGTTGATTGGTCAAGTTATGAAAAGCCCTCAGGATTGAGAGTCCGCTGCTGGTCCGTCCCCCAGGGTGGAAAATTTTTTTTCTAATCTCCAACCCCAACCTCACAAGACACGACCTGTGGCCCCTGCCTCGCTGTCTGGCACTGAAGGAGAGTCCAACTCCATCATCTTTGTACCTGCTCTTCAAGTATCTACAGGGTGCTGTTAAATCACCCTTAGCCTCTTCTTCAGTGCACTAAACAAGTCCAATTTCTTCAGCATCTCCTCCCAGGTCTAGTGCCCTAAACCCCAACCTCTCCGGTTCCTGTAGTTACACTTGCTTTCTTGTGAATGATCACAGCAGTACTTTGACACATTGGTAAGAGAGTAATAGTCATAGTACCAGCTACCAGTTTATTGATAGTAAAAGGCCTCTAGCAGTGATAAAAGCTCCTTTGTCTGCAACACTTTCCTCAAAAATTTGCAACAGGTACCAGGCACTGCCAAAAAAAAGCAGAAGTTGCCCAGGCAGCATCACTGTTCTTGCACTGGAGAAGCTCAGGTCTTTGTCTGACAAGGCTTCACATTGGAGGTGAATTTTAGGGGCAGGATCATCCTTTAGCAGATGAAAGGGGAAGAGCACATGTTAGGAAGACTAGTGAGCTGCCCACCCCACAAGGGAGCATGAGTATTGGGAAGGACAAATGCTTCCCTGAGAAGAGAACAAGGATCAGGACCACCCACCAATCTTGGTGGCCAACAGAGCACAAGAGGCAGTTGTGACCCCTGCTCAGCCATGGTGAGACCCAGCTCCTAATGCATTTCCCCTCCATATCCCATAGGCACTGCCAAACTCTTTAGCCAGCCACGAGATGAGCATATATATTCATCTACTGCCACGCAACTCTCCCCACCTACACCCTACCTGAATATTCCTCCTGAAGAAGGAACCTTGTTCTGAGTCTCCCGCTTCCGTGGGCTCTGGGGCTTTTTTCTCTATTTTGCAATGTTTTCTTTTTTTTTTTTTTTTTAACATTTTGCATGCCTAAGCATGCACTGCCAATTACACTCAATTTATCTATTCCTGCATTACAAATTTCTAAGTGGGCGCTGTTCATCCTTTCAGTTTTATTAATAAATCATTTTGGTTGCATGCAGTTGCCTGCCAAAATAAGGAAGATTCATGAGACCGAGTTACAAACATTTATTAATTAGAGGGATCAGGGTGTCACAAGAACAATACATCTATCCCAAACTGAGAGCTGGCAAACTATCATTGTAGTGCACCACTATAACAATGTGATAGACAGGAAAAAGCACCATATACAACATTCCTGCTTTAGGAATCCCCATTATAGCATTAACTTTCCAATCTTTGCCCTCGAGACTCTGGGCAATGGTGCTAGGTGGGAGAACACAAACTACGCATTATTTCTTTCTTCCCTTGAGCCAGTCCCGCTATACCCATCCCACTTTCAGATTACTTGTACTGGACCTTGAACACAGTACTACCTTGAAACTATCAGACTATCACAGAAAATACTCCCATGTAGAAATATTCTCTATGAGCCTTGTAGGAAGCAGCATAGACATAAAACCCCTCTGGGAGCGCAGTTCTTGTACCTTCACATGCAAGTACCGTCTTGACTTCAGCCTGGATGCCAATCCTGTTTTGCAGGTAGTGAGTACGTAATTGAATCACCTGCTTTCCAGGCCATCTGATGCAAGTGTGCTATTTCATGATTTCACAGAATCATAGAATCATTAAGGTTGGAAAAGACCTCTAGGATCAAACTCCTACTGCCAACCCAACACCCCCAGGCCTCCTAAACCATGTCCCCAAGTGTCACGTCTACATGTTTTTCGAACACCTCCAGGGATGGTGACTCCACCACCTCTCTGGGCAGCCTGTTCCAGTGCCTGACCACTCTTGCAGTAAAGACATTTTTCCTAATACTCAATCTAAACCTCCCCTGGCGCAGCTTTAAGCCATTTCCTCTCGTCCTATCACTAGTAACTTGGGAGAAGAGACCAACCCCCACCTCACCACAACCTCCTTTCAGGTAGTTGTAGAGAGCAATAAGGTCTCCCCTCAGCCTCCTCTTCTCCAGACTAAACACCCCCAGCTCCCTCAGCTACTCCCCATCAGACCTGCTCTCCAGACCCTTCCCCAGCTCCGCTGCCCTTCTCTGGACACGCTCCAGCACCTCAATGTCCTTCTTGTCCTGAGGGGCCCAAAACTGAACACAGCATTCGAGGTGCGGCCTCACCAGTGCCGAGCACAGGGGCACCATCCCTGCCCTGCTCCTGCTGCCCACACTATTGCTGATACAAGCCAGGATGCTGTTGGCCTCCTTGGCCACCTGGGCACACGCTGGCTCATGTTCAGCCGGTTGTCAGCCAGCACCACCAGGTCCTTCTCCACCAGGCAGCTCTCCAGCCACTCTGTTCCAAGCTTGTAGCGTTGCATGAGGTTGTGACCAAAGAGCAAGACCCAGCACTTGGCCTTGTTAAACCTCATAAAATTAACCTCAGTGGAGGTTAATTTGCAGTGGATGAAAGCAAAACCAAGTTTCCCCCGTGACACTGGGCATTAATAACCCATAAATAAACTGTCATGTTGAGAGCAGGAACAGCTTGCCAGGTAGATACATTTCTTCTCTCCGAGTAGGAGCAGACAGAGCAGAAAGATGCACCAAAGCTTCATTACCTGCACTAGCAGGCTGAATCTGTCTCCAAGCAGACAGGGAATATTTACCAAGACCTACCAAATTCACAGAGGTCAACCTCTCTGTGATCTGCTGATAACCCTGGATTCACTGCTAGCCACCAACGCAGCTAAAACGGTCACTGGCTAACATGGTCCTGTCTGCACAAAAGCTAAGAAACACATTCCCCCAACAATGCAGCCCTGCTCCTAAAGATTAAATATTTCCCAAGCTCTTTCCCACCCCAGCACCAATAGTCCACCTGGAAGATTCTTTTAAGAAGTGGTGACAAGAAATATATTCTGATCTAAACTTTTTATTCTCATATATTCAACATAGTTTCAACACCTATTCGCTTTTCTATTATTTTATGTTTATATCTGCTTAATTCACTTTGTTTCTCTAGCACACAGAAGCCAGCTGAACATGGAAATGTATTTAATGAAGCAATTCTCTGGTATCCACCTCTTGTTTTCTACCATCCTTGCTGCCTCCAGAAAATGCCAGGTAGTAGATGTCATGGCTGGGGACTTCAAACTGTCAATACAGCTGAATTTCCACTATCGCACTTCCCTCTGCGAGCTCTGGCACTTCTCTTAAACCTTTCTGCCCTGGATGACAAACTACCGACACAGGTGTGAGGTGGGATACAACCATCTAAGTCGAGATGCAACAAAGTCATCAGTGGCTCAAAGAAGGCATTTTGTTTGCTCCATTTCAGCCTGTCACCACGTCTTGTTTGGGCTGGCTCATTAAAAAGCCACAAAGGTTACTCAGTCATGCTCAGACTACAGATTTCCATAGTCATGTTGTCTCTAAATATTTAAATTACTGTCTTGCAGTCACAGCTACATGGTTCTGGAGGTGCTTACCTCCACAATAACGGTTTACAACCAAGCAACAGATTTCTGAATCTGAATTTTAGCTGTTGAACTGCCTACAAGACAGGGAATGTCTGAGCGGCTGTTTACATCTGACACATTAATGGAATGGACATTAGCACAGTCAAGACCTGCCAAGATAACAGAGAAGGATTTCATACATTTACAAGTAAAAAAAAGTTAATTTTTTTATGAGTAATTTTGAATCTGACCTGTTGCTGCCACCCTCCCTTCACTTATCCATCAACAAACCCTTGCTCCACATACCTGTTCACCACCATTTTTCCTTATAGCTCGTCTCCTATATGAGCTGCAAATCTCTGCCTGTCCCTGCATCATGTAACAAAGATACGAAAGAAAACAACTGGGACTGCATCAGTATTAGATTTCTAAGCAGTTACTGCTAAGTCATCATGGACATAACAGCAACCACCACAATCTCAGCCTTGCTATCCACAGGTCCTAACCCACCACAATCAACACAAGCTGAGCTGGTTTCGATGATTACTATAAAAAGCCTTGGCCAACTCGGCTCATTTTACCCAAAATGGGTATTGCGCCCTTTTTTTGGTGCAAATATTGTTAGGCAGCTGGAGAACACAAACCTGTGCACATCGCGCCGCTGCAGCCAGACAGGGACATATAATACAGCCTCTCCCCACTGCCCCTCCAGTGTCCCCACTCAACTGGAACCAATAGCAACTGGAACCATTTTCTTCTGCCACCACCAAGACTAATTGTCCTACAGCAAGTAATCTGCATGAACAAACAGTGCTGGCATTTAATGTTTTGGGACACAACAATGGAGCATGGGCTGCCTCACCATCACCTTTTTCAAGGAATGCCCCCAAAAATGCAAGAATTGATGCTTTTTATGTCCTACTGCTTTTAAAGCTCCTAATTTCTCACCAACATTCCAGTACTGTCTATCTTGCAGAACCCCTTTATGCAGAATCCCTGCTTTCTGGGTTCATAATTTTAATATATGATTGAGATGCCAACTCTTCTTCCAATAAGCAGTGATAAATAATCCCAATTAGATAGTTAATATCAGGGCATTTGCCCTTCACCTATAATTTCCCTTTCTAACTCATAAAGGGAGAGGTTTTAGTCTCACCTATATATTCACTAATAATTTTCTCTCCTGTGTTAACATTTCCAGTACTATTTGACATTTCATTCTCAGGATTTTCTGTTCCAATTATTTTTTATTGGCTGTGATTTTGTGTCTTTTATTAGGGGTGCAGAGGGCCATCTGCCAGAAATTCAACCCCTGCTCTAGAAGCCTTGTGTCAACATCTCCATCTAGACAACAGGCTTGCAATTAAAAAATAAAATAAAATTTAAAAGCCACCACAAATCTAACCTATTCTTCATCCCCCTAGCCCTGCTTTCCTCTGCCTGGTGGTGGTTTTTTGTTTGGTTGGGGGGGGGGGGGTGGCNAAAGAAAAAGAAGAAATAGAAATAAATGAGGTTCCACTAACATTAAAATGCCTTGTTGCCACAGGAGTGTGACACCATCAAACACTATTCCAATGCAGACATGGGAACTTCAAAAGGACCAGGGGTATTTCCATCAAGCTTTGAATACCTCTGGGTTTATTTTCATTCTCTCTTCCCTATGAGGAAATCCTGTCTTCAACTTTAATTAACCCAAACTTTAAAACTGGAGAATATTTTTCAAGTATTTTGCTCATCTACCATTTAGTAGATAAATATTCCCAATTATTTTTTTACCCTTTTTCCTTTTTTTTTTTAGCAGAATAATTGCAGCAGAATTGCTTTCTTCTATCACTACTGCTTTAAAAAACAAACTATTTTATTGCTCATTTCTTTCAGGATCATTTCAATTACTGAGAGCAAAGCTACTGCACTCTACTGAAGAGCCGCTGTATTCCTCCCCAGCAGAGCACCAGCTACAGTCATCTAATCTGGCCATTGCAGAGTAATTAGCCTGATCATTGAAGGCCTGACCCGGCTGTTGAAAACACTCTACCCTGCAGAAGTGAGCAGCTTTGGGAAAGACCTCAAGACATGACAGAGCAGCAGCAATGCCAAGGTCACACACATGGGCATAACCCAGGGCAACTTGACTTTTCTCTTATTCTCATCAAACTTCTAAAGTTTCCTCTTGAAATACTGCAGCCATTAGCCCTGTGACATCAAAATAAATGTTTGCTTTACAGCCTGTATGTACACTATTTTTAAAGGCCATCGGTTTTTTATATTCCCCATTAGAGGTCACTTTTATCTAACACTTACAGCCTTTAATGGAGCCATGCATTTACCTTCTGTTGAATGCTTTGTGTTGGTTAAGGTCATTACTTTTATTCAAACTGAGAACCAACAGAATTTCCCCATTATTTGCTCTCAAATACCGTTTATCCTTTTCCACATTTTGCTCATTTGCTTGCAGTCCTCTGACTTGCTATTTTAATGGTTACACTGTTGTTTCCTCTAATTGAGCAGTGACCT
Source organism: Sula dactylatra (assembly GCA_013389905.1). Classification (NCBI taxonomy): domain Eukaryota; kingdom Metazoa; phylum Chordata; class Aves; order Suliformes; family Sulidae; genus Sula; species Sula dactylatra. Next base: position 300,343 of record WEKW01015809.1, read on the forward strand.
GTTAACTTCCAAGACTATTTTTATTCTTCACTACCTTAGGTTAATTTGCAGCCTCTTTTGCATCTGGTGAAACTGCATTTGTTGTATTATGCAGAGCGGCAGGCTCTTTTTCTCTTTCTGGGACTGTATACCAGCTCTTTTATCTTCATCACCCAGTTCCTTTCCCCTTTCTAGCACTATCCGTTTGGTGTTAGCATGGTACTAAATCTTAGTTCTTTCACTATTCGCATGACTGCAGCCAGGCACTGCCATTTCCCTACTGGGTAAATGCTTACTGTTCCTCATTAACACCTTGCTACTCAGTCTAAGCAATAGTTTTGCAGCTACTTTCTCTTCAACATATATTTCTCTCATCTTGCCAATTCTTGGGGTACTGGATGATGTAAAGAAAAAAGCTTTTGTCTCAGTTTCCTTTGCACAGTAGTTTGTGTTGGCAAAAGTTTAGGTCTCCGCAAAAAGAAATTTCTAAAACACCTTACCAAAGCAGCTCTTCGGATACTACTCTGTGTAGCCACATAGATGTCTACATTTTCTGAAGTCACTCTTTCTATCAAATATTTTGGGGTTAGTTTTGGCAGAATTATGAAGGATGGACAGTGCTAAGGTCACTAGAGGCTAAAAAGGAAGGAGGACAAGGGTGTTCAGTCCTTCTCTGCTGATGAATGTGCCCAAACAACTCACGCTGTGTGTTGTCCAGCTCTGCACAGCCTGTGCGGCTCCTGAACGATGAGACTTCATTGCTGCTGGCCTGAACTCTTACATGATAATGTAGTCCACACCCTCGGCTGGCAAGCTACTAATCCCTGAAATCATTGCTTTCCCATTTTGTGTCACCAGCCCTAACAAAGTCACTCCACCCCTGCTTCTTGAGGATCTCTGAACAGCAGGTGCTTTTTGCTTCCCTTTGCCTGTACAAAAGGGGCAGGCAGAGAGGTTGGCTGACATAGGCCTTATAATTGCCTTAAACTACTCTGTGCCAACTTGAAACTAGGCCAGGGCTGGAGAGTACCTAACGACTTGGGTTATTTGCAGGGCTGCCACAACCCTGAATCTGAATGGTACAGGGCAAAAAAGGGGCTCCACTCGTCTGCAATTTCCAGGCCAGAGCTCTCGTATTTCAAAGAGCAATCGGATACTTGGCTTCACTCTGATTTGGAACAGAAGCCACATATTTCCTAGTTTTCTCCTAAATGAACTCACTATCACATCAGCAGCTTGTGCCAGAGCTGGATCTCCCAGGAGCTAGAGCTCTGGCTCAACATGAGCTGCAAACATGGGGAACTGGGATGTGTTGGGACTCAAAGGCTGCTTGAGGTCCAGGTGAGCTGACAGGAAACCCAGTCCTTCCAGCAGCACAGCTGGCTCCTGGAGGAGCACCAGCACACCAAACATTTCTTTTTCCATCAGCCTGCACATTTTCCAGCAGCATTCATTGCCCATCCCCTCCCACCATCTAGGAAGACAGTTCCAAGATTAGGAGAGATTTGAGCTTCAGACCGGTTGCCTGCTAGCTCCCAATATTTTCATTGTATTATCGCTAAACCCAAACGTCTTTTTCTTACTCAATGCTCCTCCAGTTCTACCCTTAAATAGACTGCAGTTTTTCTCAGTCATGTTCCTGCAGACTATCTTCCTAAATTAACTTGTCATCTGTACAATTTTCAAATTAGTGCAATTTAATATTTCTTGATTCCATTCACATTATTCCTCAGGAATTTTCTGCTGCAGAATGTGACAGCAGTATCTGAGCTGTATATTAAAAGTGGATTAATGCTTTAGAGACAGATCAGTTCCTCTTAGGTTCCTATGCAGTGCTGTTACAGGATTTGATCAATTGTATTAAACAAGCGTTTGGAAATTTTTTCTTTCGTAATTTTGTATTAAGCAAGTGAGAATGACCTCCAGGAAATATCAAAGATAAGGGTTGTCTTTTTTCAGTTTTTCAATAGTTTTAAGTATTAGTAATGGGATGCCTTGATAAAAAAGTGATCAATGTCACAAATTCTTACAAAGACAAATAAACAGGCAACTATTAAAAACATCGTTGAATCTAGTGAAGAAAAACCAGCACTATAATTAAAAGAATAACAGGAAATTACACTATGATTCAGCAATGTACACAGAAGGTGTACATTGGCTTGAAGCCAGTGGTCTTCAAAAGACCACTTTACTATGACTGAAACGAAGTATAAACCTATAATACAGCTGATAATGGTCATACACTCCTAGTTTGTACCACACCTATTACTTTGGATCACTCTCTAGAGAGGTGCAATGATTTTCCAGATGTATTTCCAAAACTTCCGAAAATCTGTATTCCAACCAAGGCAATAATATTCTATTTTCTTCAGTTGTTCACTCTTGGTTACAGGCTACTGCTCTTAACATGCTGCCCTTGTTATCATATAAAGTTATATTAGAGAATTATATTATAGATGTTTCCTCAACCTTGAGATTTGTTTAAAATGTTTCCTTATTCCTCTAGAGAACATTAACTGGCTGGTAGTAATTTTAACATCGATTTTCACTTCCTCATTACCTATGGATATTTCATTAACATTCAAAGATTGTCCTTGTATTTATACAGTTTACAATGCATTTTTCTCCTACGTGATGCTTAACATCGTAAGATCCCTAAAGGTTTAAGGATTTGTGTTTAGAAGGCATTTAATCCTAGAACTTTTACTTTTGTAAGTAATTTCAAGCAACATTATCTCTAACTTTTATTCTTTTATATACAGTAAAAGGTTTTTCCTCATTTTTTTCCACTCCTGTTCATGCTTCACACCATAGAATGTGATAGCTAATAGCACAGATATAAATATAGACAAACACTAAAAGCATAGATATGAGTAGGTAAATTTTTAAGGTTTTTTACCTTGAGTATTCCCCTTTTAATAACCATTTTTTGACCTATTTATTATGAATCACAAGTTTTGAAGAGTTTTTTGTTCCAAATATATTGTGCCTGCAACTGAGTACATTGCAGTAACCTCATGGTTGCTTGAAAATTGACTTGTATTAGTACAGTTTGTTTTATTTGAGGTTTTGTTTGTTTGTTTGTTTGGGGTTTTTTGTTGGTTTTGTTTGTTTGTTTGGGGTTTTTTTTTTTTAATAACATATCAGTTGCTTTGCAACTTATATAAGTTCTTTCTGTCTATGCTTTCAGTCTGGTTGTTTGTTTTACATAACCTACCTTGACTTTCTCTACCTGAAACAATCATCACTGAACAGCCATGTCTTTGCTGTTAGAAGCAGCAAGCCAAAAATTTAGATCAAACGTTACATCAGTACAAGAGTTTCCAAGAATCCAAAAGTTATAAAACAAACAACAGCAAGATCCAAGTTAACTTACACCTTTGCATGTTGGGCTAAAAGCTTTTTATTAAAATATTTCTAAATCTTCAGATCTACTCTTGTAAATTCACATACAATGAAACACTCTGAATATCCAAAAAACCTGTTGATTTTGCACTTTTGAAATATATGAATCTAGAGTTTCATTCTCCTGATTGCAGTTAAAGTCTTCCAGTTCCAGTATGTATTGCTGAAACACATTTAATACAGTCTTAACATTAATTAATTTTTTTCCTGAGCTGCTGTTCCTTCAAGCTTTGACACCCGTCAAAAATACTTTAATTGCACCTCATCACCATCCTTTTCATTCATACTACAAATACCTGGAATAAACACTACCACAGACCACAATTGATTTCAGAGGGTCCTGGATTTCCTCTGACTTTTCACACTATTTCTGTATGCTGAGATTATTAATGGTTGTTCAAGTATTCATTTGCAAAATTTGCATTTCAGCTCTAAAAGAGAATGCAGTTGCTCCATTCATCTTTAAAACTCACTGCACTGCAAAAAAACTTCCTAAGTACTCAAGACTCCCATTCCCTAGAGTACTATGCTATGATAGTAGTTATACTGCAGGGGCATGCAAAAAGTCCAGGGAGCTTTCAAACACAGAGTATAAAAACTCTTCCTTATGGAGAATAAGCTAGAGGTCAGGAAGATACGAGGCAGAAGGAAGTTTGAGCACTCAACATTTATAATCTAAGCAGAAGGAAGAATCACTATTGTAAGCTGTTAAAAGAAATGGGACATAAAAGCAGACCACCAATGGAGTTATTTCAGAAAGCCCAGGGTGGGTGGGTGGGCTCTGAGAGTGGCTATGAGTGGAGGCTTAGGGAAAGAAGATAAGAATAGGGCAGATGTGGGGTGATACAACCCCTGTTATAAACTCCTGGTTGCAGCAGAGGAAGTCCTTATTTTGATTCCTAAAAGAAGCTGCAAGTATATACAATGATCTTTCATTAGTGTGCAGTTAATTAGCATTACTATTATATTTGTATTACCTTACCCTTGAGGTATCTCATTATGGATCCCACTGTGCTACTCCCACACAAAAACTGAGCAAACTGAAAACTTTCTTCTCCAAAAGCTTAAAGCCAAGTAAAAAAAAAAGCAGCTCAATCAAGCAGAGGCAGATGGGAAGCGCTGGGCCAGTTTCAGTCAGAATTCTGTCAAGTTCTCTGTAAGCATGTCAGAATCAAAGAGGACCACTAATGTATTCCTTAAAGAAAATAAGGTGGCTTGTTCCCGTAATGGCAAAGGTGGCACATTCAGCTAAAAAGACTTGGCAAAATAAAACATGGGAGAACAAACTTGCCATGGAGGAATCCACCTTGGCCACAAGATTTCCATCCAGGCTTTTCTGGGATGTGAGGATGAGCCACAGGACACAAGCACTGGGTGCTGGAGAAAGACAGCAAAGTGGGAAGAAATATCATGATTAGAAAAAATGAGAGTTTACTGAGATTAGATCAGGGAGGAGATAGGAACTTGCTGACAAAGTTGGGCTCAGCATCAAAGAAGAGACAAGGGAAGCCAGTGCTGAGTGGAAGCAGGTAATGGGCTCAGTGAAGGCACTTGGCAGTGGAAAAAATAATCAGTAAAAGGGTGTGATGAGGGCCAAATCAAGCAAAGAGCCCTGCCCTTGAGTGAGGCAGGTGAAGCCTCACTGCAAGTCAACTGAAGGGGTGACAGCAAAGACAGATGGAGTGAAGTAAGATGGGTCATCAGCATGGCGAGCTGAAATGACTAATGGTTATTGTGGAAGTCTCTGGTGAGAAAGGACATGACACACTCTTGACAGGAGGAACATACACACATAGTGACATGAAACAAACCTCATTGAACCTTCAGCTGAAGTTCAGTGTTATCAGACCAATTTGAACTGAGTACATTTGGTAGTATCTAGCGAGTGCCTTCCTGACATGGACTTCAGTAGATTCTGAATTCATTTTAAGACTAGCCAGGATGAAAGGCAGCAGCATTATAGTATATTTTTGTTACAGTTTTCCCACTGCTCTCTCTTTCAAGCTGAATTAACCATAGTTTAAGCTGACACCTTCCTCCTAGAAGAGGTTTTAGACTTTCAAAATTGTATAAAATCAGTGAAAGCAGGAGGTTGCAATGGCACAGGTTAGAGAGCTCTGGGGCAGGTAGAAGGTGTGGATACTGGTTATAGCTTTGGCAAAGTAAATACCTTGAAGCTGTAATGAGGTTATGTCAGATGAAAAAAGTCATTCAAAATAATCTTTTCTACCACCTTAACTCCTGTAGTGAAAATTAAAATAATAAATCATTCTTTGACAGGAAGCAATTTTAAAAAGTGGTTTTAGATTTGGACTCTGACAACCATCATGAGCTTCTTGCCCACCTTTCACAATGCAATTTAGTAGAATGACACTTCATATAAACAACAGAAAAATTAAGGGGTTTGAGGTGTGCTACTTTCAATCCAGAAGAAGAGATCAGTGTGGTTACTAAGATTTTAAAATAGATTTGCTTGTCTGTTTCTGCTGAATTAACTAGAAAACCAGAAGCACTTTCCATCATAAGCATACCTCTGTAGACTAGCTAGAAAATGAAACCTACAAATAGTTTGAAATGTACCCAATTAAATACAGATAGCTTGATTAGTAACCAGGAAAACAAAGCACTACCCAATTTGCAGCTATTATAACTAAGCACATTATAGATGCTCTTATTTACATATCAGTACAATACTAATAAACTCAGCTCACAGCTTCCATCCTGCATTATAGGACACCAAACAAAAGAAAATACCAAACCTTGTCATGATCATATGTTCCCTGGCAAATGTTCATACTTTTTTTTTTTCCCTAACCTGTTTCCAGACAGCAAGCCAAGTGATGAAAGAATTCAGAAAACAGCATCATAGGCCCTTGAAAAAGGTGGCTTTAGTTTCAGGAAAAACCTGCACTGACAGAAACCTCTTTCTCAAACTATAGAGAGCAGTTTCATTAATCTAGGCAAATTATTGCATTTACATGTATCATTGCTTTACAGAAGCTGTTCTGCAACATTTGCAAATAGGTATGTCCCTGGTCTGCAGCAAATGCAAAATACTCAGCTTCACTTACCGCAAGAATACGTTTAGCTTAAATTAAGTGATCATAGCATGACAGTGGTAAATTGCTACAGTTCAACCTAGTGCTAAGTTGATGATGCACCTGACCATCTTTGTAGAATGCAGATACCATGGTATAGAAGAAAGACTCTGAGAATCAAACATCCCAAACCAGCTGTGGTAGCCAGCCATGCTGGGCAAGAACATGTCTGGTCTCATTCAGGAGACAATAGTATGTGTGTCCAATTAGGCAGTTTATATTTTGGCTTCATCCAAAGTTGTAATGTACACTTTAATACTGAATGTAAAGTCCAGTGCAGAACCCAGACCCTGCTGAAGGATGTTGTGCAGCCAGAAGAGCAGGGGGCGAGACTTTTAAATCTCACTGAAGCAGAAAGGTTTTTTTGCAACCAGTCCTGCTATAGTAAAGATGTGTTTAAATCTGTATGGAGGGGAAACAACTTCTATTCTGATAAGACACAGCCTTACGCTACTTAAAGGGACAATAGAGATAAGAGATTAAACCTGTCAAGACCTTTGAGGACTCAAAAAGTGGAGACTGGTTATAAAATGGAGATGTTCCACCAAGAGTAAGAGAGGCATGCACAAAGGCCACCGCCGTTATAGCGACCTTATCCAGGGAATAACATCGGGCTGAATTGGGGAGGGGAAAAGTGTCTTTTCTGATACAACCTTCCAATGGGAAAAGTAAGCATGTTTTGGATATTTTTTTAATCTATTCACTTTCTGGGTGTTATAAATAAATGCATGTATTTTCACTCCATCAAAGCCTTAAACTCCACTTAGCACAAACCTGTTAATTAGGTGACAACAACGAGGTCTTCTCCATCCAAGCACTCAGCAAACGTGTAAGCTAGGCCCTTGCAGGTCCCTCAGCTGCCAGGCAGCAGTGGCAGGGCTACTCATGGCCAGCAACGGGGCCAGTGCTCAGATCAGCTGCGTGGGCTGGAGGAAAAAGATGCTCCCCAAGATCAACAACAGTGTCTACCAGAGAGCGCTGGGGCTGGCTGGCGTGCTGCAAGATTGGGGTACTGCTTGGGCCCCAAACGCGAGTGCCATGTCACACAAGATCAACACCTCAAGACATCTGAAAAGGGCTTTTTGAATGGATATTTATCTGAAAGCGGTGCGTGTGGGGGGGGGGGGGGGGGGGGGGGGGGGGGGGAGGGCACGCGCACGCCTTTTTGATTAAGGGACCCTTCCCCCCCAAACTGAAAAATTCCCAGGAAGGAGGGGAGCTGAGCAGAGAAATTGTAAGGAAAAGCAGGAAGGCAAGAGAGGTACAATAGAGTGGCTGCAGGAAAAGTTGGCGGGGGAGCAGAGTTTACTTTGATCCCAAAAACCACAGAGGCGACTGGACCAAAGTCTGGAAGGAGGGACTGACCTGCAAGGATATAATAGATTGGGGGAGAGTTGGGTATTAATCCTTTGTATTATTCTGTCTTACCAAATCTGCCATTTAAAAAAGAAAAAAAGCTATTTATTCTAATCAGTAATCTTTAAGTATTCTCTGAATGTCTAAGAGTAAGGTCTAAATAAATCTGCCTCAAAGGTTTAGCCAACTAAGAGGTCTGTCACAAAACCTTAGATCACAAAGTACAATCTAATACAAAATTTGAGAGGGAAAAAACCAGCACTTATTCATTGGGCTCCCATGATCTTACATTCCTTATCCTCAGCTACAACAGTTTCATGACATTTCCCTTAATAAGCTGTCTTAATATGCTCCATTTAAAGTCTCTAACTCATTGGTTTTATTCTGCCATGAGTAAGGAAACATTTTCGTAAACATTATAAAACTGTCAGCAACATCAGCTCTTCTTTTACCTCAAACATTTAAAAAGTTTATGGGTTGTAGTTTTCTGCATATTATAAGTAGAGTTAAAGATTTACTACTGTTATAGTCTGTGATATTGTCTAATAGCCCATAGCCAGTTTGATACATTAACTAATAGCCATAAAATTTGAGTTACATCACAGGAAAAAACTCTACACTCAACACATGGAGAGTCACAATTTTTAAAATAATGCAGAAGTGAATAAAGAGGAAGCAGGAGAGAAAACCTGCAACTCACTTTAAGAATAATGTGGACAAAAGGAGAGATGGGATTATTTCACACACTCTTTCATGCAGTACCTTATAGCACTATCAGAAAAAAACCTGCAGTTTTCCAGTGTTTTAAAAAATGGTTGCAGTTGCTTCAGTAATGTGGTGAAATAACCGAAAGTAGAAAATGCCCACAAAATACTCACTCTGGCACACATAACCCTGTATTCAGCGCATGTTGTTGCATACTTATTCATCCATTTGGACATATAACTACATTCACACGCATGTGCAGCCTTGGATATGTGTGAATTGTGGAAAGGATTTGGGGACATACCGTTATTCCAGGCCCTTCCTTTCTTTCATGTTTATAGGCCACATTCATGCATAAGGTCTGGTTGTTTTGCTCCACTCTAGTGACGCAAAGCAACTGTAAACCTTGCTCAGCCGCTCAGCTAAATTGGATTTACTGCACCTTTGAATCTCCAGAGCATAGGAAAGCATCTGGAGCCTACCAGTAAGCCTGGCCTTGCGCTTCCCATAAAAGCAGTATGCGCACCAAAGATGATCTGCTTCCACTGTATGTTGTGTTCCTGCCATCGCTCTTCTCTCTTAAGCTGCCTTTATGAAAGTGTCTTTACATTCTCTGGGCAATATTTTACTCATCATACAAGTGAAATCTTTTGTATCATTTTTGCTTCATCTAGAAGTCTTTTGGTTTATGACAAATAATATTTGTGAACTGATAGACAAATTCATGGCTATGAGTACTCAGTGAAATACCCTGGTGTACCACCTGGCAGCTCTTTAAATTATTACAATTATATTACAACTCTGAGCAGAACTACCTTGGGGGAACTTGCTTTTTCAGTGAGAATCAAATAGCAACTGCTAAAGCTGAGTTGTACCTGCAAACTTCAGTTAATATATTCTACTTGAAATTCACTGTTTGCAGTAGTTTACTCCAGCTGAAACCAGAAGGAAAAAAAAAAAAGATTCAGTATTTAGGAGGGGAATATCCCATGCCATTTTTCCCTTGTTCTCTTCTGCATGACAATTCCTTGTCCACGTGCCCTTAAGGTGCAAAAGATACACATTCTCACTGAGCATTGCATAGATATAGCAGCAGAGTAACATGCCCACATCCTGAAGTGTTAGCACAAGTAGTCAAAGGCACAATGCCAAGAGAGACGCATGTACAAGAACTTCCCTTATGCCCTGCAGTTCATATCGATACAGAAGTTGACAAGGCTGAGGCATGGGCCAGGGTATAATCAATTTTGGAGCACACCCCACCAGTATTCAAAATTTTTGTGCAGCAGCATTAATACATTTTGCTGCCATATTATTTCAAATCCATTTTTGATAGGTTTGTCTCCTGAGGGCCTTTTAATAGAGAGTTTTCATTCAATAAACATTTCTCCTACTCCCTGTGAAGATCAACTATGTTCAGTTAGAGCACTACATAAAATACAACGTGCCCGGAAGAGAGAGTAGCCGAAGCTTTGAAGGAGGGCTGCCAGGTACTATCAGCCTTCTCTAGACACTAATATTTCATGTTTAAGGTGTGAAGCATTTTCAGTAACACCACTTCCATGATTTTTTTACAAAATTAAGCAACTACTTCTATTCATTTCAGTACTGGCTGTAGCTGCCCAGCCCCTGTTCAGTATTTAGCTCTTATAAAATATTTACACAGTCAAGAGTCCCACCCACTAAGAAATTACACCACTTAAAATGTCATCAGCCTCTACTGCTTTATATTCTACGTTAAAAATAAAGGTAAGAATTGACACTGAGATACGATGTTTATCCACAGCAGCTTACAGTTGAGGATTGGAACAATAACTCATGACAGACAAAGTCCTTATACTTTAATCGAGAGCTTTGTTGTCCCACCAGAAGATGATGTTCAATGGCAGTGTCAACAACCTCGTTGGTTATACATTCAGATGAAGAAATACAGAGGCAGCTGTGGAAAAGAACAACGAGAGCCAAGTGGCAGAGTGATCTCACAATCTAAAATAACGGTCCTTGAAAAGGCCCACTTCTGAGAGCTTGAATAGCAAGCACTCAACTCATTTTTATCTTTTTTCTTTTTAAGCCATCTGCACATCTTCAAGCATAGTGCACATTATAAGCAGAAAGAAGGGTGTCAAGACTTAATAGAATTATAGAGGCTAGGCCTACATGATAAAAAGAGAATACTTGGAAAAAACTTGATCTGCATTAAAAGTCATTACAGAAATATTTGGGAGTAGTACATCTTGCCTCCCAAACCAATCAGACACCTGTCTGGAAATGAGTCACTTGCCATGTAAAGAAATGAGTTGTGGTGCAGCCTTGCAATGATATTGGCACTACGACTCAGACTGCTCCCGCCACGTAAGAAGCTCACTCTTTCTCTGCCCACCTACTCCTCATCTAGAGAAGCAGGTTACTGTTAATAATAGCACTGAAGAATCATTCAGATTACTTTGTTTATAAGTTCATGATGCATTCTACTAGAGTGGCAATACGCAGTCCTTCATTTAATACTGCTAGATATTGAGCATTTGCATTGGCTTTTAACCATCTGACTTACTGTGCTTCAAAGTACTTGTTGTTTTCATTTAGCATCTTTCCCCTTTCTAGCCACCAAAAATCCTCTGAATAGATCATCTTACCAGCTCTGCCACCCCTGCAAGCCAGAATACACAGCTCCCTCCAGGTCAGGTCATGTGGCTCCAGCTCAGCATTTTGAAATAATGAGCTGTCCAATTAAAAAGGTGCCTTTGAGCAATGAATAGATGGACAGAAGAAAAATAGAGATTCGCTGCAATGAAAACCCTTACTTTTTGCTACATCCTTACAAAAATTAAAACCAGTACAGGCAAAGTAGAGAATCATGACTCTTCTGGATCTGCTTCAAATGTGGAAGAGTATAACAACATATCACATTTAGTTCAGGCTTGCTCTGGATCATTTATAAAGCATCCTCAGTTAGTCCCATCCCAGGCAGAATAAATATTTACACGAAACATACACTGGCATATATAGCTTCTGGATATATATCAGCCATAATACTAACTTAAAAACAAATTTTTATAAGGAAGTTTTTATTTTATTACTTTATGCATCAAAACACAATGTTTTCTGGAGGAAATAAAAGGCTCTGTCTTTGCTTTGGCACTCTGCAGTTGCATTCAGTTAGGAACATTATAATTGACAGAGAATGCATTTAAATACCCAGGGTTGGGCATTATTTGTGGAGACATCAAGTAGTTGGATTCATTGCAGATCAAGCTGAGCCAGCTACAGAGCATAAGACAAGACTCTCATCTATCCTCAACAGACTGAGGAATATCTTCAGGAACAGAAAGGATTTGTAATAGCATTCAGGCACAAGTAGCATGTTTAGAATCAAATGCTATCACACACTTCTCTAATGGGCTTTGTACCCTCTTATTACCACATACACTGAAGCATAAAGTGATCAGGCTAATTATTTTTCTTGCTTTACATTGTCCTATACTTTATACTGCTTTTTAGAACTGTTCAGAGATTAAAATCAGTACTCTGTGTACAATCACACCTTCCCAAATGTTCCTGCAGTCTGTTCAATCAACTTAAGCTTCACTTCTGTTCTGCCCAACAGCCTCAACCAGATAATCAGCACTGATTTCCTAACATCCTTGATGTAGTTCAAACATATTGGTTCTATCACCTCTAAGCCTTTTCTCAGAAATAAGTATAACTCCAGTCTTGTAAATGTATTTACATCTGTGCACTTTCTTACTATATGCCATGTAAGCTTCCCTAAGTCAATGTCTTGTATTTATAATCAAAAGTAAAAAAAATAAAGTCAACATTTTGAGACTTTTTCCTCTAAGTCCTTGGTACAATGTAAACGATAGATACACTGCTACAATTACATTTCCAATTCAAAGCCATATATGCATTGCTGTTTGCCTCCTCCCTATATCTGATTAGCGGCTGTAGTTACACACTAAAATTCACAGCTCATATTTCAAAAAGCTTCAGTATATCCAGAAAGAATTCAGCTCAAACTATCTCCTTTCTGTTAATGGCATAATGAGGACCTAACATCTGTCCTTTTTATCACCATGAATCTTACAAATGTGAATTTTTACAAACATTAACCTTTGGAGATGGAAAGTCTCAAACAAGATATCATCATCTTGAAATGTATACAAAATACCAGTATGCACATTTGGAAATCTCATCACGTATAATAAATCTTGGTAAGATATTATGGTTAGGACATCACATCAGACTAACAAAATCCTGTTGGTACTACAGCATACTTTTACATAACTCTATTAAAATACAAAAGTTGCTGTATTTCCACAGGCAGCTGTAATTTAGATTAGTGCCTTGATTAAAATACAAAGTCTTTCACTTGCAAAGATTTGGTAGAATTTATTTGTTATAGGCCAGACCAGCAGCAGGTACCATAAGGCGTTCTCCTGCTAGCGCTCTGCTATAATTGGTGTGGACCCCAATAATTGCCAATTTGTTATCTTATAAATGGAGGAAATTTATTAATCCAATACTGCAGAATGCTCCATAAAGGCAAGATGATGACACTAATTGGGATATCTAATCCTCAAATAACACAGCAGGGGGAGTGAAGGGAGGGAGATCAGGGCAGAAATTTGACAGAAAACTCTGAAAGGAGAAAAGAAACTGTTTTGGAAGTCCAGGGAGGACTTAAGAGGCTAAAAATCAGTAATTATTTTTATTCAAAACCCAGTAATCCATTCCTAATGACCTGCCTGTATTGTCATGCTGTGAGGACACTACATGGAAAAAATAAAAATCTACTTCAAAACTTTCCATAGAGGATGAGATAAAGTTCTTAAAGGTTTCCACTGATGTTGGGCAAATCTGTGCTTGGTCTCTGGCCAGACTTGAGGAGACATCAGCAGCTCCTGTTGGACCACACAGCTCATAGTTGCTGATGCCTTTCCTCCCTGACCTACAAGCACCCTTGCTTTGCAGAACCAGTCTGGATTATGTTCTGCTTCAAACCTACTATCACCGGGCTGTTGTTACTGAAAATGTTCCAAGATGAGGTTGCTCATTCCTCACCTTGTTCATTCCAAATTCAGGCAGCAGCACTGCTCTTTTCAAGGATTTATTTGTTCATGACCACATACGTATTAGACACCTGAATATCTAAAACAAGAACAATTCAAAACAAATCCCACATGCTGACCTCAAACTGACAGCAAAACCCTGCCCAGTGGACTTCTGTATGCATTGGAAAATTGCTTTTCACAATAAGCACCACAAATTTTAGATGGCTGTCTCTGACACTTGACTTGCTCTCTTCATTTTGGTTTCTACAACAAAAGGAACAGATTTTTGAAATTCTGACTTCACTCAAGCAGTTCTCCTCAAGTCACCAAGGTGCTTCCAATACATACCACAGCTGCAAGATTGTATCATGTAGCTTTGAAAAAATGTGGGAAGTAGTAAGAAATTTGAGAACTGAGCAGAAACAAAGATATATGTTTTTCAGCAGACAAATCAAGGGACGTGCAAAAAGCAGAAGCATTATAGTCAATCTACTACCATATGACAACTTCAGAGTGATTTGTAACATTTTGAGTTCAGCCAAAAGGCTGAATACTCTTTTTTGTTATTTATTTCAGATGATGATAGTTTCCTTACTGAAACGGAGCATGTACTCCTTTATATTCCTCTAAATCCTTTCTTAACACTCATCATTTCCACAGCACGTATACAATCCTTTTATGATTACAAGTAATCAGCCCAGCTGATACCCATCGGCAGCTTCAGCTTCCTTTCCCCCCAGTCTACATTAAGGCCTAAGCAGTTTCTAGCATCACCCTGCTCCTTCCACAAACAGCAACAACTTCCCAAAACCAGTTAAGACTTTTTGGACCTTCCACTAGCCAGCCAGTGGTACAGAAACAACCCCACCCCAGGAATGCAGTAGGGCTTCAGGACGCAGCACACGAGGCTCCTGTGCCAGCCAACACAGGCAACTGGAGAGTGAAAAAGTGTAGAAAATGGGTAGTTTTGTCTTATTAAGAGTATGCCAACAGCTTAAAACAACAATAAGGAACCTGCTAGCTGGTAGGTACACACTTCTGTCAGCAGACAATCCCCACATTTGAGAACATAATTTACAAAGTGTTGCGGTTTAGCCCCGGTCAGCAACTAAGCACCACACAGCCGCTTGCTCACTCCCCCACCCCTGTGGGACGGGGGAGAGAATCAGAAGGGCCAAAGTAAGAAAAATCATGGGTTGAGATAAGAACACTTTAATAATTAAAATAAGCAATAATAATAACAATAATAATAATATAATGAAAAGAAAAATACTGAGTGAGAGAGAGATGAAACCTTGGAAGAAGGCAAAAAAAAAAAACTAAACAAGTGCTGCAACCGCTCACCACCCGCTGACCGATGCTGCCGGTCCCCGAGCCGTGATCGCCAGCTCCCCCAGCCAACTCCCCCCAGTTAATATACTGGGCATGACATCACATGACATGGAATACCCTTTGGCCAATTCAGATCAGCTCTCCTGGTTGTATCCCCTCCCCTCCCAGTTTCTTGTGCACCCGGCAGAGCATGGGAAGCTGGAAAAGTCCTTGACTAGTATAAGCACTACCTAGCAGCAACTAAAACATCAGTGTGTTATCAACATTATTTTCATACTAAGTCTAAAACACAGCACTATACTAGCTACAGTGAAGAAAATTAACTCTATCCCAGCTAAAACCATGACAAAATTGTTGCTGGGTTTCTTATTTGCCTTTTTAAATAATAATAATTCTATTTGAATCGTTGTAACCTGTGTAATGTTTCAGGTGTGTTGTTTGATTTACACAACAGACATACACACCAGTTGCCAACAACCTATAGTGGTTGATATATTATTTGCACAAGGAGGTAAATTCAGCTCCATTACACCCATCTGACTTTTCTGAAGGGTTGAGTGGTGATAAAGATGAAAAACTTGGAAGCTCATATAGTCAGTATAACTTAAATTCTCCTCTTTTAAACACAGTTGCATGGGCAGAAGCTTAGGAATACAGATTTAGTTACAGCTTTTAGAAGCAAAAAAAAAAAGATTTTACAGGTTCACAAGAGTCGTCTGAAAACTAACATGCATTTTACATTTTCCAAACAACAAATGAACAGAATTAGGGGATGTCATCTCATGCTGTGTTTGGGTTTTGCAGCCTGTCTTGAGCTCTGCACTGCCAGAGATGCTGCAGCAGTAGCCTCACCTCAGATAACTTGTTTTGTTTGTTTAGGTGACGTCCACAAACATTGCAGGCTTTACTGTGCACACGTTGTCTTTCCAAAATGCTGTGCTAACCTCGTTGTTCATTGAAATCTGATGCAAATTCTCTGATTCCCAGACAGGTAGACACATAAAAAAAAAAAAAAAAAAAAANAAAAAAAAAAAAAAAACAAAAACCCACACCAAAAAACCAACCCACAAGGTGAACTTGTACAATCTCCGTCAAAGCGAACTGGGAAGATTTATGCCAGCTGTATGCACGCTGTCATGGTTTTAGCTGGGATAGTTAATTTTCTTC